>MU827302.1:1426789-1444289 GCA_029204205.1 Desmophyllum pertusum | reverse complement strand
AGGAGCGCATGAGGGGTGCATAATACGAGTACATCGGGTTTTCATTTTCGTTTTGTTGTGAACAATAAAAGTTCAAGCGAGCTAGACCAGGATTAGTAACGCGACTTTGTGTAAGTGTGCGTTTGGAAAAATAGCTTCTTAAAAAACATCCCTAACACCAAAAACAAACAAACAATTAAGAAACAAATAAAACAATCATATCTACATATTACTGTATTCACGAATCAAACATGTAGCCAGTTACATGGATCAGACATTGTGAATGAAGGGACATGCCAGTGTCCGTATAAGACGTCATTTGAAAGGGTTCATCCCATAATAAACTTATTTTATACAGCTATGCCCCAAGAGAAGCGTATGCCGAAAGGTATTATGGGTAGTGGTAGTTCACCGTTGCTTGATCGAAGTTCGCGGTGTTTCAGCGCGATGGCAGGATAAACTTTGAATATGTTTGCGTGTACTAAAAGAAAACATTTACAGTAAGCTTGAGACGCGTTCCGCGCGCTCTCCTCGCGCTTCGCGCTCACACCCGAACTCCCTTCCTCCCCCCCCCCCCCCCCCCCCCCCCCTTTCTACGCCTACCACGCAGGCTAACACCTTTATAAGGCGGTACCTCTCTAAAAGGCGGACATGGTTGGCTGGTCCCGAACGAATCAAGTTTCTCTTAATATTTTTCTGTAACAAAACTCTCTTTTAGGCGAACACCTCTTTAAAGCGGACAGCTAGAGCTAATCCCGAGGGTGTCCGCCTTCGAGAGAGTTAACTGTATTCTGTAAATCGAATTAATTGTATCCCAGACTACCTTTCGGCATTGTCGCGTACGCTTTTACGCTTCATTTGGATAACCTTTCTCGAAAAAGTTGTATAGTACCCAAACTCGAATTATATTTTATTCACAAATTGTACTAACTTTCTCGCGTCCATTAGTACTAGCTAGTCGATCACAAATGTGTAGATTAGTAAGTAAAGACTTTATATGATTGACATTTCCTATCTTGGAAAACGCCACAAAATCCTTCAGACTTCTCCCGCTATGGAATTTTACAGCTACAATATCATTGTATTGATAAAATTCTCAATTCTTAATTAAAGACGTCCTTCGGTCTCCATGGCAACTATCTTCAGGGCAGGAATGAGATTTTTTCGAGTAGAGTAACTCTCTTGAAAACAAACAAATTAAACCTCTTTCCAAAGTTGGTATCCATGACAACCACATTGTCGTGAAACACGTTAGACAAAATATTAAAGAATGGTGTTACGTTCGTCTCGTTGTTCCACATTCGTTGGTAGACAAATCTTGCACAGTTATTACCGTCAGATAAGTTACCCTAAAATAATGGTTACCAGATTGTGGTTTTCGACACAACCAGGGTTCGTATCTGTTTCAGCAACATCTTTCCAGAACTTTTTCAGGACTGCTGCAGATTTTCCAGATCATGCTCCAAATGCACAACAAGATAATTGTCCTTCAACACTCCCCCCCCCCCCCCCCCCCCCAAAATAAATATATATATATCACTCGCTTCCCAGTTGTAGAAAATGCCAGGACAAAATTCCAGGACTTTCCGGGGTTTCAAGGACGGACCCATACGAACCATGATCAGCAACGTAGCTCATGTCAGCGTGTTCTTTTTCAGAGACGAGGAAGAATTTGGAATAACAAGGATGTTTCACGAGATTCCCACAGGACACTTTGAAAACGACACAACTTGTATCGAAATTGTTCAAAGGATAAGTATTGGTTGAAATATTTGCAACTGTTCTATTTGATAAAAGACACACTGATTTTACTGTCTTTACAGAACACATTTTAAATGGTTCTGTCACTAGTTTATCCTGCTTTTGTATAACGTTTTCAGGGCCTTTACTAATACAGTTCTCGAATCTCGGTAATGTAGTTTAGAAATCATAGGACGATCTTTCTCAAACTCATTAATAATTCATCAAGTTAAAACAAAGGAAATCATAACCGTGTCGGTGGTTTGGAAACCCGGTCTTAATTAGCATAGATTTTTACGATTTTATTTCTCCGTTTACTCCTTAGTTTTTGTTTCGATTGAGAAGATATATCAAACACTCGAGACAGTGTTTCATCGGCTATCCAAACACCTCGAATTTCGTCAAAAATACTCCGCTGCGCGTCGTATTTTCAACTCCATTCTCGGTGTTTGGATATCCTGATGAAACACTGTCTCTCGTATTTGATATATTACTTCTTCACGTCAGCTTTTTCTCCACCTCATCAGCATAAATTTGCCGAAACTGACAAACGCATGGATCGAATTATAGTGACTGTGCCATTCAGTAACTGTAGCAAATACGAGAGGAATATGTTAAATTTCCTTCATAAAACCGTCAAATTTACAGACGTAAGAGTTGCAACTTTTGAATGCATCATTTGAAGCAGATTTCGTGCCGTTTCCTTTCAAACTTGACACGAAAACTAAATTTTACATGCTCATTCTAGTTGATGTCGGTTTTAAAATCGGGCGAATTTCTAAATTTGAAAAAGATCGCCCTATACTCGGTGGAAGGTAACCTAATTACTTGTGTACCCTTGTTTGGGCTGTGTCAGAGAAATAAATTCCCACTCTTACAGAAATCGTTACTATAAAAACTGATAAAAATTGACAGGTCATTGTTCAAATCAAACAAGAATTTTCGAAGAAAATATAACCGGGCTTTTTTATCAAGCAAGCAAGCCGTTTTACCTGCTTTCTTGCTTGAAATCTATCAGATTAGTCACGGCAGTCACGCTGAAGTCTGATGTTTGCGTATAGTGCCTACTGTCAATTTTCTTGCCTCTGAGCAGTCTTTGAAGATCATTCCTCAATATAAAGACAAAGTTGAATAAGAGGAAAAAACACGACAACATAGGTACGAATCGGTGTTGAACCATCAATCGCAGACGTTCCGCGTTGCACCATCATCATTCGCAGCTATTCTAGTCACACTTCGACAAATTGCGTGAGTCAAAATGTGATATTGTAACGTAATGGTTGTTATTTATAAATCTTCTGCATACATGGAAGTGAATTGCTGCACCAACACGAAAAAGTAATGTATTTCACACTAAATAAACAGCAGAGTATTCATGTTCAAATCAAAAGTAATAGCTTGATATGAAATTTGACCTAACGGCGACCCTGGTTTATCACAGACATTGACTCATGTGACCCCATGACGTAATCGTCCTTATTTATAAATCTGCATTTCTCAGCAAGTTTCTGTTTTTCTCAGAAAATATACGGAAAAGATATGTATTTTCACACAAAATGACAATTATTTAACAGGGCAATATTCATAAAATATCATTTAGGCAAAGGATGACCCTGGCGAAATCTAACGTAGCCTTGATAAAAAAATTGATCTAATGGCGCTTCCAGTGTATGTGATGTACGTACGCACCTCACAGATAATCTCTTCAAGTCACGATTCGACGTGACCCTATGACGTAATCGTCCAAATATAAATCTGTACGTCTCAGCAAGTTTCTGTTTACATAAATCTGCGAGTCTGGGCAAGTTTCTGTTTTCCTTTTCGGAAAAGAAATGTATTTCACACAAAACAAACAGGACAATATTATGACCCTGGCGAAATGTAACGTAGCCTTGATAAAAAAAAATTGATCTAATGGCGCTCCTAGTGTGTCCACCTAGTAGTGAGTACAATGATTTAATATTTTGACGAGTCAAACTCACCGACGTTGCGAAATCTGTACGCCGCTCCGATGTGTTTACGCGGTCCTAAATTAATATCTATTTGGACCAGTCCAACTTTCACATAGGCTCGATTTCCGCCGCTCTCTTGAGTCCGGGCTTCGTTCTTCCCCGAGAAAATCTTTCACAAGGCGAATACATTCATATATATTCATACTCACCCCTAGCTCTCCTCCTAGCACTTTGGCGGAGTAGAGGTATAAGAGATCGACGACAAAAAAAAAAACAGAAGCTATTTTATTAACCGGGCTGGGCCCCAGGCCCACGCCCGGTTAATTACTAACCCCAAACAAATTAGTAATCAGTTATGAAAACAGTAGATTCTAAGGAATTTCAAGCACAAAACCAAAATTCACTCTATACGATGTTGAGATTTGATTGATAAAATTCGAGGATTATTCTAGCCTTTCTATTTTCTTAAATATTCTCACTCAAGATCAACCACAACGCGAGACGTCAGATAAATATCATTTTATTTCAAATGCAGTAAAGTACAAATTAAGTCCCACCCTCACCTCCCCTGTCCCCGTTCCAAAATGCAAGAAAGTGTTTTCTTAAAATGACTTGTTTTCGACTTGTAAATGTTACATGTTCAAGGTAACGACTTTTAAAGCTGTTTCTGCAAAGCTCGTATTACAAATATTGTGGTAATAATACCCTGGCTCCTGTTCTTTGTTCGAGTTCAACTATTCGACGTGAAACGACACCTAGGTAAGCCAACCACCATATAACTTTAAAGATGACGTTTCGAGCGGTAGCCTTTCATCAAGAACATTCGAATTCCACAGACGTGACATCTTTTCATATTGCAAGACGTAATAACAGTTATTCGTAAATACAGTGATACGTTTTCCAGATATTACCAAAAGCGCTTCCGTACTAAGATTTTACTTAAATGTATAATGGAGGAAAAGTAAACAGTATACCGGTTATACCTGATATATACCTGATATATGTATCATTTTCCTGTCTTGTTGGACACTAAGGGGAAACAAATTCGTTCACAATAAAAAAGATAACTTTGTATGTACAAGCTGTCTTAGAGGTGTATTAGATAAAACTGTTTTACCACAAAGCCACTTTTTTGACCCAAAATGAGTACTGAATGATACGACATGAGCTTTTAGCAGTAAAACAGTACTCTTACTCTAAGTTGAACAAAAAGTGAACTGGAATTTAGAAAAAATACCAGCAGATAAAAAAATGTTAGTTCATTCTTAATCTATTCTGAGAAACACTAACATCGCAAAACCAAAATAAAATCATGGGTTTTTTTCTCATGTTAGGAAATTTCTCATCCCCTACAAGATAAAGAGTTAGTAATCCCTCGACATCAAATTAAATGCATCCCTAAAGTGTAAGGTAAATAGCACTACTTTACATCTACAATTTTAAAACTATGCTGTGACCGTAAACTATTAAGGTAAGTTCAGTTCATGTATCGCCGTTGCTAGTGTCCTTTAAAATTATTAACCAAGACCCAATTAAACTTTACTCTTCTGAATCTAAACACAGCATTTGCATGCTTAGCACACCTACATAGTAATTTTAATTTCATCGGTACTTGTTTAATTATATACTAGCTCAAATTTGAAACTTTTTTACCCACAAGGAAGATAATTCAGGTATTGGGAAAGTGCCTGAAAAAAGCTCATCTAAGTTCCCTGATAGTGATGAAAAGTTATATGAATACAAATGCCCACCTTAGAAAAAGTGGATTAAACAATTCCCCCCGTTCTTATAAATTCGGTGGGTTTAAACACCAGCGTTGGCTAAAAAAGAACCATCATTAAAACCTGAACTTGATCAAGGTAACATAATTATTCTGTTATTCACTAAGCTTTTCTCGTAAAAACATGCATTCTAAAATCAATTTACGAATTTTCTACTGTTTGCAACATATGCGCGGCAATTTCCAAAGCAATCCCATTTTTTCGCTAATAATATTTAAATAGTTTAGCAAATTATTGTGTTAGTACTTTTGCACTTTTGATACCAGCAAAGTCATCAAAAATGTACAAAGTGCTACTTAAATTATTCATCAACAAACTAATAAATTTCAATGTGAAATATAAAGGAATTATTCTTATAAAGTATCTGTTACAGACAAAACGTTCTTATGTCTACACAATAGACGACACTTCTCGGGGAATATTTGAATGCAATAAGTTACTGGTTCACCAGGTATAAACAACCATGTATCTTATTACGAAAATAAGATAACTTTTTTCCAATATACAAAACATCTGATACAGACAACACTATTGTATATAATTATACGATAGGCAAGATTTCTCAACAAAATAGTTTCCAAGGAAAGATTAAAAACCGACTGGTATATAGCTTTAGTTAATAGTTCATACTGAACCTTTTAGAAAGAAGTAATACAAAAAAAAATATCGAAGGTAATGTATGTTGGTTATACTGTAATTCTAGGAATCGGATAAGCCTCATGGCTCATCAGCCAGGGCTGGCACAAAAATGTATTACTTCAATATTGTCACTCCAGTATGACACTTCCGAAAAGAATCTTATGTAAGTTCCATTTTATGTCTGAAATGACATATTGTGCCAACAGTATTATTTGAATACCCTAGTACCGACATAAAGATTTATAAATATTGCTATTGCTGAAAATCTCTATAAATACAAAACTTATTTATATACACAACGGAGAAGACTATTATTAAAAGGCTATTTAACCATTTTGTAAATTGACATTAAAATTTTGTGATAAGGTGAGATTAATAAAAATTATTAATATACAAATAGTTAATATGAGTATAAATATTTTAGTGCATATAAATAATATAAAAAATATATGAAGGTAGGAAATGTAGGGTATATACCATTATTCAAGTATTAATTTATAAATAATTATTATAAGTAGAAATCTTTTGGTACATATAAATAATATAAAATATATAAAGGTAGAAAATTTAGGGTATATACTATTTATAAGTATGATGAATACATGTGAATATTTAGTTATGTGGCGCATGCAATGAAAATGAAAGTTCCCATACCCTCGCTTCTTTATAAAACCTAAAATAACACCTCACAGAAGGTAAACCTTTTTTCCATCCCTTAAAAATAGATTGAGTAAAGTTTGGTATTTTAAATACCACAACAAACCATAATAATAAACCAATTTTATAAATTTCAATGATTTGCTAAATAATTTAATTTACAATAAGACCTGCTAAACTTGAGAGCTAGAAATGTTACCAGAATGTTGCTGTGCATCAACCAGAGACAAGATAAAACCACAATAATAAACCACAAGAGGCAAAATAAATTAATCTGGAAGGCTTCCAATCATGGAAAAAAATATTGAATATCTGTTTTTGTTAAAATTGAAAATAATAACTCGAGTACTGGTAGAGAAGAATTGAGCATTTACTTTTTATGATTGCTGGAAACTTTCCAAGCTAATTTCTTGTGCAGCTTGTAGGTTATTATGCGGTTTCATCTCACCTCTGATTGGTGGAACACAATATACATTACAGAATCATCTCTAGTGCTCACGGTTTGACGAGTTTCACTGTAAAATGTTGTAATCAAATAGAAAAGGTCAATTTTCTTCTTTTGAAGAAAAAAATAACCTTTTGGAAGCTGTAATTTAAAAATACACAAGCTTAATAAAACATAATGAACAAGCAAAGTATCCTAGAAAACAGAGTTATGTTATCACTTTGTTTTGATTGACCCGCAAAATATTTTTAGCAGTATAGACAACAAAAACATAACAATTAGTTTTCTAGGATACCGTCAAGGCTGCAAAGAAAGGTTATAAGTGCAAAAACAGTGTATCGATGTAACAGCTCAGCTTTAGTATTTAGAAAATAGAACAACTATTGCGAGATATTTTAAAATTATGGCACTCAAAACACAGATCCAGGGCATAAACCCTTGTACTATTGACTATGGATTTCATGACCCACTCAATAATGACTGTTCTATTACTTGTTTTCCACAACGTACTGGTAAATTAATTTATATATGGCATATTTCATGACCGGATCTGCATTAAATAGGGTGGAAATCTCATAACTTTGTCATAACCATAGACAAAGAAAATGAGCTTTAGCACTGGCAAGATTTGCTAAGTTACATACTTAGAATTCACTTTTGCTAGCATGAAACAAAATAAAGTGATAAAACTACTACCCTAACCCAGAAAATAAAATCAATATCCCCGGCAATCGGAAATATATTTTGTTGTAACCTGCAAATGTGCCATTTACCATATTAATTTAATTGATTACTTTTTTAAATTAGGTAACCCCAAAGCATTGATTCAGTCTTAGACTTATTAAATAAATTAAACCATGTTGGCCTTTGTGGGAGACTAAGAAGGTTTATGCCTCAATTATCAGCGAGCATTGCGATGTTGAAAGGTAATCTCATTAATTGCCAGTGACACCAGAGATACGTTTTTCAGTAAAAGCACACCACACTAAATGAAACATTGTATTTTTTAGGCAATAAACCTTCCTTGTTTTCTTTAATTTAATCCTTTTTTATCTTACTACATAAACTTAAGATCCATTTTGAACAAGCAGCCTTGACATAAGATATGGACCATGATAATTAATTATCTATCAAATACTTGTAAAAACCTGTCTTTCTGTACATGGTCCCAGTTGTGGAGTCCTTAAGTGAACCAGTTCCATTCCTCCATTTCCATGCTTTTTATGCAAGTGTCCAGACCACAGCTTCCTTAGAACCATGGGATTCATTCACATCACGTATGTGTTTGAAGGATGACTTGCGATTTTACTCCATTTTCAGACATTGCTTTTTTCTTAAAGTACATGCTCTTGAAAAACTTGGCTTTGCACACGTGTACAACTTGAGCTAAAGTTTGTTTTAGTGCAAATCAGCCTTAATCTTTGAAACCGTCTACTTTATAAAAATGTTAACACATGAACACAACATTAACACACAACATTACAACACGCCATAAACATAAAACCTGGCCAAAGGTACAGAAATCATTCATTTGTATGTACACTAAAGGACTACAGTTGCGTTAACCAATTCACTATGTAAGTAGTAATCAAACATGCCTACAAAAATCAGTGTGTAATGAAACGATCAATTTTGCACCAAACTGTACTCAATTTGTCACTGGAGGCTTTCGTTTGTCACGCCTTTGCACTATTTTTAAGAAAGTCATAATTATCAATGTATATCTACTTTTCCAAAAGGTTTACAGAAAACTGTGTTTAGTTTATTATAAATGCATGTTATTGTTCAATTGTGTTATCTGTACAAGCAAGACTGAGATTTATTTTTCTGAAAGCCCTATTCTGTTTCTAGAAGCCGTACACTGAGACGCCCTACTCTGAAAGACCTACTGTATTTTGTAATTTCCTATTCTGAATTCCCTATAACTGAGAAACATCAAAGTTCGCCCTCAATAGCAAAACAAATTTAACTACGGAACTAAGAGATCCCCTCATAGCCGGATTATGAAGGGTGCAAAACGTTGTTGGTAAACAGTGGAGTTCATATACAGCAAAGCCATGTCAACCGAAGGAGAATTTTGACTTATAATTAATCAGTGGACACAATTACCAAGTTTGGCATTCCCAATGACAACGTTTATAGAGCAGTTTTCGATTGACTGTGGAACATAATTGCTTTGTTTTGCATTTACTGAGCCCTGCAATCGATTCATAAAATAATCAGAGTACAGAACGCAAAACCAAAACCGCACTTGACAGCAGTAACCATTTTTTGTTTCGAGTTCCAATGGGCCCTTACTGCCAGTTTGTCTTTTCCGTTTCTGGCCCATTTTGTATTACCAGCTATTTTTATGTCATGATTGACAGGATCACGTGACAGGGTTCTTCAAAGAGCCTATTGGTTATTGGTGTTTATTATGATCGTCCTGATGTGATAACTTTTCCTTCAGTTTTGCAGAAGTCATTGGAAAACTGCTCTAACAATAACTGAATCATAATTTCCAAACTTGGGTTCATCATTTTGCCTTTTAGACAGATACTACTCTTTCCAATAGAATTTGACTTCCAAGATTTTCGCCTAGCTGCTTATGAGACCAGATTTCAAACACAGACTTGGCAGTTTCAATATGCGTCATGTGGCATGTGTATCTGTACCACATGAGCAACTTCTTTCAATCATATCACACATAAACAAAATTGGTCATATGGACAGACAGGCGTACCATTTATAACACAATCTTGGGTGTCAATTTACTGGAAGAGCAATACCTAGTCAGGCTGGATTAAATATTCTTTGTGTCTTGACATTTCTCTTTTTTCGAAGACTGTGTAGCTGCAGATGTTTAGTACTAGTTACCTTAACTTTGAAGTTTGGATGTTTATGTTTGATGAAAAATCTGACAACAGTGAAACATTGGATATTAATCACCTAACCAGGAAAACGCCCTTGCTGAATTAGAGCAGTTATTCCCTCATTGAAATTTATTCCACAAAATGATTTTGAGCTTTCGTATGTGTCTTTTCTACAAAATGTTAAATTTTTCTATCACTCTGTCAACTAAGATGGTCACTTAAATCTCTCAACCCAGTATCTATCTCTTAACGAATGATCGTATGAGCCAGTATCAGTGTAGCTAACAAATCATCCCGGATTCTCACAGAAAAACATACAAAGCAAACTGGAGATGAAACTGATGTGAGACAATGTCACAAAAAATGAAAAATAGTTAAAACAACATGTTCAGTGAGTGTGTAAAATGGCCTGTTTTAGTGAAAGTTTGTTTCCTCTGTAAATTTCCTCCCTTTTCTTTACATAAGTTAAAAAACAACAATGGTTAACTAGTCACTACTGATTGCACAACATGCATAACCAGACAAAGGCAATTTTTCCAATAAATCACTTTTTGTCACTTAGCCAGTCACCTTGATGTAATGTACATCAAACAAGAGAGACAGTGTTTCATCACATTTCTAAACACTGGGAAGAGAGTTGAAAATACGACGCGTAGCACAGTATTTTTCACGAAATTCAAGGTGTTTGGAAATGTGATGAAACACCATCTCGAGTGTTTGAGATATCTTCTCAATCGAAACTAAAACTAAAGAGTAAATGGAGGAATAAAATCGTAAAATCTACGCTAATTGAGATCAGATAGCCAAACCAACGTCACGGTTATGATTTCTTTTGTTTTAACTTGATGAATTATTAATGAGTTTGAGAAGTAACGTTACGTTAATTTGCTAAGGAAAAACGTTTCCAGATAACAATGATGACTTGTTGAGTGTGGCATGTATAAAGCTATAGTACATTATATACTTCAAAGTTTAAATATTTATCCTAAAGCCAGGTTTTATGAACACAAACAATGACACAAATACAACAACAAAACAACAAACAGACTGGAAAACGCAAAGACTTGTGTCAAAGTAAGAATTTAAAAAAATCAGAGGAAGTCAACTGTCACTTGGCTATTGTCAACTACAGTCCTGAAAATATATGAAAAACAAAATCTAAGTAAAATACTGTAAACACTAAACATATAAAACATATAAGGCTAAAAACTATAAAATATTTGTAATAAAACACCAAACGTTTCAACTACTAGCTTAGTCATCTTCTGAGTGTAAACACTAAATATTGTTTTAATTTTGTGTAGTGAAATCTACCAAGAAATCAGCATGCCTTGCAGCATTTGCAGCAGACACATGTACACATTGCGGACCTATTATTTTAAGTATTGTAGAACCGTTGTTGATAAAAAGCAAATTCAACACAAACCATAAGCCAAGTTACCTGTGACATTTTGGAAGTTTCAAACCTATTATTATATAATAAGTTAAGTGTTGAAGCATTTGCAATGGACACGTGTATGCATTACGGACCAATCATGAAGTAGAAACACAAGCCATTCTATAAGTCAAGTTACCTGTGAAACTTGCGACGACAAGCCAAGGCATGTTCATTTTTCTCAAAAGTCACCAATGCCTTATGTTTTGTTGTAGACATTTTCAGTTGCTGTTGAGGTAAAGCAATGATTTACTCAACTTCTAACTTCTAAAGTAATAATAATACATGTATGACGGTTCTTTAGCACACATATATGTACATCTCTACCACACATACGTCTCTAACTCTTGACATTGATATGAGAGCGAGGACTTCTGCTTGAAAAGGCACCTCTGGCTGCCGCAATCAGTTTATTGTTATGATACCTTGCCCACCCAACCCATGGTAATGTGAGAAAGAGAGATACAACAGATATCTTGGAGTTGATAGGTGAAGGAGACACGGCCAACGGCTTAACATCCCTGCACAAGGACGCGATCATCTGAGCTGAGACAAAGTTCTTTATGCACAGCCAGCATGATCTCACCAGTTATTTTAAGACCCTGGTAGTTGGTGGTCCAGCCGGGATTTGAACCTGGGTGCCCAACCGAATGAGCTAACCACACTAGTTAAAATAAAAAAGTAACTCTCACAGAAGATGTAGTCGGCAAAATAAATGTTGGCATGCCATGGTATCCACAGCAGTCTGTGACGGAATCCTAAGTACTGTACTACGTAATAAATGGAAAGTTTACAGCTTGTTGTTGGATTCCAGTTCCCAGGTTTGTCCACAGAGTAAAAGGACAATCCCGGTGGGCTACAAGGTATCCAGTTGATCTGCCTCCCCTTTAAATAACCTCCTACAGTTATATACATAGGCGGCGGTAAGATAAGAGGCACATGGCAGTCATTTTCTTTAACAATGCATTTTAAATATCTTGTAAATAATATTTTGAGTACAAATAAAGGTTGTTGTTTTGGCAGATTTAGAAGGTACAATTTTTATGACTGTCACATGCAACATGCTTATGACACGATTTGTGTCCCATTTACACGAGCACGACTTTGTGTTGCCAATCCGAACCGTAAGCAAGTTGTAGTTTTGATTTAGATGAAACAATCCCTGTCTTAAGTATGTTGCATGCAACATTAACAGTTGTAAAGAAAATCATCCTGTCTAAATCGTCCCTATCAAAGAAACGGCTACACCAATATGCTTATAAGTTGCAGTCTGTAATACCTGAATTGGACCAATCCCCTGCAGAAGTTCTTTCAGTCTGCCTGGTGTTATTGCCTCAGGTAATGAACCAATCACAACCTGGTTTGAAGGTTTTCCGCTGCTAGATGCCTTGGTTACGACAACACGATTGGCTTTCGAGTCCGGTGTTGAACCAGATGTCTTACTCTTACTTTCTGAAGGGCCAACCACAATACGCTGCAAAATCAATAACAATGAATTATATCACCTGGCCTTTGGGTGCTTCGCAATGATAGGAAGAGCCAACATCAATGATAGGAAGAGCCGACATCAATGATAGGAAGAGCCGACATCAAAGGGAGAAATCCAAAGCATGTTTAGATGCATAATTATTATAATAGATACGGCTGCAGATTGAAAGAGAGCTAGATCGCATTCTTGTGGATTGAAATAATAGGTTTTCCTAGAGCTTACAGTGTACTTCATGGACCAGTTTACCAACATTATTACGTTAACCCACCTTGGAAGAACTGTTTTCAGAATGTCTCGATTCCCTACTCTCTCGTCTGTGAGAGGATCGATCTCTGCTTCGACTTCTTCTGTGACCATCCTTTGGCTTCTCTCTGTCTCTAGTTCTGTCCCGTTCCCTCTCTTTTGCTTTGTCACGATCCCCTCTTTCCCTCTCTCGTTCTCTCTCTCGTGGTGGTCTGTCATGGCGTGGTTCTCGTGGGTCTCTTTGTTCACGTGGTTCTCGCTCTCTGGGTTTCTCTCGTTCTCTTTCATTCCTCTCGCGGTTCCTGTACGCTTCTCTGTTTCTGTCTGGTCGTTCTCTGCCATAAATAATAGATCAGAGACATTAAGTACAAAATATTGGGGTAAAACCAAATGGGCATATCACAGCTAAGCTTGTTAAATAAAAGTTGTTCAGACAGCTTCCTACTTTGGGAAGTGCAGAATTGCAGAAAATTAATTCAGTAATTAATGCAGGACAAGACCTGTTGCAATCGGTTGTTCAGGTGTGTGGACACATTCAAAAGGCAACATACATGTACTGGCATGTGTTTGTCATTTCTGACACTAAGGTCACAATCAGACAAGACCTCTGATTGGTGTCTACAGTCAATGAATTTTGGTGCCAACTGCTTCTGATAAAATTAAGGAAGCTTAGCTGACATTTGATAAATCTTTAGAAACAAATGTGGAGTGTGCGAGAAGCATTACATGATGACCCAGTAACGGCCGTGAAGGAGACTAGCGCCTTGGAGACATCTCTTTAATATCCTTAATAAATTCAATAGTCATTGGGATGGTAACTTTGTTACTATTCCAGCCAACAAATTCCTCTTCACTGATCAAAATAAGGTGGTGATCATGCAGATTTTTGTACTGGCCATAGCCAATCACTACTAAGCCTCATTTATTGCATTTAGAACAACTCCACAGCTAATTGCCCAAACCTTGGCCTGTCTCTTGTCCCTTCTCTTTTGCGATTTCTGTCTGGTCTTTCTTTGTCACGCTCCCTGCGAGGATCAATTCGTCTTGGATGGGGGACTGCAGGCTTAGCTGCGCGCAGAGGTGACCTTGGTTGAGGAGGTCGTGGCGAGACTGATTTTGAGAATGATCTTGACCTTGATGATGACCTATAAGGTAATCAAGGTGGACATTATTAATCTAATGAAAATTTGAATATCAAACTTTTCATTTGAAGAGTGCAAGTTAGTTTTAAATCAATAATTAAATTTTATTTCCATTAATGAATTCAATACTTCATTATCAGGAGGCATGCGTGACTAGTTATGATTGTAAAAAATTGTATTACAAACTTGCTGGGGAGTAACCTGCAATGGACTAGCATCCCATTAAGGGGGAGTACTAGCAATACTCCTAGTCGCTTCATGCTACAAAAACCAGAGTTAAGCGCTGGTACAGATGAACCATCTGGCTCCTCTGATACTTAGGATTAGAAGAGACTTACATTACATCTTTGTGTCCAAAATGAACTTCACTACATGGAATTTACCTTGATCGTGACCTTGATAATGATAATGAGCGTGAGCGGGTCCAAGACCTTGCAGGTGATCTGGAGTAGGAGCGCGACGATGATCTTGATGGTGACCCTGAAGCACTGCTGAAGTCGCTCTCTGCACTGTCAGCACTGTAATGTCGCAGTGGGTGCTTCTTTGATTTGTGTCTAGTCTGAGGAGAGAAGTAGCAATTTGACAAGATAAATGATAGTCTGCAAAATATATTTTTGCATGCCATGGTGACTTAAATGGTTGCACATTGGACCACAGCAGTGTGTCAGAATCCGAAGTACTGTACTACGTACTAATATTAATGGCAAGTTTACAGCTTGTTGTTGGATTCCAGTTCCCAGGTTTGTCCACAGAGTAAAACGACAATCCCGGTGGGCTACAAGGTATCCAGTTGATCTGCCTCCCCTTTAAATAACCTCCTACAGTTATATACATAGGCGGCGGTAAGACAAGAGGCACATGGCAGTCATTTTCTTTAACAGCGCATTTTAAATATCTTGAGTAAAATGAAGGTTGTTGTTGTAATGACAATATTGCCTTCCTATTGGCCGATTTAGAAGATACAATTTTTATGAAAACCAATATTTTCTTTCCTTTTTTTAATTTTCAGGTTTTCAAGTAGGATAAAAATTTAGGTGATATCCAAAGAGGCAATTTTAGGTCTAAAGTAGGGGGCAAACTCATATGAAGTAACTTGAAGTAGGCTGAGTGCAACCAGCTCTGATTAAGCTTCATGACGACTTAAAGCCGGGCCAAACACAAACAAGAGTTGCTGGCCAGGAGTACGTTCCCAAGAGTTTTCTTCAACTCTCCGAGACTACAATGTATCATCAGGTCCGGGCCAAACAAGAGACAACTCTTTATGATTCTCGAGAAAAATTTGAGCAGTTTTAAATTCTATGAGTCAGAGCAAACAAGAGTCAATGATAGTTGTCAAGAGCCCATGAGAAAAAAAAAGAAGAAAAAAAGAGCCCATGAGATGTTCAGGTCAAACAAGAACAAAAGTTTGATGTTCTTGTTTGGCCCAGTCTTACGACATTCCTCATCATAACTCACCTTTGGGTGTTTATCCAGACCATATGCAGCAGCAGCAGCATAAGCATTGCTTTGTTGCTGCATCATCTGCTGCCACTCTGCACCATACACAGCAGCATAATCATAAGGATACTGCTGTCCGTAGGGATACTGCTGTTGCCTAGCAGCTGCTGCAGCTGCTGCTGCAGCTAATCCTGCTCCTTGTGCTGCAGCCATTGCTGCCGCTGCTCCTGCTGCATTGTAACCTGGTGGTGGCACTCCTCGCATTGCCGAATTGCCAACATCCATATTAGACACTGTGACACGATTACCAATGACAATTCGATCAGGCTCAGACATGGCCACATCTGGATGCTGGTTTGACATAACTGGTGGTCGCATCCCTGGCTGCATGGCGCCTGGGTGCATTGGGCCTCCAGGGGGTACTGCTGGAGGAGGCATCCCATGTGAAGGTCCTCTCGGTGGCATGGCTGGGTGCTGCTGCCCTGGTAAGGGGCTAGGCCCTCCGGGTGCACCGCTGTGATGTCCTGCACTTGGCGCTCCTTGACCTGGGGCACGCCCTGATAAGGGACCATGTGGTGGCATCATGTTTGGCACCCCTGGAGGAGGTCCCTACAAAATGACAAATGAACTATCAGTTTTGTTAAGTGAAGGTGATAGGTATGGAAAAAGTGGGCGAGGAAGATGCTGGTAACAAGTCCCCCTCAAATTATCATCAAACAAGAAGTTTTGGTATAAAGAACAGGGATGTCCACAAAATAATAAAGTCAATTTTGGTTGTCTTCGAGAAACCAACCACTACAGGTGTACATTATTTTGTGTGTGTGTGTGTGTGTGTGTGTGGGGGGGTTGGTTGAGAAATTGTTTCAGCCCAAATTTGTTGTTTGGCAGCTAAAATGCTTTGCAGAAATTTTCTTTCTCTAGTTTGCAAAATATTTTCTTACTTGGTTGCCGTGCATGATGAAGAATGTTTAGTTTACAGGACGCTTGACTCAACAACATGTCACGACTGCTAGAGTACAACATTACATTTTGTATGAAAGGTGTGAAATTTAGGTGTCATTTAAGTGTCAACCCCTTTATAGCCAAACTTCTTGTTCTTCTTCTTCTTTCTTCGAGAGCCTGATCTCAGGCTAACAGCCAGCATGATCTCACCAGTTATTTTAAGACCCTAGTTGATGGTCCAGCCAGGATTCGAACCTGAGTGCCCAACCGAATGAGCTAACCACGCTAGTTAAAATAAAAAAGTAACTCTCACAGAAGATGTAGTCGGCAAAATAAATGTTGGCATGCCATGGTATCCACAGCAGTCTGTGACGGAATCCTAAGTACTGTACTACATAATAAATGGAAAGTTTACAGCTTGTTGTTGGATTCCAGTTCCCAGGTTTGTCCACAGAGTAAAAGGACAATCCCGGTGGGCTACAAGGTATCCAGTTGATCTGCCTCCCCTTTAAATAACCTCCTACAGTTATATACATAGGCGGCGGTAAGACAAGAGGCACATGGCAGTCATTTTCTTTACAATGCATTTTAAATATCTTGTAAATATTTTGAGTACAAATAAAGGTTGTTGTTTTGGCCGATTTAGAAGGTACAATTTTTACGACTGTTGCATGCGACATGCTTATGACACGACTTGTGTCCCATTTACATGTTGCCAATCCGAACCGTAAATGAGTTGTAGGTTTGATTTAGATGAAACAATCCCT
>MU827302.1:1084077-1426289 GCA_029204205.1 Desmophyllum pertusum | reverse complement strand
GCCATAAGTATGTTGCATGCAACAGTTGTAAGGAAAACCATGTCTAAATCGTCCCTATCAAAGAAAAGGCTACACCAATATGCTTTTAGTTGCTTTTAGTTGCAGTCTGTAAGGAACAACCAGCACATATCTTACCCTAGGTTGTGACATCATATTTACACCAGGTCCCATTCCATGGGGTGGCCTCATTTCATTCTCAGGAAAGTGACCAGGACCAGATCTCGGACCAGATCCTTGCCCAGGACCTGGCAGAGGGCCAGGACCACCCGGGCCCATGGGTCTTGGACCTGGTTCAGGCCCCATCCCAGGTCTGGGTCCCTGTTCTGGACCCATACGGGGACCTCTGACAGGAGGTGGTCCTCGAGGTCCGAAATCTCCTCCAGGGCCTGGTGGAAAAGCACCCTCAGGGGGTCGCATTGGACCTGACTGGGGACCTGGCATACGAGGTCCTGGCATCTCTGGTCTCGGAGGACCGGGATGTGGTCCACGCATGGGAGGTGGACCTTTGAAGATGAAACAAAGCAAGACGATGGTGTCAGTGTATCATACTAATTTGCAATGTAAGATACTGGGCTGTGAAAGCCTTTTGCCAAGTCACTCGAGAATTCACATCCCAAAAACTAAACACCTTGTGCACTGCTTGGTGAGAAATGTTTTGAGGAACTTGGAAAACTGCAAGGAGCAACATTTTTGGAAATGTCACAGATGGTCCATGCTTGTAATCCGTCTCAATCTTCCCAAATCTTAGCCATCCTTCATTCTATTTGGTTTATTATTACCTTTCTGGTGTTTGTCTACCTCAATAAATTATTATTTTGAGGTTTCCTTTGATTTGAAGGAAATTTGCTACATCAGAAAAAATAACTTGATATATTGTGACGTACAGTGTAGCTCTTTAAAATAAGAAGACTGAAAAAGTTTCTCACCCTCTGGCATTCCTCGTCCACCTGGCGGAGGTCTAAAGTGAGGGTTGATGTGAATATTCTTTCCCTGTGGTGGCCCTGGAAAGAATAACAAAGAGTAACCTCCTTTAGTCCACTTTCCCGATATTGAGTAAAAAAGTTTACAAACGAGACAGTTGCAATTGCAACTACTTTAGTAGTGCATTGTGGATAGTTGGACTTCATTATAAACAAAGTAACGGATACAGAGATGCATTCTAGTCCTGCACCATTCTACAATCAGCTTATGTTAAAAAAAAATTATTGTTCCTTTATGTAAGAATTTAGTTTACAATAGTTAAAAGAGTTAACAATTAATATTACTCTGCTTAATATTTGTACTATAGAGCCTTGTAGGATGGGTTGCTACATGTAACTGCTAACAGCTTGAGCCTTAATTCCACACCAGATTTCTGCGATATTTGTACAAATGTACATGTATGTTTGGAGGCAGGTTTTTTCTGGCCTCCATCTAGCCACAGCCTTTTTGTTGCTCGGCTCTATTTCATCAGAAATGTATGATATTGTACATGTAGTACAGTACCAGTCATGGGTATAGCAGCATTACACGCGCGCAAAATGTGTGTAAAGACACCATATTGCATGCAATTTACGCACGTGTAAGTGCTGCTATTCCCGTGTCCTGTACTGTATTCTCTGCAATAGGATTTCATTGCAAATATATCATTTAATTTTGTTCTCCAGCAAATGTTAAGACTGCAACTATCACAGAAGTTAACACTGCAACTGTGTTGTCTGTAATTTGTAACATTTATGATTGTCCTATGTAAGTATGCCTACTAAGACAAAGTTCTCAGGAAGAGCAGATGTACAAACCATAATTTTTACACTCTTACTTGGTGGCAGGAACGCGCCATCTGGTGGTCCAGGCATATGACCAGGAAGTGGTCCATTGGGTCCAAGTGGAAAGCGTAGTCTGGGACCAAATCCAGGACCATGATCTGGCCCTGGCCCGTGACCAGGTCCCATCCCAGGTCTAGGGCCATGCATAAAGGGATCTGGACCTCTGGGAGGAAACGGAGCATGCATCCCTGGTCGAATCATTCCTGGTGGTGGTGGCCCCCTAGAATAAAAATAAATAATCAGGTTTCTGTAGAATGAAATGGTTTTCTTGGCGGCTGAGCTTCCAAAAGAGGCAAGGAATGAAGGGGCTGGGAATGAGCTGATTTCGAGTCACCAGAGAATACTTCTAATTTCAAAACTGATCACAGCTCTTCTTGACAAATCTGGCCAATAAAAACGAGAAAGAAATAGCGCCAAGGAAAATCAAACAGTTACTGCAAAGCGCCCAAAAGAGTGATCACCTTTAATTAATTCACATTCTTTTGTGAGTGCAGACTAGCCAATCAGAAGCCGAAGAATAAATATCCTTGACTTCTGATTGGATAGTATATGTGCGCGAAAGAATGTGAATCCATTAAAAGTGGTCACACTTTTGGGCACCTTGCAGTAGTACATACATCATTGGTCCTCCTCTGCCACGACCCCTTCCTGCATCTCTTCGATTCCAGTTTCTGTCATCATGTTTCTTGAAGTCCCTCCCTGACATGAAAAAAAAACCATAGTAAAAACAAAAGCGAATCACCAAAAGTTATTATAAAATTTTGTTCATACAACGCATGCTCTGATTGGTTGTGTAACCGTTTTTGATCTGTCTATTAAAAAAACATGGGTATGACATTGCAGGATTTATTTTATAAAATAAATAAAAAATGGCTGCTTTGTGCTCGCATAACCTGATGGCAAACACTCCAGGGAGTTTGGGAGAATTTGAAAATTCTTAAAGGAGCTACAACACGGATGGTGCATCTTGCTGTTCACAGTCCATATGAATCTTCTCCATCCTCAACCATCCTTGTTCCTGTTTGGTTTTATTATTACCTCTTTGGTGTTTTTCTACCCTAGTAAACTATTATTTTGAGGCTTTCTTCAATTTGAAGGTGATTTTGCACTTCGCAAAAATAACTTAAAATATCATGACATAGCTCCTTTAATAAGTTCACAAAACCTAAATGTTCAAATTCTACCAAACTTTCTCTCTCTCATGTTTGCATCAGAGATACTGTAATCGGCAAGGTTTCAGTTTCCCAGGATTGTTTACGAATAGATTCATTGAAACCAGAGGAAACTGAAGCATTGGAAGGCATTGGAAGCTCTTTGATCTTGCAGACTTTTCAAACCTGAACGTGACTGTTATTTCACTGCTCAATATGCAAGACAAAATCACTGAATTCACTGAACTTGGCATTTCTTCCACTGCCCAATCTCATTCCCAGAGTCCTTGTTACCCTTGTCCAGTGGCAGAACAGGCAACAAGGACCTCTGGGGGGAAGCAATCCACCATGACAGGATTCTTGGACTTCCGGTTCTACTGCACATGTGTTTGACTCCATGTTTCAACAAATGGAAACCAAGATCGGTGTTACTGCACAAGTCAGGTGGATCACTCTATCCCAGAGGTCCTTGTTGCCTGTTCCACCACTGGGCAAGGGTAACGAGGACTCTGGGAACGAGATTTTCCACTGCCATTTTTTCCTCTCGCTTTAATTGGCCCTCAATGGATTAAAGGAAATGGGGACTGCTTGTAGTCTAACATAGGTGGCAAATTTCAACATTACTCATTCTAACCCACTCTATGTTTGGTTTGACATACTTGGCTCATGTTTCACAATCTTGTGTTGTTCCTTCGGTCGTTCAGACTTGAAGCGTTGTCTGTCCTTCTTGCCTTCATCTTCACTGTCACTATCATTCTTGATTTTATCTTTGACTGTGGTAATAATTTTATTAGGCTCCTTTTTCACTTCAACTGTAATTAAAGATAAATCTTCAATAAATATTTGGATACAAAATGAAAAAAAAATTATATCTGCCATTCTGTTGAAATACAGTGTACATGTACATCACAAGGGGGGGGGGGGGGGGGGGGGGGGATAGCTACTTCCCATACATTCTCTTAAATCAAATCCAAACCATGCTCTCACAACTTGCAAAGCAATCATCACAACTTTAGCCAGTGGATTCATCATCTGCACGTGTGTAGAAGTTGTGTAAAGCCAGAAGAAAAGCTATAAAAACATGGTGGCCGATGAGGCGATGGAAGTGCGTACTGATGTGTAAATGATTATTGTATTTTTTCACTTTGTGATCCTTTAAACCAGATAAACTTCTTCCTCAAGTTTTTCGTTTTTCAAGATGCAACCACGACGGCGACGAGAACGTCACAAAACAATAGGTTTAATTAGTAGTACAATATTCTGCACATGTGTTTTGCATATTTCTTTGCCGTCCCACAAAACGCATGTGCGTTTTTGCATTTACATTTTTTTGCCTTCCTATGCAAAACAAAAACATCAAATGTCCAAATTCAAGGTATTATGGAGAACATCAACACGCGATGGTTAATTTTCCTGTCTCTATCTGGACTTGAACTCACCAATTCAGCTCCTGGAATGTTCAGCCACATTGGACAAATTGAACGTGTTGGAATAATCGCGAAATAGTTTATAGGAACGTTAATTCATTTTTAAGGAATTTTGTGCGCGAAAAGAAGCACACCGCTGACCAAAACAAAATTGATCGCTCTGCAAGTTGTGAGAGCATGGTTTCTCAGTCCCAGGCCCTGTCTCTATCCCCCCCTGGTACATCACTTTTTGAGAATTACATGTATTCTACTTAGTTGCACAAGTGCAAGTGCAACTTAATGCTCCTTAAAGGGGCACTGTCACGGATTCGCATGCGCGAAAACTGCTCACTTCCTTCGACCATAAATTATTTGGCCGCCATTCCATAATGACGGTTAGTGAAAATATTTGCATGTATTTTGTTTCTAATCACGATTATGTAAAACAGATAAAGTCATAATATTACTGTAACAGCGTGCGCTGTTCGCATACGTATTTCCGAACATGATTTGCATACAAAATATTTTTGCAACGGCCGTAACGCAACGCACTTTTGACAGCCAAGCTTAGATTTATCCATTTGTACATAAGTTTTCAACGGATAACCGTTGCCGTTGGAACGGCCGCTCAATATTTTTTCTCAACGGATTACCTGGCTTAGCTTCGAACGGGTGAAGATTTTTTCTGAACGGGTAGCAGCAGCCGTTGGAACGGCTGAAGATTTTTTCGAACGGGTAGCGGCAGCAGTTCGAACATTTTTTTCGAACGGGTAGTAGCAGCCGTTCGGCTTGCTAACCGTTCGGGTAGTGAACGGCTTTTAGCCTTTCGAACGGAAAGCCGTGTTGTACGTTTTCGCGTGAGAGGTCACAGCTGAGGTCACATCTGTATCTTATCTATGTATCCTTCGCAACCTGCAACGAATTTCGCTTCAAGCCATATTTTGAAACTGTTATCTTCAAGATAAATGCGTTTATGGGGTTTTGTCCACGCTCTCTTAGCTCTTGTCGGGGTATTGAATATTCTTTTTCGCCCAGAATTACTACGCTTTCCACCGTGCCGCCGCCGCCACTAGTCGACGCCATTTTGGATTTGGCAACTCAAACTTGAAAAAGTTAGCCTAACCTTTTCAAGTTCGACTCGCGAGACTGGCGCATGCGTCCTTGTGACAGTGCCCCTTTAATGCTTTGTGGTTAAATATTGATTGATTGATTGATTGATTGATTGATTGATTGAGCGGGGGGTAGTATACTTATACTTAACATTTCTTGGTGCCTAAGGATAACAACACAAACTCATACCTTTCTGGGGCGTCTTCTTGCTGTTCTCAGTTGCACCTTCGGAAAGCCCTTTGATCTCTTTATCAATGTCGTCCAACTCGTCATCACCATGTATGCTCACAGCATCCAAATCAACATTGTTAGCACTGTCAATAATTATTGACGTAAAATGCGTTCAGTCATGGACACAGGAATGCTAGACTATGAGTACTCCCTACTCACAGATTGTTGAGCTTTCAAGAAGCAAAAAAGTGAACAGGAAAAAATGGCCACATGAATTTTTGGCTTCTTCTTGACTATCAAGCGCCTGCCTAACGGCTAACACAAATTCAAACTTTATAAGTTTGGTAGGCATTCACGTCTCATTTGATTCCCACTTGGGCCATGTTTTTGCACCAGGTGTTTGTACTTAAAGGTGCAAACAACGGTATCCAAGGTTCAGTTAAGGATAACAGTAACTTGCGACTGAGCACTAAGAAATAACACATACACTGTAACCAAAACATAACAGTGAATATAACAAAATAATTTTTTTTTTAAACTGATAAAGTGTTCCACTTACCCTTCACCTTCATCATCACTCTTCAACAGCTTTTCCTAAATATCAAGAGATCAAAAAATGCGTGATAAGCAAATTTCAAAACTTCTACAGTGAAGATGATGCTACCGTTGGCACTCGACAAAGTTTTTTGACATCTTTTTGACAACTTTGTTGGTTTCCGTTTTGTGGCACCACATTTGCATTAGACTAGAAACTAAAACCATTCAAATTTCACGACTCCGCCTCCAATACTCCTTGCATTTTGATTGGTCAAGTCAAACAGAACCCATCCGAAAGTCGTCAAAAAGTTGTCAAAAGATGTCAAAAATTAATCAAAAACTTTGTCGAGTGGCAACGGTAGCGTCATCTTCACTGTAATGTAGTGCTCTAATATAGCTTTAGCCACCTGTTCATACTGAGAACCAGAACCCTGAACATTGTTATAGTTATTGCATAGAAACTCAAAAATGTTTATACCTCATCAAGATCCTCCAAGTCATCTTCTGCCTTTTTAGGCTGAAAAATTAATAAGCAGGTAACATTATTTACAACTCTACATTTACTATTGAAACAGGAAATTAAATTTACCTATTTGTCACATGTACGGTGTACATGTAGTCGTTTCAAGATGATTACTCATGGTTACTCAAACAATATACTGATCATATCATGTAGAATTGTGTAGCAGTCATTTCCTTTCCAAGAGCACAAGAGGTGTGTGAAAGCTTGGGGTGCGAGACAGAGCAGACAGAAAATATCGAGACAGGGGAGGGGAGGAAAAGTTGAACATCATTTTTTGCTCCATCTTGTGCTCCAAGCCTCTTGCGCTCTCGGAAAGGAATCAACTGCTATACAGACTGACAACTTACCTTTTTGGCAGCTGGTCCTTTTACTTCTCCATCAGCAGCTTTGGATTCTTCTTTTCTAAAATGTGATCAAGATGTTCAATTAACAAAAAATTACATTGTAAACCTCAAAAGGTAATATTTAACAATTATTCCACGAAATCGAGTCGTACATTAACCCAGGCTATGAGTTAATGTACGACGAGATTGAGTGGAATAATATTGTTTTATAATATACTCACCACAGGATATTGCAAATTAAATTACTGGGGAACGGAACGAAGGAACAAACAGAGGAAAAAATGAGATTTTTATTATTTTGAAAAACATTGCCTGTGTGCACGTGCCCAAACTCGTAATTAGCGGGCTTCCCAAATAAGGTAGTAATGGTACATTGCCTCATATCCCTCGAGAAAGGAACCAATCAGACTGTCCAAAATTGCAATATCCTGTGGTGAGTATATTATAAACATGTATATCGTTAAAAAGCCAGGATTGGCATCCAAATTTAGTGTTCCAAAGGTAGTGTTCATTCTAATCCTTTGGATCGGAGGAAGGAGTCAGCTGGCTCATTGGTACTGGTGTTTAACTCTTCCACTCCCAGAGTCAAACCTTGAGTCAATAAATGTGTTTTCTAACTTTTGAGTCTGTGGATGAAACTCTAGTGTGTGACCATTCAAATGAAAGCTATTGAGCAGTACTTTCATGTGGTACTACAATGTATTTGATTTTGACAATTTTGCAAACTGAAATTCAAGATTTTGTCCTTAGTTTTGAACTTAGCACTCTTGGGAGTGAAAGGGTTAATTAAAAGTTGTGTAGCATGAAGTGACTGAGAGCATTGCTACCCGACATCTCTGGAAGGGTTGCTACTGACAGTACATGTAGTTCAATTTAGTCCAGCACATAAAGAGTGATAGAGTTATTAAGTGATTGTCCCACTTATTAACTGTGGCAAATACATGTACAGTACATGTATGAGAGGAGCGATGTATTTCCTTTGGAAAGCATCAAATGTACAGATGACTTGTTTGTACATATCTGTAACTACATGTACATAGAACTTATTCATAAATGGCGGCCGATTGATTATTATTTTATATTCATGCTAATTAGCCTACCTAACCTCGTTAGCATGGGCAAAATTCAAAATAATTTTTACTCTAAAATGAGGCTAGGTAGGCTGATTAGCATGAATATAAAAGAATAATTAATTGGCTGCCATTTATGAATACGGTCTATGTATTGCAACTTTTAGATGCATCATTAACACACTCAGGTTTTGAACCGTTTCCTTTCAAACTTAATTACGGAATTTTGCATGCTCTTTCTAGTTTTAACATCAGTTTGTTCATCGGATGAAATGCAAGATGTAACCTCTGGCGTCAGCAAAGATTGGCCAATTAAAAACAAGTTCTTACTTTATTTTATCAGCCGCGAAGTTCTTCTTTTTCGGACTTTCTTTATTTGGTTGTCGTTGAAGCTGGTGCTTTGCAGGTCTCCTTCCCCTGCCCCTGTCGTTCCACGGTCCATCAGGCCCATCGTGAGGGAGCCTTGGTCTCATGGGTCCTGGCATTCCCATGGGGGGGCCACGGGGGCCAGGCATGCGACCACGCATCATGGGCCCAAGGGGTCCATGGGGATGTGGTCCTGGGGGTCCCATCATCATAGGACCTGGCGGTCTTGACATGGGACCTCCTGGGGGCATGCGAGGTCCATGTGGTCCAAAGGGTGGGAATGGATGTGGTCCATGGTGTCTGAACGGTGGTCTGGGACCTCGTCTTCCGTGTTCTGAGTAAAACAGTTACCAATGTAAGTTTAAAGGAATTTATCTCAAAAGAGTTATATAATGAAAATGAGTTAAAATAAATTACACCAGGCAGCATTATGGGGTTGCATAGAGTGAGTGATACATGTAATATTATGAATAAAAAAAATAAAAACTTACCAAAGTCAACTCCAAGGCTCCCTAGTTCATCTGTCACAAATCAAGAAACAACAGAAGAAATCCGAATTAGTAAAACCGTGCTTCAACTCTAGCTGTTGTACTCCTAGGATTTATGTTCAATGTCAATTTACAATATTTGTTTGTTGATTTACAGCTTCCACAATAAATTATGAGCACAGCAGTGCTACAATGTAAATCCACCAACACTTACATGTACGGTAAATAAAGCAGTTTATTTTAAAAAAAGGTTTTAACTACGAATCAATCCCGAAAAGAAAGCAAAGACAATTTTTTATTTACAATGAGCGCAGGGATGTAGATTCATTTTTTGACAGGCGGGATTATATAGCTAATAGGCGGAAATACTTGGCCGGAGGCCCATGGTGCCGAAGGCACCATCCTAATAGGGGGGTATGGGGGCATGCCCCCCATAAAATTTTGAAATCTAGACTCTCGCAAATGCGTTTTCCTCGATTTTCAGGGGTTAATTCATTGCCATTTTGGACTGTTCTCAGTAAGCAAGAATCAATGTTTTTCTGTTAATAAAGCTGTGAAAAACTTTTATGTTCCTTACAATACATACAAGAATAAATACCACGATTCAGTTAACGCGAATTGGCGTACATTATTTCGCATACATGAAGTAGAGACACTGCTGGTCAATGAGCCTTGAGCAAACACACGATCGTCGTTCAAAATGGTGTGCTAATGCCGTGTTTACAGTCGTGTTATTTACAGTAAGACAATAACAGGGGTTCAAACGGTCAGAAAAGTTACAAAATAATTGGCTAAAAACATTCAGGAGAAAGAGGTATCCATTTTAAAGACTGTACATAGTTTTTCAGCCGGGAAAATCAGCGTGACAGCCGGGTATTTTTACCGGCTCCCGGCTATTATCTACATCCCTGGAGCGTCTAGGTAAACGTTTCAGAGATACATGTACTGTTAGTTTGTTTTATTATTTTGGGTGGGGTGACACTGTGTGCAATTTTAAAAACCCTTTTCCTTTATCCTATTTCAAACCAAAGTAAACCATGTGATGTGACCATCTCTCATAAGTGACTACACCCACTTTTAGGGTTGATGGTTTGAAATGTTCTATTGTTTTATATCCTCTGGTAAGCAACCTTGACACATAAAATGATCTACATGTACATTCTCGTTACAAGACAGTGTAAATTAGATAACAAGAGCCCAATCGAACAATACATTTTTGTTTTTACTGTCAAACTTTTCATTTCTAATGTCCGATGTTTGCTGAGATTTTGCCTTCACTAGGACATTGCATGAGGTACATGTACATGTAGGTATCATAAATGCTCCTAACAAAGCTTAGCAGCCTGGCTTTTCCAAGAAACTCAAAAAGGCCAGGGATCTGGGAAGGAGTTTGGTTCAGTTTGTGCTAGCATTGCTTGCAAGATATATTTTTTTCTCACTCAGAAAATAAAAGATACATGAAAGAACAAGATGTTTGAGTTTATTTCAACAGACATTTTGTTTTGGCTTGGTTTCATTGCCAACAATTTAGACAATGTATGCAAGCTTATTTCTTACAAATTTCTTGTGTTTGTTCATTGAACCCACTCTGACAAAATTGTTAAAAAAACAAGATCAGCATCAACCCCCCCCCCCCCCCCCCTCCCTCTCCTTCAAAAATTCTTGCCTCTGGAACCCTCACCCCTCAGAATTTCCAGTGACCTTCTGTGGGGAGGATATAGATTCTTGCTGCCGCTTACTAATCAAGCCTTCTGGCCTTCTGAGAGTTTACTTATAAGATTTATGAAAGAAAAAAACAACGACTGTAACAGTGTAAGTCTTTAAACTTTAAACTTCATATAGAATAATCGCAAGATCGTTTAAAATACCTGAGATCTACTGTGATCGATAAAAATTGACATATATAGCACTAAATTTGACACCCAGAATGCTGGAAATTGCATTTCCGAGCTTCTACATTTACAAAATTTTCTGGGGGGCATGCCCCCATACCCCCTTGTATAAAGGGGCCTTACGGCCCCTTTAATGATCACAGCCGCCTATTCCGCCATGGTAAGCCGCTTACTTAAAAAATTAATGAAACCCCTGGATGGCCACCTCAGACTCTGATCGTAGACTTTTGATTGTTTAATCATTTGTGTTAAAATAAGTTAACTGCAGATGCCGACTACATGCATTGTTATGTTGTAGATCCTGGTCTTACAGTTGTACATGTAGATCAGCCAAAGAAAATGCTGCCCCATAACTCTCATGTTATAGTTTTTGTATGATTTAAAATTAATGTATATACATGTCCATATTGTATATAACTGAACTAAAAACTAACTATTATATAATAATTTGAAGAATACAATTTGGCTCATTGACTCATGAATGATCATGTTTTAATAACGTGGATCATAGGCCAGTACTTGTCCGCATTGAGGAAATAAAATATAAAACGTAAAATCGGCGCTGAATCATGAAATGTATGTTGATTTGACAGCTGACCAAACTCTAACTGCATTATAGTTAAATCAATCCTAAACTTGGAAGCGAAAAACTCGAAAGGCGACAATCTATTTTTTTTTCAAACTAAACGTTGAATGAATTTACACGGCACATTGCAGGAAAAACTTATCGTTTTACGGTTTTAGCTGTTCCATTCGTAAAAATACCACTATTATGGACTTCAGACATTAATATTAACACTCAGTAAGCTATTTACGAAGTATTAGCTTCATCGGGGCATGAAATTCGCACCGAAATCAACCACGAGGTGGTGCGGTGCCGAACATGCTTTGTCAAGAACGTCCATTTAGACTTCTCAGCTTACCTTCGTGGATTTCTGAAAAATCCATTCTTTAGGTCACGAAAAACGATAAAGTTTCCTCTGGTATGTTTGAAGCATCTAAAAATCGTCAAAATGGCAGCAACTAGGGTGTATTATCCTTGCAAAATGGAGTGATATTGAGATATTCACAACGACAACAGCCCCGCCATTTTCTATGAGCTCGATTTTTCTTCGAACGCACGGAAGGCGAGGTTACAATTTCTCGTGAAAACGAGGCTAGGTTTTTCCGAGGATGTAGGGGTGGGGGTAAGATAAAAAGGCTAAAAATTCGGCCCAAAATAGCAAAATAAAATTATTGCAATAAAATTTGTTCCCTTCTTCCCAACTTCTCACAGAAATAATAGCTTGTGTGTAAACGTCCAATTCGGCCCCCGTGCGTAAGCCAAAAAAATAAATAAATAATAGTTCATCCTCAAAACACAACAGCAAGGATTACTGCAATAATTCAGCAGTATAAAAACAGCAGATCTGCGTTTTGCCTGATGACCGCATTGTTTTTGTAGTTTTAAAAAATTCACAAAAATAAATTGTTTTATAATAATTTTTTATGATTTTATTCTTCGATTGTCAAAGGTTCCTAATGCAACTTTTCAGCATAAACAACACTAAGCTGAATTTTGGACAAATCCGGCTATAAAAATATAAAATATTTGTGCCATATTTCACTTGCTTGCCAGATAAGATTTGTGGGGCTTAACTCGATTTGCGGGATATTTCCCGCGGTTGATCCCGAACACGCAGAGTTTCAATATAACCTGCCCGAAATGTATTCTGGTTAGTTACATTCCCTTTGAAAGTGCACTAATGATGGCGGTCGATCATTGGAAAACAATTTAGCATTTTCCTCGCTTTCCAGCAGTTTTTGGTAATTTTACCAGTGTGGTTGTAGAGAAGGACCATCCATGAATCCGTCAATAGCGAAGAAAACGCAAGACACGTTAGGGAAGGTCATAAAGAAACCTCCCCTAACGGAGAAATTGCTGAGCAAGCCTCCATTCCGATTTCTTCATGACATCATCACCGAGGTTTGCAAAGGTGCACTTTTGTCTTTATACGTCTCGAGAGCATTTTCCTGATGCTTTTGTGATTTCCTCAAACGTTTAGGTGGTCAAGAATACTGGTTTTCTCAAAGGCTTGTACACGGCTGATGAGATGGACTCAGCGAAAGTCAAGGTAAAATCAGCTATGAGTTTCGTGTCACTGAAAGCAAATGCGTCTAATTTTATTTAATTTTCTTTCCATCCCTCGATGAACTATCTCTTGAGCTAATTGAATAATTGTTTTTCTTAAAGGAAAAAGAAGCTAAGATCACTTTTCTTCAAAAAGCAATTGACGTTGTAGGTAAGATAACTCGAAATTTACACCGTACATATCCTGTTGTGTGTTGCTAAGAAACAGCCCTAACACTTGGTCGAAACGTTTTTCGCCAAAAAAAGCTGTTCATTACGAAACCTTTCAATTATAAATCATCTAGTTTTAAAGACGGTTAACTCTATATTAAAGTGACTTGATCGTGCCTTGCAATTCGATACGATTATTTCGCTATTCTTTAGCATACTATAAGCTTGATAAATGTCGGCCATGTTCAGTCCAATACGAATTTCTTTGTCGCTTACATTTTATAACGTACAGTGTACATTGTAGGATACGGATACGGATTCGTGGTTTTGTTTTTCTCTGCTTAACAGTTTTTTTCCGGTTAGCGTCTGTATATCAAATCTTGCAGTTTGATACAATCCTATTAAATTTTATACGTAAATATTCTCGCAATCTTTATTTTATTGTCTTATGCAAAAATCTGTTCGGACGCCGGACAGATGGCAACACACAAACGATATACAGCAGTTTAATAATTTTGCAAACTTACTGTAGCTTGGATCTCACATGGAGTATATATTTTATATTATACTCTGCCTGTACTTTCCCTTTTGTTTGGATCTCAGTGTTAAACAAAGTTATCATGATTATTGCAGAGAACTGTCATGTTGACAGCCAGATTTAATTAAAATAACAGTGAACATTTGTTTACAATTTTAAACCTGTTAACTCACACTTCAGTTTCCAATTGATTCTCAGTATATGTTTGTATGATCTTGATAATGGCTAGCCTGCGAACGCAGACGTATTTCCGGCTCGAGTTTCTGGGTGAAACAAGAGCTTGAGAAAACCGGATAACGGCTGGTTGTAAACACTGTGATATTTGCCAGCCTGGTTTACATTTAAATTAAACTTGCATGAGAAAATAATGAAATGTGATTGCTGCACATGCAATTTATATATTTTGTATTTATATTGCAAGCCTGTATTGCATGGCCCCACTGAAAACTGAAAGCCTAAAATCCCATTCAATCAACTATCCAATAGCGCTGCGCGCTAATGATGTCACAAAATTTTGACCCCCGGTGTGACTCAGACAACAAAACCGATTCCCGTAAGATCAGTGTATGGCAAAATGGGGTTGGGGAGCACTTCAGTGCCATATTTAGCGATCGTTAGGTCTGCCGGACTCAGAATTCGAGAGAAAACCTAAAATATGTGACTTAGAACAGCTAAAACGTTGGTTAAAAACAAAGGTTTGTCAAACAGAGCACTAAAATGTGATGTTTAATACGAAATTACCTACTTTTATTGTACCCGATTTAATACTGATAAGAAAATATTTATTTGTACGAGAAATTCAGGAGATTCACACAGTCCTAGGAGGTTCATCGTGGCATCACAACAGAGCTGAATCATGTTGCTGAACTAAGCTATCATGCCAGGAAAAAAAATCGCATAAAGAAACACTAGTCCGATCGGTCGCCTTGCCGTGACCCGGACAAAGAGGTCAATTTCATTACACAAATTAAGCCGCGGCGATATAAGACTAAAGCTGTACAGGTGTCTGTTATATTTATGGGGATGACAAACGGCTTTATTAAAATCCAAGTCCTCCAAAAACGGCATATCTGAATATACCATTGGGAAGGCAACAATAGCATAATATTTTCGCCCTCTATCTATCTTATACCGGGCCTCTATCATTTGTCAGAGCAGATAACTTTGCTTGTGCCATCAAATTCGGGAATTTCTGGCAATCGACCTTCTTTCCAGGACCTGAATGAAGCGAGCACAGTATTCTTCAAGATACATTTCTCTGTATTCTCATGGCAAGTCGCTATCTGCCGCTAAAATTTAACGGCATCCTGAATAGTTTTGCTCAGCGCCCGACTGAGCGGGAATCAAGATGTCATTGCCAGATCTTCGAATAATTTATCAATTTTAGGCCATTTTCTGGATCCCTTGAATCTGTTTTACACTACCTACAGCAACTGTGTTTGGTATCTACCATTATTCAAGCTTATCAAAAGTCTAGGCCACAAATATCGCCTTTTTCGCCATTTTTTCTTGTCTAGAATACGTCGCGTTCATACAAAACCTTTTGCCTAACTGCAATGTTTGTCTGAGTCATGTGGGGGGTCTAAGGTGACGTGATCTATTTTTAGAAATGCCGCGCAGCGCTATTGTTTCACAAATTGGACAGCACAAATTTTTATGTATAATTCAATTAAAAATGTAAACAAGACTATACACATTGTCCAATTAGGAAACAATTGGATCCAAATCGAGGAGACCTCTAGCCTGAGAAAACAGATGTGTCTCGTCAGATGCCTCAATTCCTTCACCGCCAGCGCCGAAAGAGAGCGTGCTCTGACTAAAAAAAAATCCCATACTAACGACATAGCTGTACAGTGATGCCTATGAGGGGGTGGCAAATGATAAATTCAAGTCTCTGCGAGACGGCGAGACTAGCGTTTTTCTCTGCAAGCCCGATACTTTTTTAACTTTTAGATTGCGAGACTGAGATCGAGACTCCAAAACGGCTTTGCAAAAAAATTGAGACTGTGAGAAGTACAGAACCGCTCAAAAACGAGACTGCAAGACCCTTTAAAAAAATGTGTCTCACCACGACCCATATTTTTTAAAAGACCATTCACATTCACCACCCCTCCTATATATGGTGTCTTTGATTAGATTAGAGTAACAATCATTGAAAGACACTGTATGGATCTCTGTGAGACTACTTGGTCAGGCAAAGAGTATAGAATGTTTTGGTTCTTATATCAGATGTCTCTCTTGGAAGTCTTGCGGGCACCCTAAGAGAGATAATTGTTTATTTTTTCTAAGGATATGGGCTCCATATTCCACCCCAATAACCATTCCAAACACTCAACTTAGCCATGAACCGGAACCTCCATACTACCATGAGTTCCAGTCACACTGATTTTTACAATCAAACAATGAAATATTAGTTTTAAATTCTAAGCTCCCAGTATGTTCGGACGAAGGACTAATGCTCGAAAAGTCCGCACAGCTTTTCAAATTTGACAGTGTGGTTAATTAAATTGATAATTAACTGAGTTATCCTATAAACAGACTCTGATAATTGCATTGTTGTAGGTATGATAAATGGACAGCTAGCTGTACGACCATCAAAAATTGTGGCCGGCCATGAACCAGAAAAGACAAACGAGTTCTTGCAATTGATGGGTATGGCGATATTGCATAAAGTAAGTATATTATTATTACTATCCAGTCATAGTCTTGTACTACAGTTTATTAATAATATCCAACTCCACTCCTTATAGTGCAAATACTGCACGAAACAAGGACAAATATCTCATGTTATTATTCAACAAATCATAACACTGTCCAAATATGGTCGTGATGCACTCAATATATGTTGGCTGTACTCAACAGATATCCTGCGATATATGTAATTTCATATGCGTGCAGTAAAATGTTTAAGTCATTTGTTGAAATAAAAGAATATTTTTTAGTTGTGTTATCAATTTGTTGAATAATAAAACAATTATCCTGCTCAATCTTGCGGAATATCGCCTGATTTTAGCCAACTCGGCCTTCGGCCTCGTCGGCTAAGTATCAGGCGATAATTGTTAAATATTTGTACTCCAGGGGACCAGTTTAAACAGGTTTTCTGTAGTATTCGTATCCGCACGCAACGCAAGCCACGGTTCAAAGGTGGGATTTTGGAAAAGAAAAACTAAATCTCTTATTAGGACTCATAAAAATATACAGCGATACTACACACTAAAATGTCTAATAAGATATAATGTATTGTATTTTGTTGTACTGTACTCAGAACAACCTGGCTTTAGAGTTCAGCAACTTCTAACACTGTACTTGGGTGCCAGAGGTTTTAATTTGCTCTCTTGAGTTCCTACATGTACAAAGGGCTTAAGTTAGATTCAGGATTTACATTTGAACAAAAATAATGGAATACAGTTGAACCTCTCTACAGCGGCCACCCTGGGGCACAATTACTGCCTGTTGTAGGAATGTAACTTTCAATAACAGTAACGTGCATGGATCGGTGCACATTCAGGATGAAAAATCCTGCCTGCTGCAGAGAGGTGGCTGCTATATAGAGAGGTGGCTGCTATATAGAGAGGTGGCTGCTATATAGAGAGGTGGCCATTAGTGGAGGTTTGAATGTTTATATTCAGTCAAACCATGACCTGGATTGCTTTTTGAACTTGGCTCGATCAAACGAGACATCAGTCAACGAAAGTTTAGAAATGAGTGCTGGACAATAGTTTTCTTCTTGAAACTCTTAATATGAATATCATCTGCATGCCGTCAAATAAACTTCAAACAGGTTGACTCTTGTCGCTCTCGCAACATGCAACTGTAAAATCTAATACTAGATTTATTTACAATTTTATCTGCCTGTAGAAAAGTAGCACTGATGCAGTAAAAAAGGTATTGGCTGGAGAAAAACCTGGAAAAGAACCAAGGTTGGTATGCAACATTTGGATAAAACTACATACAATGTATGGATTGAAACATGTATTGGATATGTATATGTTGTGGTTTAAATTTATTTTTGGTTTAAAATTTTTCAAACCAGTTTGATTTTTATTTTCTTTGTTTCAGATTATGATAATGAAAATTAGACAAAGGAAAATAAAAATCAAACTGGTTTGAAAAATTTTTAAACCAAAAAAAATTTGAACCACAACATATACATTTGAAATTCACGAGATTACTAGCCTGCAGGCAGGTTCTCCGCTTAGGGACAGGGGCTAATGACCAGTTGGGTAATCATCAGATTTCATTTTGAGAATGGGACCGAATGGGGTATTATTATTCCACTGTTACGTCATTTCACTATATACATGTAAGGTCAAGAGAACACGCAAAATGTTAGAGTGTAGTAGAATGTTGTGTTCTGGTTTTGACCGGTTTAGAACAGGGCGAATACGCAAAATAGCAGGGAAATTTTGCAGTGGAATAATAAATTCCTTATTTGATGGTTTAACACATAATATGCGCGGACATTTTGCTCATTGCTCGCATTTTTCCTCGCAAAATATCTGCGTATATTATATGTTAAACCATCGAATAAGGTGTATATATTTTGCATTTTATTTACATTCAATATTACAGTGATAGCAAGAGAAAAGAATCCAGAACTGGAAGTGGAGGCAAAGACAAATCGAAAGAGCAAGACAAGGAGAAAAATAAGGAACGGGACAGAAGTAGAGAAAGAGAAAAAGAGGATGACAAAGACAAACGAAAACAGGTACTGCTCACTTGTTATGTTACTGGTTGGTACAGAGGATTAAGGGGGAGTGGGTGGATAAGCCCAGTGTGGCCCAGGTTTGATCCTGGCTGGGAGTCACTTGCCATCTACAGTGGATCCAGAGGTGCTAAAAGGAGGGGGGGGGGGTGGGGGGCGGGGTGGGGGCAGCTAGACATGACATTGGACTTACCATAATTATTGTGAATTTTAGTCCATTACCGCTACTTATGAAAAGTTGCTCACTAGCTATATATAGATAACTCTTCCCAGGCCTGCTCTTCCTCATATCCTTTTTCCAACAGTTCATTGTTGTTGTTATTAGATCACAAGTTCTTGCATGTAATTTATAAAGTTGTTTTGAGTTTATCATGTCTAATACTTAAAGCAATTTTTTGGTTGTGAACTTTCAAATTACAGGGAGACTCTTCCAAGAGGAAGGACAGTTCTTCCAACAAGACGGACAGTTCAGATAAAAGGAAAACAGATGATTCAGCCAAGAGAGAAAAAGAGAAGGAAAGGGAGAAGGAAAAAACAGTCGGACAGAGCAAGAGAAAAAGAGAAGGTACTGTTTTGTTGTAACATGGTGCAAACTTTCATGTAGCTTGTATGCATCTGTCTCGAAAATGGTAGACTGCAAAACAGTCGTATTTTTCGCGTTACGATTCATACGCGGGCGGTCTTCGAATGAAAGGTCTGGAGCGAGTGTGAAAACGGAGAGTAGGACTGGGGAGAGACGCTGAAAAATACGACTGTCGGCTTTCCATACAACGAATTCGTTCGAATTTCCCGTTGCTCCAGGAACGGGAAATTCCCATTGGTTGAATTTTGATGCTACCTGTCAACAAAATGTTCATCGCACCTCATCAGAGATATTCGAAGCCGTGTCAATTTCACGTAAAACGAGCTCTTCGTGGAATTTGCATAATTTACGACAACTGAAGTTTCGGCGGGTCTAAAATGGGTCTGTTCCGTTGTGGAACGCGTTCTGTTCCGGGAAGATCTGGCAGAAAATTTTCCTTGTCCTAGAAGCCTAATGTCAGAGAACGACGAGCTTAAGCTTCCTTTAATGGCTGCTGTTCGGGAAATAATAATGATGGCGCTACAATAGCTCTATTGATACACGCGCGCACTTTTATGGAGATGTCGGGAATTTACCGGGGATATTTACTCCTTCGTTTCAATCTCAAACCGTCCTCCTCTCAAGTTGCGGCGTCGTGATCAGTAGCGATGGTAAAAGTTTGATTGCTCTTATTTAATTTCTCTTTTAAAATTTGCGAACACAGAGCAGAGGGCACACGGCGAGCAAACTCTCAACGAAAAGATAGTTCCTTCTTCAAATTGAAGCGACAGATCGACTTTGATAACCTCGGTCAAAGGCTGCAACGTTTTTCCAATTCTTTGGGGCTCGCAAGTATGTTTTCTGTGGATATCCATTTAGTTTTAAAATGTCCAAATATTAATTGCGATACAAATCTGCCATTGTCTGGCGCGCTCGCTACGTGTACTCTTATTATTTTTCCCTCTTCGCGAGGCGGGTTTCTTCAGTGTTGTTTGATTCATCCGACCGATTTCTCTTCAAACAGAACACTTCCTACATTTTACAGGCAATATAGAACCAAAATTAATCCTCAAGACTCTCGTTGACATCAACACTGAAGAGCGAACTTGGACAAACAAAAAATGTGGTTGGAGCTGTCAAGTATCTTTAACACCTCAGCGATATTATTTGAACCCCCGGTCAGAACGAATTCGTTGTATGGAATGCCGACAGTCGTTATTTTTCTCGCCTCACCCGCCCTGCGGGCGCGCGAGGCTTGCGCGCTTCGCGCGCGAGGATCACGCTTACGGCGCTTCGCGATTGAGCGGAAAAATAACGACTGTTTTGCAGTCTACGAAAATGGTCAGACAAGTTGCATGAAACATTTCCTGTTTTCGAGTTCTTCTTATAAATAAAATGTGTTGTTCCAGAAAATATTCATATCCCTGGCATGGAAGGTTTTTTGGAGTGAACTCCCCTCCCCCACCCCACTGGAAATTCCAGTTTAGCTTCATACCTTCCTTTAAAAAATTTGGCTTTTGAGACCCCCTCCCCCTCAGAATTTCCAATGACATTCCTTGGGGTGGGTATGGATATTTTCTGGAACTGCACAATCAACAACAAAAAACACCATATGGTATCAATTCAGAGTTTTCTTCAACTCTCAGCACCTATCATCAGTCTAGGCCAAACAAGAGGAACTCGCAAAGACTCTGGAAAGTAAAAAATTGAGTTGGTTCATATTTGTATGGGAGTTGCCAAGAGGGCATGAGAGTTTCCGGCCAAATGAGAGCGAGAGTTTGAACTCTTCTTGTCAACTAAAATTTAGAACATTTTAGAAATTATGTACATGTACCTCTAAAAAGTGTTTTGGGTTTTTTTCTCATTTTGGTAGAGACTTGAGTACTGTGAAGCACTTCTCAACCATCTTGTTTTTTGTTTTGTTTTTTAATTAGCAGCCGCCGAGAAAAGATGATGATGTTGATGGTCTTGATGCAGGAGCTGCTGTAATAGATGGTGAATTAGAGGTACAATACTTGACAAGAAAGATACATGAACTTTTAACTCTTTTATTCTTGTTGGTTATTTTAAGAATAAACCCTTAAAATGAAAATTGCTTGATTTGCCTTTTTTCTACTTGCAGAATGGAGAGGTGCCTCTGAATCGCATTCCAAGACCCTCCTCTGCCAAAGGTCAGAGACGAAGGCCATCAGGGGAGGGAGAGGGTATGCTAGTGTGTGAAATGTGTGAAAAAGAAGCACTAGTTAACAGCCAGTTAGAGGGTTTCTACTTTACTAACAAAGCTTAAGAGGGGCACTGTTGCTGATTTTTAGCATTAACAATTTTACATAGACTATAGGAAACTCGATAATAAAATGGTTTTGCATCCCACCATACATTGACCGTGCTTCAATATACACTCGCGTATTAGGACTGTTTTGACAGAGCATAATGATGATAGGAGATGAAAACAACAGCTGCAGTCTTAAATTGACAAGCATGTGGAGATTTGTAGATCCGGGGAATTCCATAATGTTACCATCATGTTACAGTAACATGTATTTAGAACAAGCAAAATAGTTGGAAGACAAGTTGCTGCAACAGTTACAAGAAGTAGAATTCATTGCAGCAGCAATTGCAATAACTTGTGTCCCAACAAGTTTGTCTGTTTCACAATAGAGCGGTTTTCAATTAAGTGTTGAAAGTAATCCAAAATTGCTTTGGTTTTGCTTTACTACGCTCTGTGATTGGTTTAAAAATCTTATGCCACCTACTCAACCAATCAGATACAAAACCAAAATCACAACTTGGCCACACGCGTTTTCTTGCGCTTGACACCGGTTAAATGTATTTGCTTCGAGTTTTCATTGGCTCATTGTATTGTTTATATTTGCTGTCGCGTTTGTAATTGAATTGGTTTTGGTTTTACAACACTCCTTTGAAAACCACTCTATATTATATTCAATGTTTCAGGCAACCTCTCTCACTGTTTTGAAGAAAGTTGCAAGATCAGTTGCACTAACTATTGCACCTTGCAACAGTACCTTAAAGGGGCACTATCATGAACATCACATCAAAAAGTCAAAAGCCAAAAGACATATTTACGTCAAATGGAAACCTAAAAATAATGGTCCAGTTTTGTTACAAATTACTATATACTAGTGTACTGAAGCTATAAAAGGAGTGCTGTCATGAGTTAACAACTGTATCGCTTATGGAGGTTGGGTGCCTGGGATATCCAGGGGCTTCCACTTTTGGCAGCCAGCCCCTAGATTGAATAACGCCCCCATGGCTAGCACGACCCCGCAACCCAGCCATGAGCCCCCACACAAGGGAACAGGCACCCGTCACACTGACCTGTCAGTGGAAATAAAAAGGGAGAGGAGGGGGGGGAGAAACTATCGATCCAAAGCTCTCCACGCACAACGCTGGGCAAGAAACCTCACTGCCTGGAGAAACACGCCACACAAACGAAGCAGAGAGCTACTGCACATGCGCCTCACGACTGACCACTGACCACCGGTACTCCTTCCCAGACCCCTGGCGCTCTAGTTGTTAACTCTTTTAAATTGCATTTAAATGCATTTAACAACTGTATCGCTTATGGAGGTTGGGTGCCTGGGATATCCAGGGGCTTCCACTTTTGGCAGCCAGCCCCTAGATTGAATAACGCCCCCATGGCTAGCACGACCCCGCAACCCAGCCATGAGCCCCCACGCCACGCCGAAGGGACCTCCGAGCTATGGCGCTAAAGCTCGGAGATCAGAGGGGCTCATGACTGGGGGAAGTCAGAGCCCCAGAACGCCAAATCCCGAAGGCACCCGAAGTTGCTGTTGTGAACTGAACGTTAAGCAGTCCTATCTGCTGCTGAGGACTGAAACCACAAATCCAGGTTCATCCTTGACCAATCTGCCAAGCCAGATGCTGCTGCGTCTTTTCTGAAGGCAGTATCGTAGTTCAGCCAATCAAGCCCCGGAAACTGCTGAGCTGTCTGCAGAATCAACAATTTGTATTGGGTCAGATCCTGCCAGCGAGTTGGATGTGAAGTGCAGAAGATCCAAGCATAAATGGAGAAGGCCTGAATCCAGGTGAGGATGTCGGTGATTTCGACCACGCGTTTTTTTGAGGGGCGACAACTAATTCTCCATCCAAGTAAGTGTGGGGCTCCGTGTCTTGCGCCCGTAAATTCTCCGCCAGGAGGTCGGCCAGCTCCATAAATACGCCACTGGTTATCTTGGCAACCAGCTTGCCAGGTATTGGCGCATAACCTGGGCCAACAACGAAGGCCTTGCCGATCGTAGGCGCCACGATCGAGTTGTTGGGGACCGGCCAAGCGGGAGACACGAATGCTGATGGCGCAGAATGTTGGACGATGAGCGGCTGGGCAACTGCAGATGTAATTGGATTGCCAATCGTGCAATAAGTGGACAGGAATGGAGGCGCCATTACATTACCTATAGCCGTGGATGGGATGGATGGGATTGTAGGAGCGCAAGTCGCCACAGTCGAAGTATTGTGCGCCCCGCCCCCAAGAGGATTCGCCACGCTCGCCGTTCCGTTCGCCTGGAAGGCCGCTAAAATCTGAGGCAGCGACTGCCCCAACGCTTGTGTAAATGCTTGCGACAGAGTTTCGCTGGAAACGGTAAAGGTGGACGGTGCTGCCGTGGTAAGGGTGGACGTGTCGGAAGTTATTGAGTCCCCAGACGAAGGTGGATTTTCGGCTGCCATGTCGTAAGAATCCAAATATCCGGCCGAGAGGCTGTTTAGCGTTTGTCGACCAGGCATAAGTCGAAAACTCAAAAACAAGCGACGAAACCAAACGAACGACCGCTGTAGGAAAGGGCAAAACCCCTTTGGGAACAAATGAACGCGAGAAAACTATCGATCCAAAGCTCTCTACGCACAACGCTGGGCAAGAAACCTCACTGCCTGGAGAAACACGCCACACGAACGAAGCAGAGAGCTACTGCACATGCGCCTCACGACTGACCACTGACCACCGGTACTCCTTCCCAGACCCCTGGCGCTCTAGTTGTTAACTCTTTTAAATTGCGTTTAAATGCATTTACCCATGCAGGAGCTTTTCTCAATTGAAAAAGTTGGGCAGACCTTTTCAAACTCTGCCATTGTTTATGGGAAAAATCGCTAAACTGAACTAATTATGGTTAGCCCTACTTAATATCTTCCTCTTGATGTTCTAGGCATTTCGTGTATGAGCAAGAGAGCGAGTCATAATTTTAGCGCCGCACCATTTTGACCAAAAATCAGCAAAATCCCCGTGATGGTGCCCCTTTAAGGCCTTTTTAGCTTGATTGGAGTTGAAGTAAATCTCTTGAATTTTCTGACGTATTATTTTCATTTTGCCTTTTAGATTTTCAAGAAGGCGAAAATGATGGTAGGTAGTAAGAATTAACATACATATTAAAAATTTCATTCTGGTAGGAAATACAGCTTGTGTGGCAAAGTTCCCACAACATTCTTATTTGTCAATCAAAATATAGGCTACGGTAGCATGTGCGCTTGGTATGGATTTATAAGGCTAAATTATGTTAGCACCTTTTCTGACCAAAGCAAAGAAAACAGGCATCTTTCACCACAGGTCTGACATTCAAGCTGAAAATTCAACACCCATGATGTAAATGGGGAAGCACCCTCGGGAAGCAGAAAAAGTGTCCGCAACTGGATCTGCCGCTTACGGGAATGCATAAATACAACAGAGTTTGTATGAGCTAGAGTTCAAATGGGGTTTTGTCAAGGCGCCCATAAGTAGAGCTGTCTGCTTATGAGAGTGTCTGCTAATAGAGCTTCGGCTGTATTATTTTTATCATCCTGTTCATAACCTTTTTAAAATTGTTTTCATTCAGGTCCACATGCGGATGAACAACCCAGACCAACTGAAGAAATGAATGGAATATTAAATGGAGATGAGCTTCCTCCTCAAGTTATAAAAAGGTGTGAACTCAAGGCATCTGCTTTTAAAAACAGAGATAAGCCCCTACCGCACATACTGTATTTTAGTCAAATAAATTACTAGGGTGTTTTAAGCTTGTGGAGAAAAGATTAAAAACTGTATTGTGGCTTTCCACTTATAATAGGAGAGGTACTGGGGCCTAATGGCTTGTGCACGAGACTCATCTGGACACAGAGGTCCTGCCTGGTTAAGTACGGGCCATTGTACTTTTGTTGTGTTCATGGACAAGGCACTTCACTCACAGTGCCTCTCGTCACCGAGGAGTACTTAAATGGGTACCAGTGAATTCTTGGGGGTAACCTGACAAACTGCTGGGGTGTAACCTGCAATGGACTAGCATCTCATACAGCAAAATCCAAAATGACTTTGATTGACAAAAGCTGTTCAAGAGAGAGCAAAAGGGGACCATTCAGTGATAAATGTTAGAGCTTTTCCACTAGCACTGTAGATCCAGAATAGGTGCATTGCAGTAGTTGTAACTTCAAATTCTACTCTCGTCAACAGTCGAAGCATAGCAAGACCAAGCAGTGCAAGACCTGCCCCGCCCAAGATTAAAAAACAGCAGGAGGAACTTGAAGATCAAATGGCCAGGTATGAGTGAATGCATAGATCTCTTCTTTTGCTACTGACATTACCTTTGGATTTAAAATGTGCATACTAATTTTCCCATTCTGCTCCTGTTCTGATCAAATATTATGCTTGAAGTAAGCCATTGGTTATTGTGATAAAGTCAAAGCTCCCATAAGCGGACACCCTTGGGAAGCAGAAAAATTGTCCACAACTGGAATTGGCCGCTTACGGGAATGTGTAAATTTTATATAGAGTTTGTCAAGGCGGCCGTGAGTAGAGCTGTCCGCTTACGAGAGTGTCTGCTCGGTGAGCTTTGACTGTACTCACTTACAGTATTATTTAAGTGAGAGAAAATCATTGGTCCATTATTGAAATCCTCCCAGGACTATTGTCTCCAAGTTGCTGAGGTCAATAAATCAGATAAAATGCTAGATATAAGTGGTTCATTCTATTCTTTGTTTTAGAATTGGTTCAGGTAAACAAGTTGCCAGTGTTATCGTAGACGACGGCAAGGACCAAGATGATGAGGATGATACTTTTGTTGTCGAAGATACACATGCGATTCAAAATGACTTAGACGTGGTGAGTAGTCACACAAAGGTTTTTATTAGCCTTTGTTGTTATCTATTTAGCATTTCCCTGGGTTGAAGTTACTCAATAAGTACCTCTTGTAGATGTCTGTTGTATTGTTGTATTCATATAGACCAGGGCTGTTTAGTATTACTGAAATGGAAAAGTTATTTTCCCAATAAATTATTATGTAGCGTCTTCGCACGCATTGCGGACCTACCATGCTAGATTTAGCGTCTTTGCGTGCATTGTAGGCCTATGATGCTAGATAATAATAATTATTGTTAGTCAAGGTGACCTTTAACTGCAATTGTGGCCTTAAGGGGGGAGAACCTAAACTACAAGGAATCACAAAAATGTTGCTAAGGAAATCTCTAAACCTCCATAACTTTGGTTCCTGGACTCCAGTGGGCATCAAACGTTGTAGTGTTTGTTCAATTCACGTTCCCTTTAAATATTTCGAACCATGCCCATATTTGGTGTGTCACGTGACCAAAATGAAAAATGTCTAAAAACTCGGAAGGATTTGATCGTTTTCAAATTATTACTTTAGAATTTGCTGAAGAACGTCAATATCGACAACTTGTAGCATGCGTTTGATGAAATGTACAATATTTCGGAAGTTATAAAGCTTTAAAACTCTTAAAGCTTTATAAGCCAAGTGCTGCTTTATCTTACCTCACCTTGTTCACAAGCTACAGAGTTTCCAGAGAAGGAGGCGTTTTTTTATTTTTCAATAACTTCAGAGCATTCAGTGAATGTTACAAATGCAATGTGTGACTTGTTTGAAATTCATATTAATAATAACATTATATCATGATGTGTTTTCTTCAGGCTCCAGCAGGAGAAGTAGCTGAAGATGATGGTGAACATGGTAAGACCGTTATTCCATTTGGGGGAAAAAATTCACTCACAAAACAAGAATTTTTGCATCGGCCTATTTATACACGCGTACCAATTTCTGAGTCTAACAAGAACGCTTTTTTTTTTCCAGGGGGCCTTGTTAGAAAAATTCTTGAAACAAAGAAAGGACTTGAAGGAGGTGGAAACCAAGAAGCAAGACCGAAGCAGGTGGGATTCCGTTGATTGTATAATTTATTTTGTGTATGTAATGATTGCTGAGTATTTGATCAAAGTAAAGCAGTCTCTTTCTCTCAAAAATTTGTACTGGGAAGTGAGCAAGAGTCAGCGAACCCAGTCACACTCCACGCATTCGCACCCTCAGTCTGGGAAACAAGTACCAGTTGATGACGTAATCCCGCCTCCAAGACAGGACTGAGCCCGCGTTGTTCGTCCCCGAAGTTGCTAAGCAACATGACGTATTTACTGACGCGATTGCTTTCGGAGTACTCGTGAGTGCTCTCGCTAGTTTCTGATTGGATAAAAAGATTCATTTGCCAGAAACAGCACTTGTTCCCCTGTCCAAACCCAAACTCACGCAAAAATAGCCAAACACTTAAGGAGTTATGCTTTTCACTTTGCAGGAAAGACAAGCACCTATCATATCTGATGCCGCGAGGAGAAAAGAAAGGGAACTTGCGCAAAAAGAGGTTAGTGAAGAATGAACAACACACTGCGTGACTCAAATCTTTGTGTAGACTACATCATAGTTAATAAAAGGAGTGGTTATGAAGCCCGACAAAAGTCTTTGTTATATGTTTTTGTTCGCTTTTTTTTGGCCTTGACCCTGCACAAACCTGACAAAATACAATAGGTGTTTACGTGTGTTCAAGCAACTAACCAATAGAAACGTTTCGATTACGTAATTCATGCATAGTGTATGAGCGCAAAACAAAGATTGTGCAGGGTCGTGGACTTTCCAACATAAATCTTGCCATCTTTGTTTGCTCCTTTGAAGTTTGCCGGGCTTCATAACCATTTCCCTCTATTAACTATGACTACATGAATCGGACATCTTTGCCTTAAACACTTTGTTGAACAGTTCTTGTTATCTGTCAGACTACTTACTTGGTTTTACTTCTTTGTCATTTCACAGATGGAAAAACTTAGAACTAGTATCCAGACACTGACAAGAAGTGCTAATCCATTAGGAAAAATTATGGACTATATTCAGGTAGGAATCATTAGAAAGCTACTGTATCTGTCTTTGGGAAGAATAGTGGTTGAGTCATGCACATCAGTCGCGAATGCTTTGCAGCTACGTCACGGATGACGCATCTTGAAAAATTTAGCCTAAATTTTTCAAGTTCATCGTTCGTAATCCGTCTCAATCTTCCCCGATCTTAACAATCCTTGTTCCTTTTTGGTTTCTTATCACCTCTTTGGTATTTTTCGTCCTTGATAAACTGTTATTTCATGGTTTCCTGATATTAAAATTCAGCTTGATAACGAGGCTGAGATGACACAAACAAAAGAAAGAATAAACATGCTTGTTCAATTTCCATTGTTTGTGTCCTCTCAGCCTCGCTACCAAGCTGAATTTTAATATCTCGAAAGGACCCTATAATATTGGAGGGTAATTTTGTACATAGGAAAACATTACTAAATATATCGTGACATACCGATAGCTCCTTGAAATAAAGTGTATTAAGAGCAAAGTGGAGTCTTTTGGGAGCTTTGAAACGACATTGCAAACTGTTTATGAGGGGGACAATATCTTGCTCTCCGATAACAGATCATTCCATAAAATGTTTAGACAAACAGTGGATTTTCCAAAACCACATACGGATGGGATGTTAGAACATCGCAGGTTACCCCCAGCATTTTGTCAGGTTGCCCTAACAGTTTGCCGGTACCCATTTATACTCCTGCTGGGTAGAGAGAGGCACTGTGATAGTGAAGTGTCTTTCCCAAAAACACAACACAATGATGGCCACGCTCAAACCTGGATCTCTCGATCTGCAGTCCAAGACACTAGCCATGTATAGGCCGCAAGATGTAGCTATCTCCCCTAAAATGTAAAGGGCTCTAGCTCACTAAACTGAGATTCCAGAAGGAAGTAGATGTACAGTACTATAAAACCTTCAAGCCGTCAGATGCTAAATCATTTCCCGCTTTGTTCTGTTTTTGTTTACAGGAAGATATGGATAGCATGCAAAAAGAATTAGACGTCTGGCGGAGAGAAAATAAGGAACATGAAATAGCATTAAGAAGAGAGGAAAGGTATTAAAGGGACACTGTCCTGATTTTAGCATGATTTTGGGAAGCTCGGAAACATATCTAGATCATAGGAAGTTGATCAATAATGGTTTGATTCTGTAGAATAACACTCGACAAATGACAGGAACCCATTAGGAAGTGAGGATGACGAACCACAGCGAGGATGGAAATGGATTGCAATATGGATTTTTGAAAAAACGTCAGGATGTCAGTTTTCAAAGTTTCAAATTTCGCTCGGAAATCTTTGAAATTTTGCAAACATTTTGTTGCAGTATGGACGAATTTGTTGAAGAAATTGCTTTTTATCATTTAGTTAGAGTTTATTAAGTTCTTATTTCATAGATTTGGGACCATTTCATGCATTTATAACAGTTTTGAGCAAATACGCCGGGACAGTGTCCCTTTAACGGATTAATCATTTATACTCTTGAATTTGTTCAAGTTGGTTGTCACATGTTGGCTTTCACCCAACTGTCAATGTTGACGCCTTTCGTGTTTTCGTTCACAGCGTAACGGAAAGTGAGATCGCTCCCTTAAAATCACAGCTGGACGAACTAGATACAGAAATAACAGAAATGGTAAGGCATTGTCTTGAATTAATGTTTGTCAGGGTACAAGTATCGGTCGGAATTCCTGCTGTAGCCTGCGTGACAGGCGTAGAAAGGAGAGAGGATGAGGGGAGAGAGCGCGCAGGCTATTCCTGGTGCGAGAACTACGAAAGCAGCCGGTTTTTTCGGCTCTTATTTCACCCGCCGAAAAAACCGGCTGCTCTCGCAGGCTAGCTCGCGCCCAGGCTCGCGCTAATTTTTGATTGGATAGTAAGATCAGGAGAAGATTTCCCAAAACAAACTGCGAGGAGGGGGACACCTAGGCTCGATTTTCCAGCCGTTTTGTGAGCCCGCGTTCCTCGCCCCAGTTGGAGGATGCAAACCGGACTCCCGAAACGGCTGGAAATAGAGCCTAAGGGACACCCTGATATTTAAGATATGCGGGAAGGCAGACGGGGGTGATCGTCGTACCTTTTAGCGGTTCAAATTTGTGATTTGCAGCGCGCGGGAAATATAACCCCCAAAATGTCTGATATTTGTATCCAATGTTTCCGTACACGAACGTTTTTCCAATTTATTCCAAGAAATTTTCAGTTTAGACAAATATTTCCAACAATTTAATGGCAATCTGTTCCAACAGTGGAGGTTTCCTTTGAGGTCTCTGATTAGAAAGGGCAATGGTTTTCAACGAGGTTGTTTTTCTTGTTTTGTTGCAGGTCGACAGGATAAGCACAGTAAAGTGTAACATCTTAAGAAATGATGAAAAGATACAGAAAATGCTCTCTAGCGTATCATTAACGAGATGAAACGGACTGCAGTTCTAACGCGGTGCTTGTAAAAATGTAAAATAACATGCTCCTTGTAAACAGCCCACGGAGCTAACGGTGTACAAAGGAACCCTAAACTTGAGTATTTATTTTACTGAAAATATAATCCTCTCCGAGTTAGGAATTTAAAAGAGATGATAAGGGTCAAGCACTCTTAGATCAACTGAAAACCTGTTTCAATGAGGTGAGGTAGCCTTTAAGCGCCAACTATGTGCAGGCTCTCTTGAACTACACGTTCCCAAGCAGCATACGGTCGAAGCTCTCTGAGCGGACTCTCTCGTAAGCGGACAGCTCTTCTTACGGCCAACTTGACAAAACCCCGTTTGAACTGTAGCTCATACAAACTCTGTATTTACACATTCCTGTAAGCGGCCAGCTCCAGGTGCGGACACTTTCTCTGCTTCCCGAGGTGTCCGCTATTCCGCTAACGAGAGCTTCGACTGTATGAGAGAAAATTATACCATATTTCTAGTTCAATCTACATGGGAAAAAAATACCTTTTTCGCTTGGAATCCCGTTTCCTATAATTGTCTGAGCCCGCGTTTTCGTTGGTTGGAGAAGTTGCTAAGCGATATCTGTGACATCATATTGCCATAACAACTTTCTTGCACTCGCTAGTGTTCGCTCTATTTTTTGGTTCGGGCACTCTTTGATTGCTTCCACGAGGATTGCCCAACAACAACATTCTTCCTGCCACCAATTAAATATAATCTTTCAGAGTAATTGAGTAGTGTCAATTGAAGAGCATCTGTTCCTCGTTAGACCTAATTAAATTAAATTATTGACCTGTAAAACTGTCTTATCCTCCAACAACGCTGGATCTGTTATTAGCTTTGAATCGTTAAAATGACCTGGTTAGACACTTTTGAGTCAGTCGGGGGAACAAGTACCAGTTGATGGCGAGACGGAATTGAGCCCGCGGTGTACGTCCACGGAGTTGCTAAGCAACATGACGTATTTGTGGTGTGTTTCCTTCGGAGACTCGTGAGTGCTCGCGCTAGTTTCTGATTGGATGAAAAGATTCGGAAACTCTTCGAGTGCTTCCACGAAGATTTGCCAAAACTGGCGCTTGTTCCCCCGACTGAGATATATTGAGTACGCCATAATGTGTAGTTTAGATACTCTGACACTCTGACACTCTGACATGAAGTTCATAAGTCATGTACATACTTTACAGTTCTATGTAGTCTTTTTTATATATAAATGTCCCCTTTACACTCTCTGATCAGACCATCCTCTCGTTACTAGACTATGAGCAGTCCCTCAAGATAATCAAGCAATGCGAGCGAAGCGCACACGACTGACTATCTTATAGCCCGGGCAAAACGAGCATGAGAGTTGACAAGAGTTCAAACTCTCGCTCTCGTTTGGCCTGAAACTCTCACACGTTCTCAGCGTCTCTCATGCCCTCTTATCGAATTTGAACCCGCTCAAGTTTTTCTTGAGAGTCGTCGAGTTTTCTTTCGTTTGGCCTGGGTTGATGTTAGTCGCTGAGAGTTAAAGAAAACTCTCGTGTAATTCCACTCTCGGCGATTCTCGTTTTTGGCCGGAGCTTAATAAGAACTGGTCGCATCCCTGACAATCTCCCCACTATCTAAGGTATTTTAAAATTGCTCGTGCAACAGCAAATTTAAAAAAACGCCAACAGAACGATCAAGAGAACTACTCGAGTGTTCCTTTATTAATCTCAGAAAAGAGCTTTTTTCCCTTCCTTTCTCTTTTCATACCATGACCATTTTAAATAGAGAAAATACTATTATTATACAAGAGAGGATGATCTAAGAGAAGCATTCCTCCATACATGGGTTTCTTCCAGTGGTAATTTTTTGCCACTGACCTATTTTAAGAGCGCTACCTGATTGGTCAGTTCGAGTAACGTGATGTCGGAGCCTCGATCCGAAGAAGATAAAAATAACTTTCACAGCATGGTGCAAAACTATTAATATATTTCAAAAAATTGTCATGGGGCACGGGGAATCCTTCTCTTAGATCCTTCTCTCTTGTAATATGTTAATGCCCAATCTGTCTGCAGTACAAGAATAACTTTTAATTGGTCGTGTGCAGAATTAAAATGGTGATGTTAAATTTAAAGAGCTTTGTTTTGTTTAATTTGTAACCAGTTCGTTGTTTCTTTCGCCATAACCGAGGAAACGTTTGAGCCTGGTTCACTCTTACGACGCAAGCCATTCTTGACCCCAGACCTTCGCTGCTTTTCTTGACCTTGGTCATGCGCAAAAGAGAAGAGCTCTGGGGTCGAGATTGGTGTAAACCAGGCTTTACAGGCAAATGTATGTTGGAAAACTGATTGCACGCTTCCCAAAATATTTACGTCCTCAAAGATGGGTAAAATTATTTGACATTGAATTCTCATGGTCCAGCCCCTCGACCCAAGAGAAGACAGGTTCCCTCTCCTTTCTGCCCAGAAAGTCTAGTAACGAGGAGGGGCTGGACTACACTGCTGATACTGACTGCCATTCAATCAGAGTTTCCGTCCATATTTAGCCGACAATGTATTAGCTATAGGGACCACAACGGGTGTCTGTAAAGCGAGATTCGACTTTACAAAAACCCGACGTTTTGTTGCCCGACATAATTTCAGAGTTGTCAAGGGATGACGTTATGATATTATCGCTTGAAAAGAGCCTCATTCTTTATCTTGCTCTAGGGGACGGGGTGTCGTCACGAACTCACTAGCTATTTCTACGAACACTGAATTTACTTGGATAAATGCGAACTTATAGCAGACTCTTGGTTCGACGGTGGACCATGGATGTCGTGGCATGTTGATCATTATCCGTGGATTGAACCAAAAAGGCCTGGGAACTAAGAAAGTCGCTGACCGCAAGACGCCAAAATTTAGTTTCAGTCACATTAGTTTTCATCCGTAGCGCGCCGACCGGATGGGCGGTTTTAAAAGGCATACGGAAAGTAGTGCCCCAATATAATCCGTCCCCATAACTAGCTATCACGTGCCTTTTATTAGGGACCTTAAGCAACCACGACGACGACGCCATGGAAAACGTCACTTCAAAAGTGAATTCACGTCCCTAAAACTATTTCGCGATTATTCCAACACGTTTAATTTGTCCATTGTGGCCAAACTGTCCCGGAGCTGAATTCGTAGCGACAGAGTTCAAGTCCAGATAGAGAAAGGACAATTCACCGACGTGTGTTCACGTTCTCCATAATACTTTGAATTTGGTCATTTCACGTTGTTGTTTTGCAGACGACGGCTAAGAAATGTACAAAGTTTGAAAACGCCCGTGCAGAGCTATTGTACTACTAATTAAACCTATTGTTTTGTGACGTTCTCGTCGTCGTCGCCGTCGTGGTTGCTTAAGGTCCCTATTATCTTTTGAAGAACGTCATACTTCGATTTCAGTTTAGGGGCGTCCCTTGAGGTTCTGTAAAAGTAAAAGAAACTAGTCTACTTATTTTTATCGCTGTGATACCGGCAAAACCAAAATAATCACAGAGGCAATAACCACAATATTGTCTTAATTAAGGGGGGAGGGGGGGATTTATACTAGAGACGGATAATCCGGTCCAGACGAATCATTCGTCTGGTATTTGATAATCCGTCTGTGTATAAATACGGGCAAACAGACGGATTATCCGTCCAGACGAACTATCTGCTATAAAGTTCGTCTTGACAATGCAATCCACGTATCAGGTCTATCAGGGTGACAAGTGCGGGAAAAGAGGCTACAGTTAGTTTGGTGCTGCATGGGCTCCTGATTTGGTTTATTAAAGGAACGTTAGTAGTATACGAGGGACAAAATTAACCCTTTTATGGGTGATGACGATATCACTTTCTCCTCAAATGAAGCAACAAAGTCAAGGACGAGATCAACAAAGAAAGATCGCCTTTAGTGACAGTGTCATAGTTATCAGAGACAGGTTTCTAATTTCATTGGCCGTTGATTTTATATTCATGACATGTTTAGCATCCCTGCAAGTTTAGCCACAAATCAAGGTCATGACGTGTTGCTATTCTTTTCTGATTGGACAATCGGAAACTCTTTGGATCTCTTCGGGCCTCTTCGGGTGTCTTCGGGTTGCTTCGGACGAGAAAGCCGGTTACAGGGCTTCTCGGCTAAATAGCAGGCCAGGCTCCTGTTCACAGGCAATATGGCGGACAGTTTTGCTCCCGGTTGGCCGATCATACTCAATAAATCTCTGGGAAAAAGTGAGATTCACAGACGTCTGGGGCAAGAAAACAAAGTGAGAGGTAATTATAATCCAAACAAACGAAATATATTGTGTTCTATTTAGATTCCAAGTAAATATCCACTGATTTTCATGCATTTTCAGTTACAGACACAACTGGTCAAGGAGTTATAATTTTTCCTCTGTCCTCTGTCGCTTTCATGGTTGTGCCTTTGGATCAGGTATTGAAAGAAAGCCAAGGACAAATTTTAATGAATCAAGACATTATAGAAAGGTAAAACAACCGCGTATGGCAAATAAAAAATTTAAGCTTTTTAAAATAATTTCTTCTTTGTATTGTCTGTAAGCAGAAGCCCTAGTCATTTTATCACTGGTGTCTTTTTACAGGATACAGAGACTAAATCAATTACATAGAAGAGCTTATGTCATTCTTGTGGCTGCTCTGATGGGACCTGAGGAAATGCAAGCACTAACAGCATTGCAAAACAGGTAAATCACTGAGTCAGTGACACATGCTACTCGGAAAAACAATTTCCGAGTTCTCCCAACAGGAGTCGAACCTATGACCTTCTGCACACCGGTCGGACGTTCAAATGTGCAGAAGGTCATAGGTTTGACTCCTGTTGGGAGAACTCAATTATTGTTTTTTTTAGAGTAGCTTATGTCATAGGCCGCTTTTATACTAGAGATGCATTATCCGTCCAGATGGATAATACGTCTGTCATGTTATACGTCTAGTGTAAAGACGGGATGAACTACTAGAGACGCATTATCCGTCTGGACGAACTTGGGTAAACATTTGTAGTTGATCTGGTTATGCGTCCCTAGTATAAAGACGGGCACAAGACGCATAATGCATCTAGACGAACTATCTTTCATAATGCGTCTAGAATGACACACTACGAAAGATAGTTCGTCTAGACGGATAATACGTTTTGTGTCCGTCTTTATAGACTTTATACTAGGGACGCATAACCAGATCAACTACAAATGTTTGCCCAAGTTCGTCCAGACGGATAATGCGTCTCTGGTATAAAAAAACGACCATTGACAGATTATTATGCACCTATCAATGTTAAGTCCCAGTGTGGGTGGGGGGGGGGGGGGGGGGGGAGAGGTGGGGGCGGGGGGCAACCCTAGGGGAATTTGACATTTTCAGAGATGCCAGTGTCAATAAACATCTTTCTCATGTTTCTACCAAGCTTATAAAAATAAACCATCATTTCTTTCCACACAGGTGAAATATTATTTGGTTCGCAAAAACACCAGAGAGAAAGAAAGAAATATGACACCATACTTTTCTTTTGGGAGCTTTGACTGCAGTAATTTTAAAATCAGGCAGCTGAAGCTGACCTGTGATGGTTTTTCAGTTTAAACTCGATATTTCCCATGGATCGAATTCTGGAATGAAAACCAGTCAACAAATGTTGTATTTCTTATTCAATTTTTCACCCAAGGTTCTTGGGAACAAAGTCAAGATTCATTCCTGCCCATAATGCTAAAGAATGTGTTGATTGTATGGTAACTATTGCTAAGGTATGTTGTTAAGATTGTATATCACTAGTAAAATGTACTAGTCAGAAATTAATTTTTGGAGCTAAAGGTTCGAAAAGGTTTTCAGTGTACTATTAGGCATTGAAAAGATGGAATATTCTATGTGGGGAGGGACAGGTTGGCGGGAACCCAAGAGTAAAGGGGATGGGAAGTATACGCAGGTGGGAGAAGAGGGGGCAGGAAGTGGGATTCCCAAGGTGGTGGGAACCGGGGGGAAATGGGAAAACATTTCACAATATTAATGTTTGCATAATATTTTGCAATAGAAAAAGCACAACTGGGAGTACATGGTACAGGAAGCGAGAAGTTCAGACCCCCTGTGCCCCCAGTGTTATATCTGTTATCACCCCAATTTGCTTGTAACAAGACTTAGTGTAAACACAATATTATTTTTTTTCTCAGGTCACTTGTAAACCAATGGCAGGAGTGATTCAAGAAAGGATGAAGAAGTTACAAGCATCAACAGTCAGTGACAATGTTGTTCTTTGTGTCCTTGCCAACATAGGACTCAGTAATCATGGTATCCTTGCAGCGTACACACAAAGTATGTTTTGAGTGTTGGTGGGATATTTGGCATAAAATTCATTGTAATCATAACAATCAGATCTGGGCATCATTCTCAGAGATAATAATAATCAAGGTGAGAAAACAGGCAAAATTGGTGCAAATTCAAGTTTGCAGGAACTAGAAGCACTTGTTTAAAACTTTTCCATTTGTTTCTCATCTTGATTGTTATCTCTTGTTGGGGTATTCGAGGACAGGGCTGAAATTTACACATTGACACTCTTTTGTGGGACCTAACAGGAACTATCCTATGACCTCCTATGTCTTATCCTTCCATGGAGAGTTGAATTAGTTTTTGACACAGCTAAATAGGAACACTAGACTTGACACAGATTGTGAGGTCAAACAGAACCCATCGATTGTTCTTTCACTGGCTTAGCATCCTCGTGCCTCGGGACACACCCCATGTGTGTTATACAGTGGAACCCCGTTAATACGGACACCTACGGGCCAAAAAAAGACTGGCCGTAATAACGGGGTGGCCGTATTACGGGGTTCTTTAAATAAGAAAATGACTGACTGAGCTTTTGTTTGGGCCAAAATAATGTGGCCGTAATAACGAGGTGGCCGTATTAACGGGGTGGCCGTAAGGCGGGGTTCCACTGTATGATCAAAATTTATAAAATATGACCTAGCTAGTACATTTCTCTTAACACTAGTAAAGAATGTTTAGTGCTACAGGATGGTTGCAAGACTGTGGCCAAGGTGTCACAGGCCACTGAAGAAGAGCTGATGGACTGCAGCTTGGATCACCACACTGCTCAGAAAATTATCAACTTCTTTGAAAAAGACTGCATACAGATTTAAGTTTAGTTACTGTCAAGTCTTTATTGCTTTTTCTACTCCAAAACCACTTTCAAACAAGATTATAATTTTTTTTAAAGTTTTCATTAAATTTTGTTTTAAATAATATGATGATTGATGACAAAGAGTGAAAGACCACCGTTAAGTAAAAACATTTTTGACCGTCTACTGATAAAATTATTTTAGAGTGCGACTACTGTAGCCAGAGCCACTTAGGCAACAGAAACAATTCACATTAATATTGCAGATGGAAATAAAACATTCTAACTGCAGTATTTTAGACAATCAGCGCTCAGTACATTTGGATGTAACATTGTCGGATAGAAATGTTTTTAAAAGCCCGCAAAGCCCGCAAGACAAGACCGAAAGGTAGCATCGTTAAAAGTAGAAAACTGCTGCATGCACCGAATACTAATGAGAAGTAACATGAAAAACATTATTTCTAACGTTTCCTTTTTGTTTTAAACCTGTAGAAGTAAGCTACTTTTAGCCAAACTTAATTTCAGCAGAATCAGCTAGTGAAAAAACATGGAAAAACAAATTATCTAATTCGGGGCAAACCAAATACATCACGTCCGAAAATAAAATAAAAACTTGTAGATTTCTTTTCAACCGATATGGAAATTACAATGAATACCCAGACTACCAATCGGTCTTGTCTTGTAGGCTTTACGCTTTCTATCCGACAATGTTAATTGAAATAGGTGTATCAAACACGAGACAGTGTTTCATCGGGATATCAAAACACCGAGAAGTGAGTTGAAAATACGACGCGCAGCGGAGTTTTTTTGATGAAATTTGAGGTGTTTGGATAATCGATGAAAATACTGTCTCAAGTGTTTGATATATCTTCTCAATCAAAACTAAAACTACGGAGTAAACGGAGAAATAAAATCGTAGAAATCTATGCTAATTAAGATCAGATATCCAAACCTTCGTCACGGTTATTATTTCTTTGTTTAAACTGATGAATTATTAATGAGTTTGAGAATTGCATTGGAATTGTTGTTTTTTTTAAACATTCTTCTGCAATGTTGTTGGTGTTCATTGTCCAAGTGGTCTCGGTTACAGTAGTCACACTCTAAGAATATTTTGAATTAATTGTAGCTTTGACCCTACATAAATGAATGAAGTGTGATTATCTTAAATACCTACATTTTTTGTCTCTACTTGTATGAAGCTGCAGACATAATGCAACTGTCAATGAATATATTGTAAGTGTGTTATGTCAATGAACAATACCGATAATGACTGGGTAGTTGCATGCTGTTTGGGCTTACCCTATTCATATGCGTAGAAGAGGTTTGACACCGACTCTTTTTTGTTGTAGAGCTAAAGACATTTCGGAAATTAGCCGAAACATCTCTAGGCTCTAGCTCTACAACAAAAAAAGAGTCAGTGTCAAACCTCTTCTACACATTTGGACAATGTCAACTCCTGACTGCACCTATTCCATATTTAGGCTTACCCTAGTCCACTTCATTCAAACCAGTTTAACTAACAAATGTTTTGGACAAAAATGATAGCTAACACTAAGGGGCTTGTCCCTCCAACATAAATTATACCCAAATTAATGAGGTTTAATTTGAATTCCCAATAAGAATGTCTAGTAGACTCCTCATGCCATTTGATTGGCATACAAGTGATACAACATACATGACAATGTTTGAATTCATGTACAATGAATGTAACTTAATTATTTTTTTAAAACCTAATGAATGGTAAACAAACACTTTAAACGTTGGCTGACTAAATCTATTATGGTTAACCAACCTTGTACCAATTTTCAAGTTGGTAGTAAACGACATTGTTTTTGTGCTCAAACGCAGAAATGCAGCCGAACAGTTTCTTCCGAAACTAATCGCTCACTCCTAAAGCTGTATATTTTGTTCTTGTTCTTCCTTGATCAGTAACAAGACCCAGCCTCTTTCAACATCTGGCTGGGCGTACATGCATGATGTAGATGTGAGGTGTATTTAAAAATCTTCCTTATTGAAGAATGTAACCAGATATGCTATTAACTTGCAAGCCACAATATTGTATGTAAAATTGCAATTTGTCGATGTCTGTTGGGAGAGGCCATCAACATTATCTTTTCTGTGAATTCTGCCAGAAATAAAGAAAACAAGATGGTCCAGTTAGTTCATGTACTGTACATAAAAATACCCAGACGTTACAATTTCAAACTTTGTTTTATGTCGTTCATTCATTTTGTTCATTCGTTCGTTCCTTCTTTCCTTTGTTAGCTGGTTCGTTCACTCATTCATTCGTTTCTTCCTTTGTTCATTCACTCATCCCTTCCTTCCTTCGTTCATTGTTCATTCCTTCCTTCATTAGTTAGTTAGTTTGTTCGTTCATTCCTTTCTTCCTTCCTTCCTAAGTTCCTTCCTTCATTCATTCACTCCTCCCTTCCTTCATTCATTGTCCATTCCTTCCTTCCTTTGTTCATTTGTTCCTTCATTAATTCATTTGTCAGTTAGTTTGTTCAATTGTTTGTTCATTCATTTGTTGGTTAGCTCATTCATTGGTTCACTTGCTTGCTTATTTGGCATTTGTTTGTACATTCGTTGGTTGGTTGGTTCATTTGTTGATCATAGCCTCACCTTTTTACGTCTAAAGTAGTAAAAGACAATGTTCACAAGGAACGGCCAGAGGATGAGGAACATCAAAGGTTTGGATGGAACATACGCTTTCCACCATGGCTGCTCAGATCTAGAAACTGCATCCTGCTTAGTAGAAAAGAAAAAACCCTTTCACATATTTTTCCAATAACAAAAACACCAGGTCAGATGCTCTACCATTGAGCTAAAGGAGATTTGTGGAGTTATATGGCCAAAGCTCCCGTGAGTCTCCTGCAGCTCAGTTGTAGAGCGTTCGACCTGTTGGGAGAACACGGAAAAACTTGTGTCACTGACTGATCAACATCCTTCTCAAATTTCCACCAAGCTTAAAATTCACCATCATTCTTTCCCTAGTTGATGATTTTCTTTATTCTCATCACCTGTCTGTTTGACAAATGCATTGCTATTGTAAAGAGAAGTTAGATATTGATTTCTCTTGTTACTTGGATAAGATCAGTGCAGCTACCCACCTGTTGTGACACCACTGCTTCCTCCATTGTGCCGAGACGCCTCAGTACACTTTTCATGTCCTGATGTAGCCTTTCCAGCGCTTGCAAGATCCTGTCATTGATTTCATCCCTGTCACCTGTGGAGTCATAGTCTGGGCCACTTGTATGATCACTTGTCAGTTCATCTTCACTGTCACTGTCACTCCGCCGTCTGTGTCCTCTTGGAGGACGACTCACTCCAGACACGGTACTAGAACCTTGTGGATTAATGATAAATATACACAATTTGTTTGTTGGTATGCCACAAATAATTGGTATTACTGAGCTGCCATTAAGTTTTGAGTCACCTGTTGCTTTGATCTTCACACCTGTAACAAACGTGTTGCTTTGTAAGTGAATTATACCAACAACAGGCAAGTTCACCCGTAACATCAAGGTCCCATCAAGCGTACTCAGCCGTAACAGGAGTTACGGCCCTTAATGACAGCCCTGAGTATTGGTAATCGTATGAATGCGAGTGCAATAATTGATTTACACTACAAGTGATATTTGAAAATTCTCAAAATTGCACGAGCCTTTAGGCGAATGCAATTTGAAAGAATTTTCAAATATCACGAGTAGTGACACGATTACTCTTTTATTATTATATGACTCAGAAAATTACCAACACGCGCGCCATTAATTTGCACTGCAGTGCAAATTAAAAATTAATGATAAATTTGCCTGCTCTCAGCCAATCATAAGTAATTTTCTCAGTCATATAATAAAAATACAGTATATACTGTATATATTGGGGGTTTCAAAAGTTTGATCATTTGGTAACTTCCTGATGATAACAGGCTATCAGCTGTGGAGCTGCCCCTTAGTGGAAACATTTATAACAATTCACGGTACCATTATAATAAAATTCAAGATTGTGTATTCTAAGTAGTCACCTATTACTGAAGCCTGAAGATGCATGCACAATATTGCAATTTACTGTTACCTTCTTTGTTCCTAGTTCCTTGTGATTGCCGTGTGCGACCTGAGTGACTCCGACCAGATGGCTGTTGGGATGCATCACCCCCGCCGCATTCCCTTACAGAATGGTTCGACTTTAGGATTCCCGCTGGCTGTATCGGGGCTTGATCAAAAGGTGTAAATGACTCATACTCTGTCACAACTTCATTGGTTTGACTACCGTGTCCATTCTCAAGAATAGGAGTAACCTCGGAAAAGCATTCCTCACTAATCAAGGGTTCAACCTCGGACAAATCTGAATTAACCACAGTGGTTGTACTAGAATCATTGCCATCTACAGAAAAAGTTACGTGTTTGCCATACGGCGTGCTTGTCAGAAGCTGTGAGCTTTTCAAATCGCTTTCTAAATCAGAATTTTCAGATTCTGACAATGTTGAATTTGTGGCATGTTCTGGTGAGCTACTGGAGTTGCTGCCCCTTGTTGAATCAACTCTTTGAAGCGTCTCATCAAGGTCGAGTTGTTCTTCTTCCTTGTGATTTCCATTCTGTAATTCTTCCAGGTGTTCAGGGTCTAAGGTGTCACAAAATTCATCTTCTTCACTCTCGTCGCTGGTCAGAATTACTCCGCTTCTTCCTTTGGGTCGCAGTAAATCATCATTACTTGGCCTCAAAGGTGGAACTGCAATAAATTATTAAAATTAGACACCACATCTTTGATCTATATTACACATGAGGTGCGGTGGCCAGCCTAATGGTTAGTCCACTTGACTTGCAGTGGTGGATCCAGGGGGAGAATCGGGGGGTCCAGACCCCCCTATCAGACCTGAGGGGTTTTTTGCTTTCACCATTATCCATAGCAAAACCATCACCAGAATCCACCAAAATGCACTTTTCAGAGCTTGAAATATCAAATTTTTTTCTGGGGAAGGAACCCCAAACACCCCCAAATTAAAGGGGGGCACCCCCACCTGCCCACCTCCGGTGCCCAACCCCTACCCCCCTCCCCCAAACCCTTGGACCCCTCCTATCAAAAATTCCTGGATCCGCCCCTGACTTGGTATTAAGAGATCCATTTTTGAACCATAGTTTTGAGTTCTTGGGCAAGATACTTCACTCTTAACAGTGCCCCTTTCCACCCAGGTGTATAAATGGGCACCAGGGAACAGTTAGGGAAACCTGAAAAAATGCTGGGGGTAACCTGTGATCCATATTAATCTGACTTACTGATTAATTTATGAGTAATCATGTTACTTTCCAATATGCAGGGACCAAAACCACCAATAATCCATATTATTGTAAGTGTCTGTAAAGTGAAGTTTGGTAATTGTACAACAGAACTAAACAAAACAAAAAGGTCACAAACTTGTTTCCTTGCTTTACATGTATGTAAGTTACCGGTAGTTGCAGTAAACTAAACGTGAGCGTACCTTCAGACATTCCATTCTGAATTCCGCTATCATCATCATCATCGTCCTCATCCTCTTTCTCCTTCAATTCATCCGAAGATATAATAAGCACTGGATTTACAGCATTGGAAAACTGCAGGCCATGTTTGTTTCTGATGGCCAAACTATCCCGATGCGGAAATCCAGCTTTTATATCCATGCTATCCCTGTGCGGAAATCCATTCATCTTCACTGAAAACTCTTTGCATGTGCCGTTTACTTCATGTGAGTTAATGTATCCATTTGGCTCATTTTTGTGGCGCGGCCCATGATGTCCTTTAGGTTTTAATTTCCCAATGATCTTGATCTTTTCTGGAACTTTTTCTTTCTCAAAGATTTTAAGAATTGCTGGTAGCTGTTCATCTTGGTCTTCGTACACTAACTTGTAAAATGACTTGAGTACTTCACTGAATTCTGCTGCCCCTTCACCATCCGGCAAGGTTTGCATTACCTAAAAACACATGTAAGTGGTTAGAACTCTAAATATTGTTGTAAAACTGGAACCAATGAGCCACATGACCAGTCATAACAAATGTGACAACCTCGTTCCCAGGGTCTCTCATCTTCCCGCCCCCTGGAGCGAGAGAAGAGAGACCCTGGTCTGGTCTGGTCACGTGTCTAATTGACATTTTCAAACCCCAGGGAGGGCTCCTATAATTACCAATCTTTGTCACGCTTTCTTTTGTCGACAACAAAGCGAGGCCAGAAGCTAACGGCCACTGTTCACAGGCAAGCAATGATTTTAGACGGTAGTCTTCAGTTCGCTGTTTGCAGCAGTTACTCCAATGTTTAGAGGCAATTTACTGTGGCCGAGATGTTATTGCTGTATTACTTATGGGCTACGGAAAATCGATGAATTTCCAGCGCGCTAGCGCTGCTCCACGGCAGGCAAGGTCTCGAAAGGTCAATGTCGTATCGGAGTCAAAGCGTCATCATTATATAAATTACACTGACGTCTGAACATTTCCACAAAGAGGAAAGAAAAATATTAAGACACCATGGGCTTAATTCAAGTTTAATAAACCAAGCTTATATTTTGCGAGTCGCTGACTCTTAGTCTAAGCGCTGTAAAATCTAACACATCACGTACACATCGCATAAATGTAAAACAAAGTGAATGCACATTGCATGTCGAGTTTTCCTGTTTAAAGATATATCCTAAAAGGGTAAAGGTAAGGCGAGTGCAATAAAAACAAACAGAAACAAGCAATAGTACGTAATTTACCTGGAGTTGGGTTGAATTTTCTTGAAGATTCATACCGATCGCGGAGACTTGCTCTGGTCGGTGATCATTTTGTCACCTTTTATTATTTTCGCAACGCCGCCGGTAGCGACGAAATACACGAGACCGTCAAATAACCAGAATAAAGAATCAAGCAAAACATCGCCGCCGAATAAATAAAAGCTATAAAGATTTTCTTTATCCCTTTCCTGTCCTGGATTCGAAACATTAACCCGCTTTCGACTCCTTCGTCGTTGCAGATCTTGATCAAATGTGCGTTGTACAGATGGCGATATTTCGATACATCTAAGAACCCTGGCTTTCCTTGATCGCGGTCTTGAAGGCTACAAAATTCTTTAATTGTCCGTTAATCGTTTGGCGTCTCGGAACGGCCAAAATGTTTACCACGAAAGCACGTCCACATTGATTTACAACACTTTCCACTCACCCCTAGGCAAAGTGGAGACAAATTTCACACTCATCTGCCCCTCCCACTAATCTTTTATTTGCTACGTCCCAGATTTTGGGACGCACGTGACCAGACCAGACCAGGGTTTCTCTTCTCTCGCTCCAGGGGGGCGGGAAGATGAGAGACCCTGGGAACAAGGTTGCAAATGTGGTACCTAAGTAACCCTTTCACTCCCAAGAGTGCTAAGTTCGAAACTGAGGAAACAATCTCGAATTTTGTTTTACAAAATTCTCAAAAGAAAACAGTACCACACAAACATAATGCTCAATAGCTTTCATTTGAATGGTCACACACTAGGGTTTCATCCACAGATTTAAGGTGGCCCACAGCTATTTATTGGAGCGGAAGTTCCATTTTATAAAACTTATTTTCGGCATGAAAGCGTCGACCGATTTCTGTAATTTTTGGTATTCAAAATTTTTATAAATAATCTTCAAATTTTAAATGGCTTTTAATTTTAGGGCAAACTAAATGAAAGATTAAGAGATCAGCCCTATTAGACAACCTTGTTTTTTACGACATTGCGAATATTTTCATCAAACGAAGATTGATTTTTTCTAATTAAGTTCAATAAGTTCTAAGTCTTCAAGGTTTCCACAAAATTGGCTGCATAGAGATTGCTGCATAGTTGGCTGCTGAATTTTAGCTTCAAAATAATATGCTCGTGCATTTGCTTCAGCTGTTGCAAGAACGCTTCTGAATCAATAATGCTAAGATCGCACCTATTGTTGGAAAGCTTGATACCACCTAAACCTTTGCTGAATAATCGGAAAAGATCGGAAATTCCCACCTGTTTTAACTCAGAGACATAAGACTCCATCGCCTCTTGCTTTGACATCTGACCCAGTCCATGCCATGCCTCCCTATTACGTGCGAAGAAAGAAAATCAAAACAAAAAAGAAATTTAAACCACAGCATATCTACACATACCTTATTACATGAAATTTTGGCAACACTTTAATTTAGCGAATTTAGCGATTTTTCAAAAAATCACTAAATTAAAATGCACCAAAATTAAGTGTCGCTAAATTTAATCGTCGCGAAATTAACGTGACTCAACATGGGTGAATAAAGATTGGCGACCGACCTACACTACGTGATGTGATGTAACTGTACGTTGCCTTCATATTTTCGCTCTATTAAACGAGCATGTCTTTAGGTTAAGAGATTTTTAATTAATTACCTCTTTTGTAGAATATAATAGGTGGATTATTGAATATGGTGTTCAGCAAAAGTTGATTTTTTTAGCATCAATATATTTTTAAGGTTACACATCGATGGGTGGTATGTTGTGGCAAGTTTCAGTTCGTGAAATCGCGAAAATTAAGTGACTTATGTTCCAAAATTTACGCAAAATCGTTAAAGTGCCGCTAAATATGGATTTTTCAAAATCGCTAATTAAAATTAACGTGTCGCCAAAATTTCATGTAATAAGGTACATGGCACAGTGGCAGGCGGTGTGCGTCACGGGTGGGCAAAGCATCATGGTTGAATTTGTGAAACGACTCATTATGGCTTTGACGCGAGAGAGTCAACACCTCGGGCAAGTGAATAATGTGTGCGGATTGCTAGTTAGTCAGTTGTTCTACCCGAGTTATACAATAAGAATCTATACTGATTTACCTTTGCTCACTTTTGAACTGTTGAAGGGCACGTAACAGTTGTCAGTGTTTGCTTTCAAAGCCATTTTACCCGGGCATTTTACAAGTGTATGGCGAAGCGATCATACGTATCGTATAAAAGTTACTGCAGGTAGAAAATCAAATTGATATGAGTCTGGTGCATGGTGAACATGAATTCTATCGCATGGAAGATTTTGCTGTAAAACGCTTCAATGAAAGCTGGGCGATCTACGGTCCTGCGAATTGTAGGAAATAAATTTTAAAACGACGCTGATGCGCGCTACAGGAGAGCGTTTTACGTACAAGACTGCAAGGGTCAGTTAATGTCACGTAATCGAGGTCACCACAAATAAGCTTTTTAAAAAAATAACCAGCGAGTCAGAAACTAGATTTACATCTTGTGGATTGTAAGATATAACAGAAAAAATAAGAGGTTTTGTGTCCAGTAAAATAGCTCGCAAAAAGGGGCTCACTGCTAGCAAAACAGACTCACGGCTCGCAGACCGCAAAGTAATAACCAACCTCAGTTGACCGCTTTTTCGACAAACCATTCAGTGTCCCACGGCTTGTAGCAAGAAAACTATTTGGGGTAGACCCGGGTAGACCCCGAAATTTCAAAAGAAGAAGGATTGAACTAACGTCATGTAAGAATGGAACACTTGAAATTGATCAGAATAACGAATTTGAAATGAATGAAAAAGTGTGAAATTTTGAATGAAGACATCATGTCGGCCAGATCGACCGAGCTACATTTGAGAGGTGCCAGCGCATACAAAATGTTCGCAAGTAATCAATAAAAATGACCAGAGCAAAGGAAATATAACTGTCTTCAATTTCCTGTAAACGTGTTTCCCAAAACGACCAAGCAATCCCGGAAAATGGACAAATTCTGCGAGCACTTCGCTCCGAAATGCCTTCTTCTTTGCCGTGAAGACTATTGTTCTAATACAGCTCGCTGATTGGCCAAATCTCGTGACGCACACCGCCTGGTACAGTGGCTTAATGGTTAGCTGGATTGAGCAGTCCAGGTTTGAGCACTGGCTGGGGTCATTGTGTTGTATTCTTGCACAAGACTTTTAACTAACTTGCAGTGCTTTTCAAGAATATAAATGGGTACCAGCACACTGTTAGGACAACCTAACAAAATGTGGAGAGGTAACATGTGACAGACTATACATGTACATGTAGTTGCTTCATGCTATGAAATCTGGGATAAGCTCTCGCAGTGAAAGTCACTTTGGCCTGAGTGAAGACTTTACCCTTTCCTAAAGGTTACAATTAAGCTTGAGCCATCAGGGTTAAGCATCTGGGTGGGTTCATATGAGAGAGGTCTGGGTATATGCCTTAATATGGTCATGTATCTCTAGACGTGTGACCATAAAATAACTAATAATAATTTATTGTAGTTACCATTTTGCTTTTCTCACTACATCCCAAAATCCAGGCTTTGATTCAAAACATTCCCCTTCCTTTGCTTGCTTGTAAAATCCATAAAACTGAAAATATAGAAACAGTAGAGTACTTAACAATCACAATAATGAAAACAATATTAATCATTGCTGCAATATATTAACTTACTTACTAAAAAAAATCAGAACCTGGAACCTGCTGCGGTGCCCATTGGACTCCAGATCGAGAGGTCTGTGTTGTGTTTCAATTCAAGTGTTCTTGGGCAAGACACTTTTCTCTCACAGTGCCTCTCTCCATCCAGGGCCCGGTTGTTCAAAGGATGGATAACGCTATCTACCGGATAAATCACTATCCAGTGGATAGCGTAGTTTGTTTTGTTAACACTTATCCACTGGATGGCGATTTATCCGGTGGATAGCGTTATCCACCCTTTGAACAACCGGGCCCAGGAGTATAAATGGGGTACTGGCAAATTGGTCACAACCAAATGCTAGGGTGGGAGGGAGAGTAGAGGGACTGCAATGGACTAACATTTTCCTAGTCACTTCATATTAAGGAAACCCCAAGAGTACAGTAGGAGTAGACTTTTAGTTTTTAAATAAATTAAGCTTTGACATGTCCCGGCATAACACAGAACAAACTCAAACGAAATTCGATTTTGTTCGGTCATAGAAGTCATAGAATGAAATTTAACCCATAATTTTTGGGTGTATGTAAAACCAGGAACACACCCGGAACACCCCAGAACACTCCCGGAACACCCACGGAACACCAACAGAATACCCCAGGAGCACAAAAAATATAAAAATAATAATAAATAAATAAAATAAAAACAAATATATTTATATAGTGGTTGAAGTAGTGAAATCGAACACGGTAAGCGGTCAAGAGCCGTTAACGAATCGACTGATACCGAACACTTCCGAAGATGCCCGAAGATTTCCGAAGTCCCGAACACTTCCGAAGATTTCCGAAGATTTCCGAACACTTCCGAAGATGTCCCGAAGATTTCCGAAGGTATATCAAAGACTTCTGAAGATGTTCCGAAGATTTCCGCACGTTTTCAGAAGACCGAATTTTTCCAAAGCTTCTTATCTAAGAGTGAATAAGTGGCAAAGGACCGCTCAAAATTCAAATGTTTGCCAATTGGCCAACGCCACAGCGCGTGACATTGAATTTGAGGTAATCGGAGGTCATTGCCATGTGCAATTTCGTAGACAATTGGTCATTGGTCAATCATGTCGTTGTTTGTTCAGTCGAACCTCCCTAACCTGAGTATCAGGCAAATTTTTCTGCGCTCTCTTTTACTCTTCGTCTTTACGTAAGTGGACACCCTCGGGACCAGAGAAAAATTTGGGTCTTCTGAAAACGTGCGGAAATCTTCGGAACATCTTTGGAAGTCTTCGAGCCATCGGAAATATTCGGAAGTGTTCGGGACATCTTCGTAAGTCTTCGGAAATATTCGGGGCATCTTCAAAAGTGTTCGGTATCAGTCGATTCGTTAACGGCTCTTGACCGCTGACCATGTTCGATTTCACTACTTCAGCCACTATATAAATATATTTGTTTTTATTTTATTTATTTAATATTATTTTATTATTTTATTATTATTATATTATTATTATTATTTTTATATTTTTTGTGTTCCTGGGGTGTTCCGTTGGTGTTCCGAGGGTGTTCCGGGGTGTTCCGGGGGTGTTCCGGGAGTGTTCCGGGAGTGTTCCGGGGTGTTCCGGGTGTGTTCCTGGTTTTACATACACCCATAATTATTTATGAGTTCAATTTCTGAACCAAATCGAACAAAATTGAATGTCGTCAGGATATATGCATAAGTGAATATAAGAATCCGATATTCTGATTGGTCGAGAAGTTCGGCTTATGTCGCTAAAATCACCTCTCGCGAGGTGATTATAGAACTTATGGCGTGGTTGCTAAGAGCTTAACTGTCCCGACTCTACTTTACGTATTTATAAACCGAACGTTCGATTTTGTTCTATTTGCAATATTTTTATTGTGCGAGTGCAATATTTTTATTGTGCGAGTTCAATTTTGTTGAGTTCGATTTCCGAACATTCTACGTGTTACACCAGGACATGTGCAGGCTGACACAAAAAATCCCCAGCGACAAATGCTGACAGGTGAATGGGCAAAATAAATCCATTTCAGTTGGTATGGAAAACATTAGCTGGCCCAACACAAATCAGCTAATTAAGGACAGGATGAAAATGACCATGTGTGAAGCTTTGTCCTTTTAACACCTCGTGATGAAAATTCACACCAAAACAAAATTTAGTTAGACTGCAATTATTGCAAATATACAAGCTCGTGTAACACAACGGTATTTGCAAAGAAAAATAATCATATTTGTGTGCAATCAATTCAAGAGGCTAAATATTAATGGTTTCGCCTAAAAAAATATTTACGCCTCGAAAGAAAACTCAAGATTATTTGCCCTATAAGTTAATAAGTCGAGTGTGAATGGAAAATAACTTTAGTCTCAGTTTACCTTCAACATCGTCTCGTACGAAGGCTGGTAGGCGCCTTAAAATTTAACAGAAAACACGCGTGTTAACAAGAAATAAAACGGAAGAAGGACGAATAAGCTTTGTTATTTCAGATCTTTCTCTAAAAGGCTAGTTATACCTTTCTTTGGCATTGATCGCACCACATTTACTGCAGCGTCAAACTTTGCCTCAGCACGGCCCGCCATGTTTACGACCAAAGCGAAGGTCAGGTCACGTGACGTGGCGAAGAATGACCTCACGCACGATGAACTTCCGGGAAATGAAAGAAAATTGAATGGGATTCTTTTTCCCAGGACCAAGGTTGCCCAAAAATACATTTAAAAATGTCGGTAAATTCTGAAAGGGCCAACGGACAATAAAAGGTACCGGATCCTGGTGGATCTAATCAGCAAATTTTCGAATAAAAATACAACAAAGAAAGGCTGACTGTATGGTTGGGATACAGCGCACGTTTGAAAACGGTCGGATCTTTTTCTTTCAGACATGGATTCCGACAAAAAACTTGAAGGGTCAGGTGAAACTGGGGTGTTGTTTCAACAGGAGCATATCGAATTATCGATCAAAGCTAGCTCCTGGTTTCAAGAAGCGCGCTGCACACCCCCACCCAAATTTTCGGGGAGTACCGGTCTTTCCGTGGTGATAAATAAGGTTTTCGTTGACCAGGAGCCTGTTTTTGCTCGTTCTTTCAATTCCAGGTTCGTTCGTTCCAGTCAGGGGCTCCTGTTCCAGTTCATGATGTAACATTTCTCTTTGCAATTTTATGCGGTTTTTTTTTTCAATAAGATTTGTTGCAGACACACAAGGGCGATGGGCGAATTGGGACTCCCCACCCCCCATTCCGGGCCCCGCCCCCCGCACTACCGGGCGATCGGGCGACACAGGAAATAAGGCGGGGTTGCAAATTCGACCCAGTCCCCTGTAAAAGAAATTGTTCGTCGTTCCTCGTGCTTGTCGGGATCATATTTTACAGCGATTGTGAGGTGTAGTTCGTCTGCCTTCATCTATATCTTTTTTCACTTGCCGATATCTTAAAACGTTTTCAGGTAAGATCATTCATCACTTCTTGCAGTATATATCTGCGTAATATATTCTGCTATACGATCAACTGCGTGACAGAAATCCTTAACTTATTGTTTTACATGTAAACGCACGATATAAGCTTACTTTTCAAGCGCACGTTTGAAATCGAAATAGTGCTTAAAATATTGAATTTCGCGATTCAAACGTTATAGATGTCTTTTAGTCTTATTGCGGTTTAAGCTTACGGTTGCTCACAGTTTCAGATGATTCGTAATTAAAGTGTTTTATTGAACAGAGACTTGATTATTACGTAGCCGAGCTACATGCTTGACGATCTTCTTGTGTTTTTTCTAATCTTCTATTCGTACATTTGCTTAGCTTTTGTGATCTGTTGTTGTTGTGTAAATGTTTTCACATTACGCTTAACTTCGGCTTCGAGATCAGAAGGCACTGCTCAGAAAATTGCCGGGAGTGGACAGATATCTGGCCTTGAGTGTTCAAACGCCGCACGAATCGAAATTAGTGTTCTTGGAAACGTGGGAACTGTACTGTCGCCCGTACGCAAACATTAGCTAAACTTTAAATAATTATTTAGTTATGTTGGTCATAACAGCGTTTATCACAGTAGGCCTAACTAATAATTCAATATACTATTCGTGGAACGTGATAAACTTTCGCAAAAATTAAGTAGCTCTTCGTTCAAACGTCACTGCGGCCTAATTGAAATCGTACGTGTATGTACAATAGCTTATGTTGTTCGTTTCATTTTGCTTTCAGCCAGTTGTTTTATGAGTCAAAAGCAACCCAAACCTACACTCAGTGGACAGCGGATCCGGACCCGCAAAAGAGGTACACTTCTTGTTATCTATTTGCTGTTAAAGTCGCCATTTTAATAGCGCAGCACTTCCTTGTTGTGTGTTTCAAATTAATTAGCTTCAAGCATCATGTCTATTTCGTGTGCATTGCATGTCAGTTTCATTTGCCATTTATAATTCCGGACGTGATGTCATGGCAGCCATCTTGATGAATATAAAATCTCTGGTTTTCATTTTCTAAATTCATGAGCGGATTTATAAAAATGAAAATTGAATTCAGCACTCCAATTTTCAAGGTCAATTGCTGCTACAATATTTTTACTTTCAATTTAGTTATTCAGACCCGAGGACTTCAAATTCTGCAGGAAAATTTACTGAAAATGTACCCTGGGTTCCAGAGGGTTTTTTTTTCCTTAGCGAGGAGTGACTAAGTAAACAAACTTCCAAGCACCTACTGTACATCCCAAAAAATTAATTAGTAAGATCTTTTGCCAGGTATCTTTAGTTTGTAGATTTGAATATTTGAGAACCAAAATTTTATGGAAATTTCACATCAGAGATTCTGATGCAAACACAGAGTTCATAATACTCAGTGGCGGATCTATGGAAGGGGCCCATGCCCCCCCCCCCCCCCCCCCTCCTCATAAACAATCTGCCACTGATACTGTCATCACAAAAATGTCAGTCAACTGTTGCAGGACCTAAAGCCGGGACCAAATGACAACACCCTTACTGTAGTTGTGGTGTTTTACCATTGAAAGACCTCGAAATGTAATATTCATTCAAGGGAGCAGTAAATATAATACCGCTGCACCAATGGGAGAGACCCATAGGGATATCATACCAATTCCACGAGACTATGACTCGCATGCGTAATAAAGTACTATCCAAATGACTTTGAATAGTTTCAGATGATGAGAGTTGAAGAAAACTCTTGACTCTCTGCTGTTCTCTGAATTGTCGTTCGGCCTGGCCATAACAATATTGAAAATATTTTACATTCAATCCTCAACAGACGAAAAAGAAAAGCAAGACCCTCTTGCATTTCGAGATGCTATAATACAGGGATTACAGGGCATTGGTAACAATGATCTAGACCAAGTAAGTTGCGATTACATATTCAAGTACCAGTAACTCAGGAAGTCTTTTATATAATTTGTGATAATTATCACAAGAAGAATAGGGACCCTAAGAATAATACTGTTTCTTTTCTGACCCTTGAATGATTTTGACTGTTTAAGGGTTAGTGGGGAAAACTTTAGAGAGAGTGACAATTTAGCAGACCATGTAGTTCAGTGTCAAAGGCTCTTCAGAGTGTGTGAAGTCTAAATATTTTCTCTCAGGTGAGGGGGGGGGGAGGGGGGGGGGGGTGTACTCAGGTATATTAGTGACATTTTTAGCTCAGGTACGAATGAAGCCAAATTTTTAGACCCAAAATAGTCCTATTTGGCTAAAACTAGACCCCATTAAAGTCCAACGGCCCAGAACGTAACCTGAAAAAGTCCCTTTTTCTCCACATAAAAAAAGTAAAAAAAAACATCAAGAGAATCTCTCACAACATAACCTTTAGGCAGTCTCCCTGTCATTTGTCATATGAAATTGATTTGCACCTCCCCCTCACTAATATACCTGTGTACCCGTACCCCCTGGGGATTTAGCTCAGCTAATCAGCGTATTTTGTGTGATCCTTTCTTCATGTTAGTTTAGCAAGGCCTTTTCGGAGCCTAGTGGCCAATAAGCCAGCGTTTAACTCCAATTTCCATAACAATATGAAGCAGCTACATGTAGGAGTATTGCCTCTCCGGACCCCATCCCAGCATTTTTGTCAGGTTGCCCCAAGAATTTGCTGCTATCCATTTAAAATTTTATGTGAGTTCTTGAATTGAGAGAGGTATTAAGAGAACTCAACACAACAACCCCAGTTAGGTCTCAAACCCACACCTCTCAGTCTGGAATCCAACATACAGTCAACTCTCGCCTTGCGGACACCCTGTTATTACGGACACCCGCTATTAAGGACAAAATCCAGCCCTCCTCCCGGCAGAAGCTATTAAGAGAGGTTTGACTGAAAATGACTCTCGCTAATGGCAAGCCTGCAAATAATTTTTTTCTATAAACCTGTCATATGTCAGGCCAGGGACAAGGTTTGACCTGACATGCAGCCAGTCTGGTCGGATAAAAAATTTTTCCCACACTTAATTTAAAAATTTGAGATAACAATCTGTTTCAGTATAATAAAACTACTGTATAAGTATTTTAGATCCCGATTCCGAGCAAAAAAAAAAAATTTTTTTGGAAAAAAATAGTCCCCAAATGCAAATTTTTTAGTCACCAGGCTAGGTTGAACGAACAATCTTACCACAAACTCTAAATTAAAACATGTTGAGACTCTCCAGCCACTATAAGCTTTGTAAAACACGATCGCCACATTTCCAGAGACAAAATATATTGGCATACATGACATACGCAATAACGCAGGGCTCGCAATGCATTATAGGGCGACACACGGCAGCCATTTTCAAGTTTTCTGAAGTCGAGAGATGATATCTTTACAGCAAAACAAAAAGATGGAGCAATATGACTGCACTGAAAGCCAAACAAGACAAGATAAATTGTTTTTGAACTTTAATCTTTGAATTTATAATCTAAATCGTAGAGAAATGTAGTCGCAAAGTGGCTACTAAAGCAGAATGTTTAGTCACCAATATAGCCGGCAATTCGCAAGAGAGTACGTTTGGCATTCTTGAGTGAAAAAATATTTTTTTCATATTTCACATCGTAACAGAAGAGCCCGGTCAGTGTGTCCGGCCAGACTGAGTGTTCGCCAGTCAAAACCTCAAATTTACCGGACAAATGTCCGATGACCGGCGCTAATTTGCAGGCTTGTAATGGACTCCAAACTATGTCCCAAGGGTGTCCGCTATATCATGAGAGTTGACTGTACTAACGGTTTTAAACCATCAGACCACCACACCTGCATAATATTTAACAAAATTAAAGAAGCCAAAACCATGTATTATACTGTCATAAAACATGACGGGAATTTGAGAACACGAGAGAAATTTAGAAAACACGAGCCGCAGGCGAGTGTTTTCTAAATTTCTCTCGTGTTCTCAAATTCCCGTCGTGTTTTATGACAGTATAATTCATGGTTTTGGCTTCTTTATGTGCTTTAAAATATAGATTTAACGCGCGTGAAACGATAAAACACGGCTTTTCTATGATTTATACTCTGATAAAACATGGTTTTTAACCAATCGGAGTGCGCGCATTTTCCAGTCTATGTTTTAAAAGTTACTAAGAATGTGTCATTTTGAATATTTTTTTGTAAAGGTGCAGAAGTTTCTGGATTCGTCCGGAAGTAAGCTGAATTACCGGCTGTATGGAGAGTATCTCTTTGACGTACTGTTTGCTGGAGGCGTTTTAGGTACATTGTATGATGTCAAATTTACACCATTCGTATTGGCTAGATCATGCTGCGATAGGTAGCCTAAATAAACTCATGTCTCGCTCTTTACACACTCAATATTATTATTTCCCAGTTCAAGAGATTCTCTTGATTTGACCCCCCAAAAATCCATACCATTCATGATCAATGTAACTTTACAGTGCGACATGCCTTAGCGTAGCCACCCAACAAACTTTACAAGTGTCCCAAGTATCCTCTCATAATATCATAATTTGTTTGATGGACATGCCTTCTTGCAAAGTTGAACACGATCAATGGAAGCTTGTCACATTGTATTTAATATCAACAAAAGTTACATGTATAATATTACGAGGACACTTGCAATCTCATTCCCAGAGTCCTCGTTACCCTTGTCCAGCGGTGGAGCGGCCAACAAGGACCGCTGGACAAGGGTAACGAGGACTTCGGGAACGAGATTGCATTGAAGTGTCCTCGTAATATTATACATGTAACTTTTGTTGATATTAAATACAATGTGACAAGCGTCGCACTGTAATTAAAATGATTTTCTATAGGCTATTTTCTCACATATCCTGTGGTTACAGAGTTTTTTTTTTTTCATCCTCCATAGCCCCTGGTGGAAGTATACTGGAAGAAGGTGAAAAATCCACCTGGAAAACAACTGTGTGTATTTTTGAATCCAACGATGATGACCTCAAGGCTTATGTGCAGGTACCGTACAGTATTTCCTCGAATAATAGCCATCCGGCCCTCAATAAATGCCCCCCCCCCCCCCCCTTGAATAGTTGCCCCCTTTGGTGAAAATATTTGAAATACAGTTGAACCCCGCTAATTCGAACTCGGTTAATTCGAATTCCCCGCTATTTCAAACTCAAACCCATTTCCCTTGCCCTTGTTTTTCAGTCATTTACTATCTGTTAATTCGAACCCCCGCTAATTCGAACTATTTTCCGTTTCCCTTGAGAGTTCGAATTAGCGGGGTTCAACTGTAATCGCCTCTCTCAAATAATCGCCTCCTCCCTCCCCCTTTCGTTTATCTTTTCCTTGTCAAGTTAAAAATTTACACCTTGGATAGGAGACAATCTTTGATTTAATCATCACAACAAAAAAGTTACAAAAGCACAGGTTTCGTTACTAACAGTTTCTTCAATAGTGATATTCATGTATTTAACTCTTTCCTTTATTCCTTGGAGCTCTCACTGCTGAAACCACAAGTCCATTTTCTAGGGTTCTCTTTCCGATAACCTCTGCAAAGGGCACGATTTCAAGCAAGCAATATTTGAAATAATCGCCCCCCTTGATTAATAGCCTCCCCCTCTGATACAGGGGGAGTAGTTGTAGTTGCCCCCTTTTGGAGCAAAAAAAGAAATAAACGCCCCAATGGGCTATTATTGATATACTGTAAGTTCATAGCTCCTTTTTGTGTTTAAATTGCTTTTACCCATGAATTATATTTTCCAACATTTGCAGGTGATTAACAAAGTTATTGCACGGTACAGATACTTGCAGAAGGCATTTGAAGATGAGATTACAAAGGTCAGTTGTCACAGACTGGTTTAGTTGACTGTTCACTGTTGAGTAAGTCAATGATTTAATTTGTGTTTTCTTTGGTTTTGCAGTTTCTATTTGACTAACCAATCCGAGCACTTTTTTGCTCATTTTGTGCCTCCATGCACCCATATTTTCATAAGGAAAGGGATGAGATATGTCGGGATTATGCAGATCCAAATGGAGCTCAGCTCCGACTCTAACAAGCAGTCCCTCTTTCCATGAGTGCGTATACCTGCCAACTCTCACGCCTGCCAGTTAAAAACGTCAATTTCATGTCAGCTCACCCTTACAGACCAATTTCTCACGCCTGGCTGAAAAATTTGAGCCATTACAGCCTTACCCTGACACAAAAATGTGTAAACTTGGACCAACACGAGGAAATATATTCCTATAAATAACGCTATATATATGTTGTGTTTGAATCCTCCAACCGTGTCTGAACGCATTGTGGAACTGGATACAAACTCTTCGTCAACGTTCGGAAATCGTCAGAACATCTTCGGAAATCCAAGTATTCTGAAGACAAAGATCTCACGTGCGCATTTGACTCAGGAAAAGTTGGCAGGTATTTAAAGTGCAACGAGCGAGAAGCAAGAGGGAAACCCTCTTTCCCTTAACGTTGAACGAGAAGCACAATAAAATTTTACAAACTTTAAGTGAGAGGGAAAAAGTATCGCAATGCAAAATCGGGGGAGAAGCAGGAGCTTCATGTATGTAAAATTAATGTTAGTCGAGTTGTACTACGGCTCCACATTGCCCACAAGGTTTAATTTATAGCTTTTTAGCCAGGCAATTTTGTTGAATGTCTGAAACAGTATTTTTTTGTTTATTTCCAGATATTGCTGTTCCTCAAAGGTTTCACTGAAGATCAAAGAAACAAGCTTGCCATTGTCACGGGTATCATTCTGGCAAATGGTGAGTTTATTCACTAAATTCTCTTTACATTGATTAGAATTAGTCACAACAGGTCACAAGAATGTACAGTACAGTCAACTTTTGTTACAGCGGACACCCTTGGGAATAGTGATTGTCCACAATAGCGGGAGTCATTTTCAGTCAAACGTCTATAGCTTTTGCCGGGTGGAGGGCTGAATTTTGTCCGTAATAGCGGATGTCTGTAATAACAGGGTGTCAGCAAGGTGAGAGTTGACTGAATATTTAATAATCAATGTTTTGATGTTGTTCCTTTTACAGGCATGGCTTCACCCACATCGTTGAGCAGCCTATTCAGTGAGACCCTTGTCAAAGAAGGTGAGCTACACTGTAGGATGTACATGTATAGAGGCAGTAGGGTTGTTTTATCCTTAGGTTAAGTCTGTCTTCAAGTCTACTAGGTTACCAGGTAAGGTAAAGCCGCACTCAGAGGCCAAACTGGCCCACACTGCCGGAGCTTATCCCAGTTTCTGTAGCACGAAGCCGACTATAAGGAGTATTACTACTCCCCTGGATGGGCTACTAGTCCGTTGCAGGTTACCCACTGAAGATCAAAGAAACATTGCCCTTAAAAGAATCATGTATTTAATATCTATCGAATTTAATAAATAGTTAGTAATTTTTATAGATTATACATAATTTTGTAAATAACATATTTAGCTAGGTAATTTAGTTTATTATTGTAATCATTTATTATTGCAATTAATTTAATACACGGCTCGATGGAAGAGCATGTATTGTGAATTGACACCTTGTTTAAATAAAGTTTTACTACTACTTACCCCCGGCATTTTGTTGCCGGTATCCATTTAAATATACTCCTGGGTGGAGAGAGGCACTGTGAGAGTAAAATGTCTTGCCCAAGAACTCGACTCAGTGACCCCAGCCAGTGTTCGAACCCAGACCACTCAATCCAGAGTCCAGCACGATAACCATTAGGCCACCGCGTCTCCCAGGTTACCAGGTCAGCGCTTTAATCTGGGTTCTGTAGCATGAAGGGACTAGGAGTATTTGATACTCTCACCTCCAGGATGTTTGTGTCTAATGCCCAAGGATGTAACAAAACCCAGACAAACCCTTGCTTCTACCTGAAGGAATTTTTCGATATTCCGTTTTTAACTGTCATCAAAATGATTTTATTAGTTAAATCCTTTCACTCCCAGAATCAAGCGTCAAGTCAATTATTGTATGTGTCTCTAAAACCCTAGTGTGTGACCATTCAAATGAAAGCTTTTGAGTAGTACTTTCCTTGGTACTGTTTATTATACTGTACAATTGCAAGGTGGTGCTAACTTTTACATCTGTGGATGAAACCCTAGTGTGTGACCATTCAAATGAAAGCTTTTGAGTAGTACTTTCCTTGGTACTGTTTATTATACTGTACAATTGCAAGGTGGTGCTAACTTTTACGTCTGTGGATGAAACCCTAGTGTGTGACCATTCAAATGAAAGCTATTAAGCCGTACTTTCCTTTGATACCGTTTGTTTTTCCAATCTTGCAAAATGACATTTGGGATTTTTTCGATTTTCAGAGCTTTGACATTCTTGGGAGTGAAAGGGTTATATTAAGTTAAAGTTACTGTCTCAATTTCTTGCATGTTCACTGATTGTATACTGTGTTCTAGGACTTTCTTTACAATTTTTGACCAAAGTCTTCCAGTCCTGGGTCAAGGAAAAGGATTTCAACAGTCTGAGCTCATCTCTAAGAAAAGCAGAGTTGGAGAACAAACTATTGGTAATTTCATTTGTTTACACAGTTCAGAAGCAATCTCGTTCCCAGAGTCCTTGTTACCCTTATTCAGCAGCAGGAACGGGCAACAAGGAGCTGTGGGATAAAGCATTGAGCCTGACTCCCGTCATGGCAGAACGCTTTATCTCAGAGGTCCTTGTTGCCCGTTCCTGCTGCTGGATAAGGATAACGAGGACTATGGGAACGAGATTGGTTCAGAAGAATCACACTTTTAAAACCTTTATAGAAACTTCGAATTTGACCGATTTAAAATTCACCTTCCAGTACACATATTGCACAGGTGTAAATCTACTAGGTGATTCCAACCCTTCACCCAAATTTTGAGGTCGATGGCCATCGACCCAAATTTTGGGTTGATGGCTCTGAATCACTCCAAAACGTCAAGTCTGTGTGTAGTCTATGCGAGCACAGTTTGGAGAACTGGCCCACCATCACCTAAAGGTGCCATTTTGGGCAATGGTGTACCAGCTCCCAAACCATGCTCGCAGGACTGCTGACAGGCTGCACCTGCTGGAAACACAACAACATTTTTGGGTGATCCCGAGCCATTGACCAAAAAAATTGTTATATGTACATGTAATGTAAACTACTGAGAATGCCCCAGGTAGAGCATTACTATGTCAACTGAATCATGTATTTATTTTCGTTGTGCACACAGGAATTCTTCCCTCCCAACAAACAAACTGAGGAAATGTTTGAGAAACATTTCAATGCTCATGGATTGGAAAAACTTGTGGCATTTCAGGTAAGCATGCAAACAAGAGTGTCACAATCATCTCCTCTAGTGGCTTTGATTCATTACGTTGTACCAAGTCTTGGTTTCCTGTTACTCTGATGAGTAAAGAATTCTAAAATTCTTAAAATGTTTGTATAAAAAAGTGAAGCCTGTCTTCAAGCCAACTGAAGGTGGCTCACCAGGCTGCTGGCGCTTAACTCCAGTTTCCTCTACTAAGAGACCAGGAGTATTGCCAGTACACCCCTTGGATGGGTTGCTTGTCCATCACAGGTTTCCTACTCCATCGCCCCACAGCATTTTTGTCAGGTTTCCCTAACAATTTGCTGGTGTCCATTTATACTCCTGGGTGGGGAGAAACACCCTGAGAGTAAAGCGTTGCACCCAAGAACACAACACAGAGACTCTGGCTCTGACAGCATGGGCTACTTTAATTTGACCCAAGCACAGATTTTACCTTTTACCTTTTCTATTTTTGATAAAAATAAGTTGAGAAACTTACATTGTAAAGTGATATCATTAACATGTTTGTACATAGCCTCACGAATGCAAACTTCCTAGCTAGCCATCCAAGTTTGTATTACATGACAAAAATTGTATGAATTGGTTTTCAGAAAGCTCAACAGGCCCTGGGTACTCGGAGAGCTTTCCAACTGCAGTTGAAAGAGATGCTGGACCAGGAAACACCTGTTTTAAAAGAAGTAAGTTCCTTCTTAGTTTAGTGATCACTCCTTAACACTTTCACTCCCAGAGTCAAACCTTGAGTCAATAAATGTGGTTCTAACTTTTGAGTCTGTGGATGAAACCCAAGTGTGTGACGTACCATTCAAATGAAAGCTATATTGAGCAGGACTTTCAAGTGGTTCTGTTTATTTTTGACAATTTTGCAAAATGAAATTCAAGATTTTTTCCTCAGTCAGTAAATTGAACTGAGCACTCGGGGGTGAAAGGGTTAATATTGAAGTTCAGTTCATCCTGGAGAGATCCAAGTAAGATGTCTCCCTTCAGTGTCCTGAACCTTAAAAGTACAGTTAGAGAGTTGTTGCTAAGGACACTAATTTGTCTGGTTAGCAGTTTTTGCACATTCTAAAATGCCAACGTGGTGGTAATTATGAGATTGAACACTGTATGTGACATTACCAAATGGACATTGCAGGTGCATAGCTAATGCCAGTCCCTAAACCATGCGCTAGTCTGCAGAATGAGGAATCGCTAGCCTAGAGAAGAAAAGAGATTCACGATAAAGAACAGTTTAAACATAAAAACTGTGTTTTAATAACCTGAATTCCTACAAATCCATACTGATGTTTTGTATGAGAATGTTCTTAAACTGTTTATAAATATATGATTGTCTTTGATTTCATTTAATACAGATCATTTCCACCTGCAAGGAAGAAATGAAAAAATCTCAACTTCTCGAAGATGATGTGGTGATTCTGGTATGGCATTTTGTGCTATATTTACTAATTAGATTATAATAAGTAATTGGGGGGGGGGGCTTATTAGAGAGGGGGGCTTAATAGAGAGGGGGAAGGGGGCTTATTTCAAATCATAAATTTTCAAGAAAATTCAGATTAATTTTTCAAACTTTACTATTACACCACTAACTAAAACAGAACAATAAATGGGTTATGTATGACCGTCTTACAAAGGAAACGTCATTTACCGGTATACCCTAACTCGATGATAGTTCTGGGAATCAGTAAGACCACGTTTCAATACAAAGTGACTGAAACACCAGAAAATTTTGCTGAAAAGTAATTTACATCAGCCTTACGAAAGGAGGGGGGCTTAATAGAGAGGGGGGGGGGGGGGGGGCTAAATATAGAGCTTTTACGGTAATCTGTAAGTTTATTGTATTGATAGAGACCGAGTGTATTAGAAACACTTGTCTGATAGACGAGTGACTAATTTACAATTGAACTTGCAGGGCTAGCGCTTAAAACATCAGCTTTCCAAACATTTTGCTACGGTGGTTAATTTACCATTATCATCTTTAAGTTGATGATAAATTAACTACTATAATTATGTTTCACTTCCCTGTTGATGGTTTCTGTTTAGAAACTAAACACTTTTAGGATATTTTACGAGCACTTGGCACTTTCTAACGCTTTGTATTAATTTTGACATTTTTGGCCAACGAATCTCAGTAATTACCACACATATGATATACATGTAACCTTACAATGTAATGATGAGCTCTGAACATTTCAGGTGTGGAAAGGTTTAATGAAAGCTGTGGAGTGGAACAAGAAAGAAGAGCTTGTTGCAGATCAAGCTCTGCGTCATCTCAAGGTACATTACACTTGTTGTGTTTTATTCTTGTTTATGCAATGGAGAGGTTTCAATAATTATTGAGTGTCACGCAAAGTAATCCAGAATATTGCTTTCATTGGTTTTGCTTTCAAAACAAAATGTGACTTGGCCACATGCATTGCTGCAAGTTAGTTTTCATTGGATCTGCATTGACATTGTTTCTCACACACCACTGGTAGCCATGTCAAGCCGACCGCCGCAAGCCTGACCTTTATTGTAAAATCACATATCACGCTAAAACTGGGAAGCTTCCAAAATTACAAGCTAAAGTTGTACATCAGTTACATTGTATAACGCCGAAATTAAAAATACAACAAAATACTACTGAAATTCTTTGGGTGGGTGGGTGGGAAGGTCAGTAATGGCGGACGCAACAAAAAACAACTGCCAGCCTCACCGGTCACATGACCTATACCCAGGCCCCAGCAGTGTGTGAGAAAAACATTTTCCACTTTTTTCGTTTCACTCAGCCAGTGGAAAATTACCCTTATGTTTGCTGTGATTACTTTGGTTTTGGTTTTACACTCAGCAGCTTAAGTTTTTTACCTGCCAATACTGTCATCCAAACAAAAGCTCACAGACAGCTAATTTCTTAATCTAATAATGCAGATAGAAGATGCTCCACATTTTGCGTGCCCCCTACACAAGAATTATTAAGTGATATAATTTAATTATTAACAACTGTATCGCTTAAGTGGAGGTTGGGTGCCTGGGACATCCAGGAGCTTCCACTTTTGGCAGCCAGCTCCTAGATGGAGAACCGCCCCCATGGCTGGCAAATCCTGGCAACCCAGCCATGAGCCCCCATGCCAGGGAAACAGGCACCCGTCACACTGCTGAAGCAGTGGAAAAAAAAGGTAGGGAGGGGAGGGGAATAAACGCTGAGGCCTAGAACACGCATAGAAGACCTCGAAGAATGCCCGCCACAACACAAACGCTAAAACACGCTCAATTCTGAGAGCACATGGAATCATAGCACATGCGCACATGCCAAATACCACTGACCTCCAGGTGATCACTGGCGCTCTTGTTGTTAACTCTAAAGTTTACACCATAGCGCTTTAGAAAATTAGCTCCTTATCACAGATGCCACCCACTAGACCATCCCAATAGTGCACTGTCTAATTTCTGCACTAAAAACCACCTTTAAAATTTGGAGTCCCTCTATATCTTGTGAGTGGAATAACAATGCTATCTTTATCAGAGTATAAGGCTTTATTATTAATAATAACAGGTGATGTTTGTGTTGTTCTTGTAGTTTTATGCTCCTCTGTTGGCAACATTTACCTCTCAAACCAAGTCTGAGATCAATCTTTTGGTCAAAATGCAGGTATTAAAACCAGAATAATGTGCAAAGTACACTAAGGGCCTATTTACATGGAGAAAAGTTGCCCTGGTAGGAGGGTTACCCGTCCTCCCAGGCCATCTTTTACCAAGTGTTTATATGAAAAAAGTTGTCCCTGTTGACCGAGCCAAAACGTGGCCCTCTCGGGCTCGCGCATGCTCTATATGTCCCGACTTGACCCTGGTACATGTAGGTGAAACAACAATAGCCAAAGTGTTTATATGGAAAAAAGTTGGCCCACCCCAGGGTCACCCTACTTTCAAAGCGAGTAAACCCTCCACCCAGGGTCACCCTGCCCCTCGAGCCAACTTTGCGATTTCTCGTGTAAACGGTTCGCTGCTATAAAGAAATGTATGAAAAGTTATCTTGCCTGGGGTTGCTCGGTATGGAGGGTAACCCTCCTACCAGGGACAACTATACTCCATGTAAACAGGCCCTAAGGAAAAATTTGATTTTTAATACTAACATGAAGGGTGTTAGCTATAGCAATCACGAAACAATAATATATCCATAGAATCCTAAAATAGCTGCTTTGTTTTGAGCAATTTCTTATTGTTTATTTCAGGATTACTGTTATGACAACATGAACTTCACAAAAGTATTTCAGAAGATGGTGATGCTCTTGTACAAAAGTAAGTGATTGAGAAACAAATTAGGTAGCATAGCTTACAGCACACACACACTTTGCCAAACATAAACTGATAGAACAGCTTCTGTGTTTCAAGAACACCATCTCCTTAGTATCGTGTCCCCCAGGGTACAGACATTGAGCTTTTCACCCACCCCCCCCCCCCCCCCCCCCCCCGCCCTTCCTCCCTCTTAAAGGAGCTACGTCATGGATGGCTCATCTTGAATAAATTGGCCAATTTTTTTCAAGTTCGCCATTCGCAATCCGTCTTAATCTTCTCCATCTTCAACCATCCTTGTTCCTGTTTGGTTTATTATCACCTCTTTGGTGTTTTAATTTTTCTACCTTAGTAAAATATATTAAATTTTTGAGGCTTTCTTCAATTTGATTGCACATCGCAAAAATGACTTAAAATATCGTGACAAAGCTCCTTTAAAGGGGAAGTAGCAATATTCCTAGCGAAAAGCCGGCTTCATGTTACAGAAACCATAGATATAATGTACCAGGACCCGGTTGTTCAAAAGCCAATTAACGCTAATCCAGGATTAAAAGGTAATCAAGCTTTTAATTCTCTTGTATAAAAGTGTTTTTCTCTGCTAATGTTTAGTAAAGTTTGAGATTAGTCAAAGCCAAAAACAGAAGGACAAAAAATATAAACCAGAAAACCTAACTGAAAAGTTACAAAACTGTAAACAAAATACGCGCTAATCCTGGATTAGCTTAATCATCCTTTGAACAACCCGGCCCAGCACTGCACTGATGAGCTGGAACATACTGTAACCTTACTATTACCACAGCTGGCTGGTAAAGCAGTGAGGTGAAATAATTTAAGGAAAATAGTCAACTAGGGATATCCCAGGGGGTACTCACTACAGGTATATAGTGACGGGGAGGTGCAAATGAGGCCATATTTTTATACCTCAAAAAGTCCCATTAGGCTAAAACTAAACCCCCAAAAGTCCAATGGCCCCTGACTCGTCCCCAGTCGTCTCTCTGTCTCCCTGTTAATATTTAGCGCGGCCGAGGGGAGCGCAAGGGGGTGATGGGAAGGCGGGAGTACGACTGGCAGATCCTGTTTCCAGATGGCGGACAGAGCAATGGCGGCGTTTTTGATGAATAGGCGCTATTAAAGAGAACGCTGTTCCGCCGCCCTTTGAAGCTAAAATCTGCATCTGCCTGTAAACAATCGCGAGGTTTTGTTTACAGTCAAAGTCTTATTTGCACACCACACAACTCCTCTACGCAGTTCTACGACGATTGCCGTTTACTTCTGGTACAGAGACCTCAGACTAACTAGATCGTTTCCAAAATACTTCCCTTAAGCGTCTACGGACTTGTATTTATTTCTCATTTACACGAGAAAGTCAAACTTCAACTGAAAGCTACGTTAAACGTCTGTTTCCTTTCGCTCTGTGGTGTCCTACAGTTTCCTGTGGAAGTGTTGTGATTATTTGGGTCAAGGGGTCAAACTGATCATGACAGCTAATTTAAAATCTCATATTTTCAAGGATCCGCACTTCAGGCCTTTATATCTCTCAATGAACTTACTGCCGAAAAAGTTGTAGCCTTTGCAGTGCCAATTTATTCTGGAAACGAGCGGCTCAGCTAAAATTGAAAAACCCGGCCAGGAATATAAATTACGCAGCATTCGCGGCACTCAAATCACACAGAGAAAAATGACTCGCACACTTACACGACGCACATCAAATTGTAATACAAAATTAAGGCTTATTTAGGGATCCATTACCTCTCAATAAATACAAAATCATACTTCCCTCTCTTCAAATGTTCAGCGCGCGTTCTGCTTGTAAGCTTATGTCGTCGAAGGGTTGTAAACATCGCCGAGTAACAGGTTCTCGACTCTTAGCAAGCGTCTTGACCGGTTCGCTGATCTTCTATTAAATACACCCGTAAAAAATGCCTTTCTAACGGCCCAGACATCACTGAAACTTCGTCAACTACACCATTCCACAACTCTGAGTGCATGGAAAGAAATAATCGAAGAAAAACGGCCTCGCGCAACTTTTCGACTCTTGGCACAACTTTTCGACTCAGGATCTTTGCAGCGTTTTCCCCTTCTTCGCTTTCCTCCTTCCAGCATCCCGCGTTCTTGCGACTCCCAACAAAGGAGACAAGAGAGACGACTGGGGACGAGTCCAGCAATGGCCCCCAACCTCTTCCCCGCCCCCCCCCCCCCCCCCCCAAAAAAAGTCCCTTTTTTCTCCACATAGAAAAATTAAGTGAGTGCAGGATCGTTCATACATGTATCCACCTTTATTCATTCATCATGTGTTTTGTCAAACTTTAGGCAGACTGTATACACTTTTTATCACCCTAAAAAAAGTTCCCAAAATTTTTGCATTTTACCTTCGCACCTCCCCGTCACTAATATACCCGACTTACACCCCTGGGAGATATATTGTTTTGACGTACAGTACTACCAAATTCTCGGAACTGACACCAAAATAAATATGCATTTTGTATGGCAGTCCGTAAGGAGGATGAAATTATAAAAATCTTATTATTTTAAATTTCAGCTGATGTTCTGAGTGAAGACACCATCATTAAGTGGTACAAAGGAGGCCATTCCACAAAGGAAAAACTGTTTTTCTTGAGCAGATGAAGAAGATGGTGGAGTGGCTACAGAGTGCAGAGGAAGGTATGTAACAGCTTTCATTCTTAGTGATTTTACAACTGACAGTTCCAACTGTAAAGGAGTGTTAGTGTTACTGTTGCATATGATGTGCTTGTGACACAACATGGGACCATGTACATGCGCACAACTTTGTCACAGCAATCAGTCAGAGCATAGTTAATAGAGGGAAATGGTTATGAAGCCCGTCAGAGTTCTTTGTTATATGTTTTTGTTCGCTATTTTGGGAGTTGACCGTGCACAAAACCTGACAAAATACAATAGGTGGTTACGTGTGTTGAAGCAACTAACCAATAGAAACGTTGCGATTGCGTAATTCATGCATAGTGTATGAGCGCAAAACAAAAGATGTGCACAGTCATGGACCTTTCAACATAAATCTTGGCCTCTTTGTTTGCTCCTTTGAAGTTTGCCGGGCTTCATAACCATTTCCCTCTATTAACTATGGTCAGAGGAACAAGTGCCAGTTGATGGTAAAATCCCGTCTCCGAGACAGGACTGAGCCCGCGGTTTTTGTCCCCAGAGTTGCTAAGCAACATGGCATATCCTTATTGTGCTATGCTGGTGCAATTGATCGCGGTTGCTTTCGGAATACTCGTGAGTGCTTGCGCTAGTTTTTGATTGGATAATGAGAATCTGAATCTGAATCTCTTTGAGTGCTTCAACAAAGATTTGCCAAAAATGGCACTTGTTCCACTGAATGCATAAGTAGGTTTGATTTAGACATAATTTGTGTTGTAATCATATTGCATGCAATGGTTGTTTTTATTTTTGCATCCAGTGCGGACTGAGCCTTCAAGGTGATAAATAAAATAAATGTAACGCTATTTTTGTTGTTGTTGTTGTTTAGAAACTGAATCTGAGGAGGAAGAAGAGGAGGGAGCTTAAAGCTTTTGACTTTTGCACTGTAAACTACTCTAGCAGAGTAAATTAGTAATTGAAAATGCATTGTAGTATGTATGAAATTGAAATAAATAAACATTTACTCTCACACAAGTTGTTTTCATATAATTGACCATTTCCGAGTTGGTGCACAACCTTTCATAAGGAAATGAGTTCTCCTCGCATGTTCTTTTTCATGAGTTTTTAGGGATGCACAAGAGAGAAGAATGCGCATTTTCTTCCTTGCGTATGCCCCTCCAACTTGCGCTTAATTTTACTCAAGCGCCTGCGTTAAGTGCCTGCTACGTAGGCTGGTCCGCAGTAACCAATGCTGACTAAAAGGATCACAGGCTCTGAGAATGAGATTGATCCCTGTGACATGTTAATATAACATGGAGATTTTTGGCATTATGGGCTGCAGATTTGTCCCCCTTCCTTATTTCTTTCCACTGACATAACAGGTGCCTGTTCCCAGCCCCTCCACTGCCTGTAACCTGCGATCATGCAATGCAAGACAAATTTCCAAAAACTTTTATTGTGAGAAATTGTTGCAACATTTGTAATAAATTTTTACAATAAATCTTGTGATACACTAAGTCTTGGATTTACATTTAGCTTTTGTGACTGTGGTAGCACATCAAGATAGTATCTCCTAAATGCCCTGATGTGCCATCAACTTCTCATACCTAATATCAAACAAAATGATCGACAGCAGCGAGTCTGAAAAGATTACAGCAAGCCGTAATGCAGTCAACTCTCATTACAGCAGACACCCTCGAGACGTAGTTTGGAGTCCGTAATAACGAGAGTCAGAAATAGCAGGAGTCATTTTCAGTCAAACCTCTCTAGCTTTCACCCGGCGCAGGGCTGGATTTTGTCCGTAATAGTGGGTGTAAGTAATAACGGGGTGTCTGTAAGGTGAGAGTTGACTGTACTACCCGGCCGCCTAACTGCCTGCTTTTAAGCTGACTGTCCATAGTTCGAAGTGTCAGCTGTCTCCTAGCCCTAACCCCAAGGGGGGGGGGGGGGGGGGGGTAGGGCAAGGGGATGGGTGTGATTGCAACCACTTCACACAGGTTAAATTGAGTATAATCAACTTATTAAGCGCTTAGAATAATCATTACAACTCGGATGCGAAGCTGCATTTTACCACAAACTCTGTCCAACTCCTTGTATAGACTAGTACATGAGAAGTCAAAAATTATCACAGACAGAAGTAAAGTTCTATTTTACACTGATGGAAGGAACACGATGCTTGGCAAGCTGTTGTACAGCATTAGTTTTTTGTCCAGGTTGTGATAATAACTTTCCACAGGTTCTCCACGTTCCGTGCTTGTTTGTAAGGTGACGCTCAAACACTACGTAGTCTACAACATCTTTGGCTTCTTTGTCACTTCCTGTTATGTGCCTTCCATGTTTATCTTTTATAGCCATGACCTTCAAATAAACATTAAAACTCCATTAAGTGACTGATGTCGATACAAGCAATATAATTCTTAAGTGTTTATGTAGAAAGGGGAGGGAGGGGGAGGGAGGGCACGAGCGCGAAGCGCGTGGAGAGAGCGTGATCGGCGGGGAGGAGGCTGGGGAGGGAAGTGTGGGAGATGTGGTGGCCTAATGGTTAGCGCATTGGACTCCAGTTCGAGCGCTGGCCAGGGTCATTGTGTTGTGTTTTTGTGAAAGAAACTTTACACTCTCGCAGCACCTCTCTCCACCCAGGAGTATAAATGGGTACCGGCGACAAAATGCTGGGCCCTGCGATGGACTAGCATCCCATCCAGGGGAGTAGCAATACTCCAAGTGGGCTTCATGCTACAAAAACTGGAATAAGCTCCGGCAGTGTGGGCCAGTCTGGCGTGGGCGGCTTTACCTGTACCCATTCTAATAAGTGGAGAGGTGCAGCGGTAGTATTGTAAGGTGTGAGTTTGAGCCCAGTCCAGGCTTGTTATGTCTACATCTAAATTGTTAATCTGCAATGGGGCTAGCCCATCACTGCAGATGTGCAGTGCAAGTGCAATATACATGTTGATAATGTGATGATATGTGTTATAAATTAGGAAAAGAAAGAGACTGACTGTGTTCTTGTGCATTGTACTCGGTCTCTCGCAATGCCTCTCCACAGGAGTATAAATGGGTACCGCTAAACAAATTAAAGGTTTAATGAGCATTACAATGGCTCTGCATGTACCTCTTAGGGGTGAAAATTAATTTGAAAATTTACGACGAACCCACCCATCACAGGCTTTATGGGAGTGTCCAACTCCAGGTGTCCATAAATTCTCACCTGTTTTGAATGGATTTTAACAGTAATTTGAGCAAACAAGTTGTCCTTGGTCGCAACTGGAGCAACTCTAACATGTACAACCTTAGGCCTTGACACAGCTGACACAAAGCGCCAGTGAAGGTTTTTTTCTGGAGGAAAATACTCGTTGCTGAGTGCCTGGAAATTAAAATCAGATTTACAATAAATTAATTACCCTTAGTGTCTCTGTCCTAATTATTTTTCTTTCAAATCTCGAGCACCCTACAAAAATGGTAGTCCGGCAATGGGAAATCTGGTCATACATGCACAATGTATTATAGTCTGGTCCTACAGGGCAATAACCTTCTAGTTAGGGAGTGGACTTGTCCACTTAGCCGAGATCTCACTTTATTCATATTTCCCCCGTTAAAATGTTGTCATGTTCATATGAGAAAACGGGCAGCCTGGTAGCCAAGATAAGGTCGCTACTTTCATAGGGTCATTTACTTTCCAAGGTTTGCTACTTTGGGATTTCCCAACAGCTGTGAAATTTTGGGTTGTTACTTTGAATTCGGAACTTTGTGGCATATAAGTCAGTTAATGAAAAGTTAGTCAACTTACCGAGTATACCGGGTTTGTAACAACGTCTTGGAGATCTTTTTTGCTTTTACTGCAAAAAAAGGCATTTTTTAAAAGACAAAGGCATTATCTTAAAAGAAAATTAGTTTTCTGTCTGAACTGTCTTATAGCTTCTTTGATCCCCCCCTTATAATAATTAAAATAATAACTAAAAAAAATTGTTAGTTAAATGCCAACACAGTCAGATATTTCGTAGTCTGAATTAATAGTAAGAGTACCAGGCTGGTAACTTTATTAAACAAAATGTAATGGCTAAGTATATAAAGAACTAAACATTAATTTGAAGGAGTACCCCACCCTTCTCCGCAATTTACTGTAACAGTTATCTTTGATGGGCCGGTGGCCTAATGGTTATTGTGTTGTCAGTACTTGGAATTAACCCTTTCACTCCCAAGAGCATTAAGTTCAAAACTGACGATTTTGATTGAAACAAAGAATACCACTTGAAAGTACTACTCAATAGCTTTCATTTGAATGGTCACACACTAGGGTTTCATCCACAAACTCAAACGTTAGAACCACCTTGTACAGCATAATAAACAGTACCACTTGAAAGTACTACTCAATAGCTTTCATTTGAATGGTCACACACTAGGGTTTCATCCACAAACTCAAAAGTTAGAACCACATTATTGACTAAGGTTTGACTCTGGGAGTGAAAGGGTTAAGGATGGGCTAGTACTGACACCAAATAATCAAATTTTTATACCATGACGCACCTGGCAAGCGCTTTGTTTACATCAATGTAGATCTCTTGAGCCTTTTGGGCAAAATCTTTTACGTTGAATGGTTTGGCATATTTTCTGACCAGGGCAAGACTAGAAAAACAAATAAAAGAGCATTGGTGACATAAAAACCTTTGTACATATGAATGAACCAGGCTTGGCCAAAGCTACCATATACCCTGGCACTTTCTGATAAATGCCAGGACGACTATGTTGAAGTCAATTCCCTCATAGACAGCCTTAAATCTCTTTCTTAATTTTGTTTCTTTAGTTAGTTTTGTTTTGTTAGTTTGTTAGTTTGTTTTCCTTTTTCTTTTCTATGTTATACAGAAACAAAATTACCCACTTTAATTTCTTTGTTCTACACCATTTATATACCAAACTTTTCTTATTGTTATTACTTACTAAAACACTACTGTTAGCTACCCTTATTATATTTTTATTACTTACTTTATTACTTACTAAACACTACTGTTAGCTACCCTTATTATAATTTTTAATAAAGCTTGTTGTTGTTGTTGATATATATCCTAATAAACACCACCCTAAAATGCGGTATTTCCTTGGATAACAGCCGTCCTTCGATTAACCCCCCGGCTATTGTTCGAGGATATACGGTAGGTATGTTGTGATGAACACCCCTATCTAATAAACACCCTTCCAAGGATACACAGTTCAATTATTCATTACACCCCCACCACATATTTTGAGGATTACACCCTTGGAAATAAATGCCCACCCCCCTCAACATGAACATTTTTTTTTAATCCAATCATTTAATTACCGCAATGGAAACTAGCCTGATTGAAGAACTGTCATCATTACTTTGAATAATACTTTATTTCTTTTTACCTATACACAGTCCACAAACCATTTTTGAAAGCTTTCCATCTTTCCTTTAGTCCCTACAACAATTATAATTTAAAATAACAAGTCACATTAAATTACATTTTGAACCTCCAGCAAAGGCCAGTCTGTTCAACGGCCAATCTGTTATGTCCCTACTGTGTGCCATTCATACTAAACTTGAAACTCTTATTGAAACCTCTCTGCAACAGCCACCTCTTTACATTCAAGCATTAATTTCCAATAATAAGGTAAAAATGTATTTTTCATGATTATTATTGATGTTTAATTAAATCTATTTTAAAAGTTTCAATATTTGTCAATCTACCTGCAAACTAGCTGTTGTAGTTTATCTCCACTATATAAAATAAAGTATGTCTATAAGTCTATTTGACGCTAGGTTTTGCAACATACTCACCCATGGAGTTAGAAAAAAATGTTTTCTTATTGGGAGGTAGTCACTGAATATTACTCCTACAAAGCAATAGACAAAAGATACCATGGTGGCATTTTATTTGACATGTGGCTAATAAAAATTAAAGTCAGGTATAAAAGAGCTGCAAAGCATAGTATACACTATTTCCATAAATGGCCGCCCAGCAATTTTTTGTCTAACAAGGTTTTCAAGGATATTGATGATATCACATTACCAAGCACTGCAAAATATGTTATCCTGGGAAGTTTGAGCGTTTTTAGTTTAACGGCTGCAAAGTTATGGCTGTTTCAAATTTAAGACATTTGTATGGGAAATCAAAACCTGGCTTCACAAGCCTCGTTTTCATGTTTGTGCGAAAATTGAAATGCATACAACTTCTTCCAAAAATAGGAATATGGCCTTAAACGTACACATATTGACTCATTTTGACATGATCATTGTTGTTATTGAATTCTTTCTTCAGTCACAGGCATTTCAATTTTCAAAAAATTGCTGGGCGGCCATTCATGGAATAGGTGTATGCCTTCACTGAAATATTTTATACTCCTTGTGTATATGGAGGATTGGTCACTGGGGTATCCAAACCCTGGGATTTCCAATCCATCCCCCTGCCCCCACTTAGTCCATCACAGGTTACCCCCCAGCAATTGTTCAGGTTGCCATAACAGTTTGCCATTACCCCTTCATACTCCTGCATGGTTGGAGAGAGAGGCACTTTTGAGTGTAAAGTGTGTTACCCAAGAACACAACACAATTACCCCAGCAGCTCTCAAACCTGGACCGTTTGATCCAGGCCATTGTGTCTCCACACAACGAGAAAGATGTTATTTCAGTTTGTCATGAGCGTGGCACATGACCCATGACCTTCTGCATAGCAGTTGGATACTATAACCACTGAGCTACAGGAAGACTCATGGCGAGCTACTAGGTCATTTACTAGGGTTCCACTCCCATCTTTGTCCCACACTCATGACAAACTGAAATAACATCTTTCTGTGGACACCTCACTAAGGTAGACATGTGACTTGTCCCAGCCAAATTTCACTTGTTTTTCTCTAACTCCACGAGGGGGACAGCTGGAGCTGGTCCTGAGGGGGACAGCTGGAGCTGGTCCTGAGGGTGTCCGCCTTAGTGAGAGTTCACTGTTCAGTTAAAATATCTTCAAGGTACAAAAACAAGTGAACAGTGTTACCTGGACTATCAATAATTATCGGTCTGTCCAAGCGTCTGTCCACAGACATTCTCTCTATATATGCTCCTTTAGGATCTTTGGTGTTTTCCCGTTGCCTTTGTATTGGGTTCTTTCTTCTAGCAAAGGGTGAAGTTTTGCTAAATTTAGTTCTTGTTTGTATGAGAAGAACAGAGGTGACAAAGGAATCATGTGCTCTGAAGACTGCTGCCAGGTTGGAGGGCTGTGCAAAGAAAAAATCACATTGGTAAAGAAATTGTTGGCTATAAATATATATAGCACCCCACCCCACCCCGGCCAGGCTTTTAGACAGAATTTCAAAAGAGGGCATCCTGGAGGCATGCCCCTCCCAGAAATTTGTTAAAGCTTTGGTGAATTGTTCATCACTGTCTCCCAGGATTGAGCATCCGCAGGACATCCGGACGCCCTTCTGGCTAAAAGCTTGCCCACACCCCCCTCCCTCAAAAATAAGCCCCCCAAATCTCAGACACAAAAACCTCCTGATAATAACCCCCCCTCCCTTGAATATAAGTTCATGTGCTTATATATTTGGAAGGGATTATTATTGGAGGGCTTTCAGCATCTGAAAATTTTATTCGGGATGGAGGTGGGGAGGGGGGAGGATATTTTTGAGGGGGGAGGGGGCTTATTATCGGAATTAAAAATTATGGTATGTCAATTTGTTGTGAGCACTTTAAGATTTTCTAAGCCCTATAATTGACTTAATACAGGGATTCAGGGCTTCGTTTTAAAAGTACAGGGCTCCAAGGTTCCAGGCTAGGACTCCCCTCTAGGGTATAGGGCACCATCCATTTGCTCCAAGGAACGAGAAACAACATTTTTGTCCGCAGTTCAAGAAGACAAACTACTTGGGCTCCAGTCTCCAAAGCAAAAACTTCAGGCGCGCACAGATCCCCCTTCGGACCCTGCGAATTGAAGTGGCCCTGAATTTTTTCCGCTCGCTCGCTCGATCAATATATTTTAACCGAATTATTTTTAAGACAGCCGTGAGTGTGCTTCTATTTCCAAATCAACTAAATCGTTTTAATCATTCATCAATACTTAAAAACAATAAAAAGATGAATAAAACCACCAGATCAACAAGAAACAAACCTTTGCTCTGGAACACGCGAGAAGCCTGATGGCCGCCATCTTGTTTGCTCAGCTACCAGGCCATAAAGAACTTCGCGCGTGCCTTGGATCATGGAACGAGGAAAATGACGTCATTGCTCCAGCGAGGGCGGGAATTGACATATGACGTCACATGTGTGATATAAATTTTATTTACCTCACGTATTATGCAAGTATAAAAGGAAGCAGTTAGTTCTCAGAAAGTCTAAAAGAAGTGAAGTGTTTTAGACAGCGCTCTCCGTGAATTCTCACACAATCAAGCTAATCAAGCCGTTTTAGCTGTTCAAGCAATCGAGAAAAATATGGTTCTCGCTTTAATTCGAAAATCTCCCGAGGTAAGAACATTTTATTATGGCTCTAAAAGTTCTAACAACGCAGTCGTGCAGTCGCGCACAAGCTATCGTTTTAAAAGCACTTACGATAAAGATCGCTAACTGTAAAGAAGGAGCTTACAGGCTCTACACAAGTAGCACGAAACATCTCCACCCTTTGATTTTAACCTGTCTTGCTCGCATTTTTCGGGGGGAAAAACATTTATTACGTGCACAAAAGCAGCAACTTTGTTGCAAATAAAAGCGTTTAATGAGAAGAAAATTGCATTTATATGAATTTATGCATTTTCATTTCCAGACCGAGTTAAAATATGAAAAATGATTTCATCTTCATTTTAGTCAGTCCAAAACGAGTGAACAATGCATTCTATTCAGTAAAGTTCTTCATTTTAAATTGTCCAAACGCGTTTAAGCTCGATCTAGGCGAAACAGTTTCTTAGCTATGTATAGAAACAAAATTATGGTAAAAAGACAGATGGACAGGTGGTCAAAAATGAGACGAATTTTAAGTAGTTTCATTTCCAAAGATGTCCAGTATCAGATCAAATAGGCTGGATACTAATTTTATGCATTTTAACTTTTAAAATTTGCATTTTGAATTCTAACGTTTTGAAAACGTCAGATGAGTCTAAAAGGATAAATTAGACCAAAGATAACCGAATTTGTTCATATAAACAGTAAAAGGTATTTTTTTATGCCTATACATGACTGCCGACTAGTAAAAACACTGTCATGCATTCTTGAAAACTGCGAAATATCCTGTTAGCTCAGCTCGCCGTTGCATGCGCAAATTCTTAATCTAGAGTCAAATTTGTTTAGTTCTAAGGTCAGTTAAACGTCGGAGTACGTGGACTTGAATTTATTTTATACGCGTCACTTCCCTTTCAGCTCATCCCACTATTTGCGATCATGGGTACTGGCTGTGTGGGAGCAATAACCTTCCTGATAAGACAAGCTACAAAAATCCTGAAGCGAGGTATGTATATTTTTAACCCGTGAAGAGAATTCGATTAATTAGTGTACTGCAAAATCGAAAGATATAGGATTTAGAAGTATTATAGCTCCATGTGTAACTTGTACAAGACACTGCCACGCACGTGTAGGCATGCAATTTCTGTTTCATTTTCCGCATCACGCGCGGATCGATTACAAATTATGCTAATTTTAGCGATTTGACATTTCCTTGCGTGAGTTTCGGCACGGAGCGTCACTTATTTTAAAACTGAACAGTCAGAGGTCGACAATAGAAAACGTAAGTTCTATTTTTGTTCAGCTCATTCACTACAAACAAATTTTCTTCGGAAGTAGTAGCTGAGAATGAAACCATGATTTCTGATAGCGAAAATCAATATTGAAACTGTAAATATTAAATGATGACGTCCAATGACCGCCTGTACTGTCAAGACTCGAAATCGCGTGACTCACCAGGGAACTTCGACACGTGAGCTTGTCACGAGAGCTTTTAAAAACACGCGAGACGCGAGCGAGTATGATCTGGGTAGAGTGGATTAGAGCGATTACGAAACTGAAGTTGTATTTGTCTACGAAATAAAGAACAAAACTGGCAAAACTACGCACAGTTGAATTGATTGCTAGGAATACGAAATGTTTGTTCCAAGAAAATTTACATATTTTAAAACAATTATTATTACCGGCGGGTAGAAAATTGAGTCAAAATTGAGGGAAGTATTGTATACTGAGGTTGAAATGGAACTAAGGTCAACTATAAGCTTTTTTGCTAACTGATATGACAAAAGTCACTTGTGATCCTTATGCCTAAGATGTTACATTTTTTAATTACAATGCTGAAAAACTCTTCTCTCAAAATTATTTACAATGGAACCCCGATTTCTCGAACCCTCGAATTCTCAAACATCTCGCTAACTCGAACCAAAAGTCGTTTCCCTTGGACTTGTTTCACTGTAATTTTACCCCCGATATTTCGAACTTCCCGATTTCTCGAACCAATTTTCGTTTCCCTTGGAGGTTCGAGAAATCGAAGTTCCACTGTATGTATTTATTAACTGACTGATTGATTGATTGATTGATTGATTGATTGATTGATTGATTGATTGATTGATTGATTGATTGATTGATTGATTTTTGACAGCTGGGACAAGAAACACAACCCTCATCCTTGGCTGAATATCAAGCAAAATGAACAAGTTAAGGTCAGTATGGGAATAATAGCTTATCTGATTACATTTAAAGCTCAAATGTTCTTTTAAAGTGTTGATCTTATTTGCATGAAGTAATGATGTATATTTTCTCTACAGCTTTTTAGTCATACGGATTACTCAACTTTTGGAGCTAATGCCAAGCCTGAGGTCAAAAAATCAGACTGAACGTCCTTGCAAAACTACATCACAAAGAAACGAGAACGGACACTTCCAAGTGCAACCTCGTTCCCAGCTAGCGCTTTTCCCTAAGCCCTGGGAACGAGGTTGTTCCAAGTGTTTTTAACATTTAACAAGAACCTCCTAAGTTAAACTTACAAAGTTATTAACAATTATAAATTAACTTAAGAATCGATATTTTATAGCATTATTTAATATTTTAAATTCAATATTAATATTAATTATATTAACATAATGCTAAAGATTCACTCTATTTGAGACTTGTACTTAATTTTTTCTCCAACTGAACGAGACTTCGAGCCGCCAGCTTTGCAGTCAGATAACATTTTATGTTCAAACGTCTAATATATTCAGGCTATGATGTATACACCTATTTCAATTAACGTTGTCGGAGCTTACAAGACTTAACCGAATGGTAGTCTGGGTATTAATTATAATTTGCATATCGGTGGAAAAGAAACTCTACAAGTTTTTATTTCGCACGTGATGTATTTGCTTTGCCCCGAGTTAGATAATTTTTTTTTCTGTTTTTTTTTTTTCACCAGCTGATTCTGCTTAAATTTAATTTGGCTCAGTAAAAGTAGCTTACTTCTATAGGTTTAAAAAAAAGGAAATATATTTAGTAATAATGTTTTTCATGTTACTTCTCATTAGTATTCGGTGCGTGCAGCAGTTTTCTATTTTTACCCATGCTACATTTCAGGTCTTGTCTTGCGGGCTTTTAAAAACATTTATATCCGACAACGTTAATTGCAATAGGTGTATAAATAGGCTTGTGAGCATTAGTTCTTTTGCCATATTTTATTAGTTTAGTTTAGTTCTCGTAATGGCGCGTTGATTTTGAGCAATATTTCAGTAGCGTATGATACTTTTCAGTTTTTGATTCATATAGGGTGTTACGTCATTGCTATTTTTCTGTATCAGGTTGTAATGATTCCTGGTAACTAGTGGCGAGTAAGTTATCTGTAATATTTTTGTATATGTTACATGTAATTAATAAACTACTGTATATAGAAATAAATTAAGATTACATATTTGCTTTGTACTCGACATTTGATTGGATCAATTCGCAAATGTACTTTCACTCCCAGACGGTGTCAAAGCTCAAAATTAAAAAAATCCCCAAATTGAAATTTCAAGATACCACATAAAAGTACCGCTCAATAGCTTTCAATTGAATGGTCACACACTAGGGTTTCATTCACAGACACACAATAATAATTCACTTGATGCTTGATTCTGGGAGTGAAAGGGTTAATTAATAATTCTGAGCTGTGATTGGCTTTCGTTGTCTGAGTGGCCCCGGTTACAGTATAGTCGCTGACTCGTCCCCAGTCGTCTCTCTTGTCCCCTATTAATATTTTACAGCCAGCATCCCCCGCGTCTTGCGACTCCAATCAAAGGAGACAAGATAGACGACTGGGGACGAGTCAGATATAGTCGCACTGCACTGTGTTGATGAGCTTTGATGAAATACTAAAATGTGAAAATATTTTATTATTTCTTTGCATCGAAAAAGACTTCGATTATTATCCCCTTTTCGGAACTGCCATGTATGTCAATTGGATAAGAGCCTTTCTTGAACTGAGGCCGGGAGGTGTACAAGAAAATGAATCAGTTTTTACCACTTATATAGAAAACCGCATGAATGCGAGTGCACAATTTATGGGCGCGAGAGATGTTTTGAAACAATGTTGAAAGTTCTCAAAATTGCACGAGCTTTTGGTCAAAACATCATGAGCGACCATCAATCGTGAATGGCACGAGCAGTCGTGCGACTTTTTTGTTTATAATCATACTCAACAAAATTTTGCGAACAGTGCAAATGGATGTCGCCTGCGTTGCAGGCGCTGGAGTAAATGAGTAAATGAAGCGCGCGCGTAAGAGGGAGAAAACACGCGAGGCGAGGAGAGCGAGGGAGTGTTCCTCGCGTGTTCCTCTTACGTCAGTTGTGCGGTTCAAATATTCTCCCCACGAGGCAAGTCTGTTTTACAAACTGTCAAACGATTGTCAAAGTAATTTTGTTGGCGTTCAAAATTATTGCTATTCAGTTTAACCAAAGGTCTATCTGACTGAGTTATGGACCTCGAGTAAAATTAATTTCAGACATGTTACGCGTTAATTATAACGCGAATAAACTGAATAATTGACGATGGTAAGGTGGGCTGTTTGCACAGACAGTTTCTGGCTTAGTTCCGTTTATATTAGCATCCGAAGCGACGCTTTGTTTTATTGGCCAACTTTGTAAGCATTAGTTGCTTGGTAGTTTGGCCGATTTAATTCCTAGAGTACTTTGTTACTTAGGGGCTGTAAAAACATCTTTTCCGAGCTTGTGAGAAAGAGAATCGCCTTGGAAGCGAATCGGGAGTCAGGGCCGTAGCTAGAATTTTTTGAATGGGGGGGCAATGAAGCGAGTGCCGAAGGCGCGAGCCGCTAGGGGGTCTGGGGGCATGCTCCCTCAGAAAATTTTGAAATCTAGAGGCTCGGAAAGGCTATTTTGAGCATTTTCCATGATATATTTTGTCAAAAAATCAATTTAGATTCAGTGTAAAATGACAGGTATTTACAGGTATTTTTAGTGCTTACAGCAATATTTCCGAGGTTTTGTTACCTTGATACATACCGTATATCGGCCTTAGTACACTAAACATTTTATTAGTCTATTTCGTGTGTAAAAGATGTCTCCAGTTGGATTTACGCTCCAAAATATATTTCTCAATCAATCGTAAATGTTCAAATTAGTATGGTACCGGGCAGTCAAAATATAACTACTTACTTAGTTACCTAAGAAGTAAGAAGTTCTCGCCTCTTCGTTCCCCATCATCTTGATTAATATGCCGAGCAAAATCTGGGGAGATGGAGTACCAAGCCTTTGAAATGTTCAATCTTGTTTTTGAAAGACCCTCGGCATATATTTTTATCAAGAAGGCGGCTGTTTGAACGCGAAAAAAAACATACGCAGTTTTCGTTTTTCAGAAAGCATTACCCATTCTTGGGGGGGGGGGGGGGGGCAACTGCCCCCCTTGCCCCCCCGCTAGCTACGGCCCTGGGAGTACAGGTACCCCAAGCTCGTAAGAGTGAGCGAAAGTGTTACGTAACAGTCGAACATATAAGGGCGGATTTGTATGTGGAAAAAACGGTCTAGTCTTCGGACTAAAAATGCAAACTTGTGGCTACCTTACGTCTGTTGTGTACAGTGGAACCCGGTTAATGCGGACACCAAAGGGACATGAAAAAGTGTCCGTATTATCCGGGTGTCCGTATTAAGCGGGCTGATATAAGAGAAAATATGTGTCGTCGGGACAAACAAAACTGTCCATAATAAGCGGGTGTCCGTATTAAAAAGTGTCCGTAAAGCTGGGTTCCACTGTACACAATAGAATAGACGGTTTTTGCCCATACAAACCCTTATATTTTTGACTGTTACCTAACACTATAAACGCTCATCGAGTTGTATTTGTAATTGCATGGTCGCACTTGTGTTCTGAGTGGGACGCGTGACGTCACAGATGACAGATGATTTTTTTTCTTTTATTTATACTTTCTAGTAAAAGGAAGCGAACAGGTTCAGAGTACAGGTGAAGGGATTTAGGTCACTTAGACGGCGATCGCTGTAAATTCTGGCACAATCTACAGCTAGTAAAGGGTTTTTAAACTGCTCAAGTTGCAAAGAAAATGGTTTTCACACTTCTCAAGAAAGCGCCAGAGGTAAGGGCATATTATTTTCCTTTCTAAATGTTGTGTACAGGAGTAATTTTCCGTTTCGTGCAATTCTGCACGTACCGGACTCCGAGTCGAATAATAATCTTTTAAGTGCGCTTATCGATAAAGGAGAGGGAAGAATTCAGGTTATGCTGAAGCAGACCGGGCTGATCTTGCTAAATTTTAACATGACAGATCAGAGTCGGTAGGAGCGATGAAAGAAAATTTGTATGTTGCAAGAGAAGACTTCTTAATTACACGTAGTACATGGATTATGAATTTGCAAATTCGGCAACCCGGAGAAAATAGCAGATTACAACAGACAGTTCGAAAAATGATCAGTATAAAGATGATAATATCAAGAAGCTCCATTTTGACAGTTCTTTGTCCCAATGTTTTACCTGAAAATAGTTTCTTAGCCATAGAAACTCTTTATTTTAAAAACGCCGTGCAGGGGGTAAATTTAAATAAATCAATTCTCTGCCCAGAGCCGGCCATCTGTTCCGGATATATTTGAATAATATTTTAAAACCACACTTTGCTTAAATAAATGCGAACCTTCAGGAACGATTATCATCAATTCTTAGACACAACATTTTACCTTTTGTAAACAGTAATGAACATGTTCTTTTTAAACCGACATGCGCTTTGAATACGCGCGACTAACCCATATACCCCTGTACAGTCGTAGACAGAAAAAGTCGCGGTTTTAATTTTCGGAAACTTTATAGAAGTTCTTTGACCAACAGCCTAAAAAATTGGGGTGTCAAATGCGAATTTTAATTACTGATAATGACTTGCGTTATCTGGTTGCTAGAATTTATTTTATTTTGATAATTTCCCTTCAGCTGGTCCCTCTGTTTGTGATCATTGGAACTGGGACGGTGGGAGCTATTGCCTTCACGATTAGACAAGCTATGAAAAATCCTGAAGCAAGGTACGTCTAAATAAAGAGAGAACTCGGTTTATCACTGCGATATGAAATCTGAAACATATCATAAAGAAACCATGGCTCAATATCTGACTTCAATCTAACTTTCGACTTGCACAAGATTTGTTATCTTGATGGAATGATTATAGCATGTAGCGTTATTGTTTTCCTCCTGACATTTCCAGCCCGTTTCTTCCTAGATCCTAAAAGGATCAAAGCCTATAAACGAGTACCGATTATAATACAATTACTGGCAATTATCACATCCTCATTTAATGTCAGTGATTAATTTTCTCAGCACGCGTGAGTTTCAACACGTTTTCTGTGCCGTCAAAATTCTCAGAAAACGGGAAGTCCTAAAATAACCACATCCCAGTCTACAATTTCCTCATTCAGCTCTGACGTCGATCCGTTTACAGCCGTTTCTCGAAGTTTGTTTTGTCAACTAGACAGGGGGAGATTGTTTTGTTGTTTCTTTTCCGCCCCCTGGCACACCCCCAGCATTGTGACAGTTGTCATGAAAGTGATCCGTTCTTTGACATTAGTTCAATATTTATCTCACCCTCTGTTGCCTCTGTTGACTTTTTGGACGCTTTCTGTTTTCTTTATCTTTTACACGTTTTGCTCTTTGGGTTCGTCACGCAATTATTCTTTCCCGTTTCACTGATTTTTTTTGTCATTCTCGACCCCAGATTCTTCGCTTTTCTTGACAACGCTCGACCCCAGACCTTCGCTTTCTTGACTACGCAAGACCCGTTCTTTACTTATGTTGTTGCTATGGTTTCCTAGCAAGCGCTTGGGGCATGCGCATACGTTATTCAGCCCTGTCCCCGTTATGCGCAAACGAGAAGAGCTCTGGGGCCGAGATTGTTCTCCTGTTCTGAAAGTACTGTATTTATTTTAAAAGCGGGATCGATTTGGAACAATTATTTCTGACGTCAGTCCGAGTCATCTAGCCCTTGTGTGGGGGAGGGTGAGGGATTCTTTTCAGAGGGAGGGATGGCTCATTAGAAATTAAAAGTTTTTATAAATAATTATTTTATAAGCATAAAAATAAATTATTTTTCAGTAGAAAAGTGTCAGGAAATGACGATATCCATAAAACCGCGATGTGACTGCTCTCAGAATTCATTATTAGGTTTTCTTTCTACAGTTGGGATAAGAAAAATAACCCTCATCCCTGGCTTAATGTCAGGCACGATGAACAACTTAAGGTGAGCATGTGTAAACTTCAAATATTAGTTATCCCAACTAATTACCTAGCCTGTGTAAACTGTAAAAAATAATACCGGGATGTCATTAGTAAAATTAGTAGAAAGAGCAAAAATGTACCGTCCTTCACTTTGAAAGGTGGATACATGAACTATCGCACACTCTCTTTGTGTTTTTTCTTTCTTGTTTATGCAGAGAAAAAAGGGATTTTTTTTTGGGGGGGGGGGGGGGGGGGGGCTTATGTTCTGGGCCATTGGACGTTTTTGGGGGGTCTAATTTTAGCGAAATAGGACATTTGGCCTCATTCCCACCTCCTCGTCACCTATATACCTGAGTACCCCCTCCCCCTTGGGGTAATTTTATTTTCAAACTGACAAAAGTCCGTTTTACTGAAATTATGATTTCAATTCTCTCCTTTACAGCTTTACAGTCATTCAGACTATGCAAAGTTGGAAAATGCAAGGCCAGAGTCTAAAACGTTGTGAGTCTGATCAGCGTCTGCAGAGCAGATCAAGACTGCAAGAAGGGAATGATGGCCAGTGACTTGAAACCAATATTTTATGGGTTTTAAATTTAACAATAACTTTTATAAAATCGCTAGTAAACATAAAATAATGTACCTTGTTATCACTTATTTTCGCAAGTACTAATATACTTGGGCCTCCAGTTTCTAGATTCTGCGCAATTAATTCGGGTTTTTTTAAATTATTTTTTGTCTTGTATGAAAAAGAAGTTTACTAGCAGTAACTTCTTTAAATATTATTATAAAACTTAAGCTTAGCTTATATAAAGTAAGCTTATTGGCCCAGTATAATTATCCTGCGACGGGAACTCTGCTCGCAGCCCATGGCCAGATTTGTTTTATAGGTTCGAATTCGGAAAGAAAGTATTGTAATCTGTGATTATATTTATAAATAGGATTCAATTGATGTAACAACGGTAGATAAATAAATACGTTTCGAAAACAAATTGTGTTCTGAAATACCTTTATTCGGGGGAACACCCTCTCGGAGGCGGGACTTGTTCCCCTCTGTCCCTCTGTAAATATATAGACCCCTCTGTGACGAATATTCCATCAACTTAGCCACCAGGCCTCCCACAGTTCTGATACGCCATTTTGTTTTACTCGAAGCGACTTCGGTCTGTAAGAGCGATTTTTAAAGCAGTATCGAGAGTTACTAGCCGAGAAAATGTTTGCTTATATGAAGAAACACCCCGAGGTAAGAAAAAGCTCATGGTCTGGGTTGATTTGAGTTGGATAATTCGCCGGGTGATTAAAAAGCATGTAAGCTTAGCCAAAATTATTGTAAGCTTAGCTTATATTTGTACATGTATTGTCTAGATCTGCTCAACTCTTTGATAAGCTTAAGCTTATATAGAAATCGTTGCGATCTCCAAGTGACATTTTGCCGCAATTTAATAAAAACACTAAGCTCCTTTGAAGGTACGAGTCTTTGCAGTAGAAATATAATATTTGAGGATTATTTATTTGGTTAGTGACGTAGTATAAAATTCACCATCATTTTATTCTAGCTAGACGTAATATTTTGTTGGCTAAACCACTTCACGGGTAATCAGATTTGTTTAGGAATCTGATGTCAGAATCATTTCTTATACTTAGTAATCATAAATCAAAGATATCAGGCAAAAGATTGTAATGGCCAAATTTGAGGGATGGGGGTGCAGTATTGGGGTGCCTGTTGCTTTCATGAATGTTCAGTTCAAGAGTCCTGTGATATCAAGTTTCCAGCCAGTCAAGTTCAAGAACAGGCCATGGTTGAACTGGATGAGAAAGTCTTTGGCTCTCTGTCAAAGATTTTTCTCTTTGACATTCCCACATAACTAACAACCAACCTGTATTTTGTACTTGTTGCAGCTGATTCCACTGTTTATCACCGTTGGCGTTGGCTGTGTTGGAGCTGGTTATTACATATTGAGGCTGGCTACCAAGAACCCTGATTGCACGTATGTATATAATTTATAAATGGGATTGTTCTTACATGTAACCCTTTTACCACTTTAACTCAAGTTCACTCAATTTCTACGACCAATGACTAATTTTCAGTGCAAATAGCAGACGATCATTTTCAAACAAGGTTCACATACATACACTTTTTTTTTGTATTCTTGAGATTATGTGACTTCAAGACAACTTGACAACAGATATATTTGTAAATCTTTGGCTGATCTTTGTTAAGGTAATTCCATCGAAATAGAAGTTACACTGGGAAGTTTCTGAAACTTTCCCTAGTTAAACATTGTGATGTAATGTTTCAAAATATAGAATAAAAAGAATAGGTCACCAGCCTCGCGAAAGAGATATAATCGACTAAAAATACCTCCTAATTCCTTACAAAATCAACCAAAAACACGTATTTTTTCACGTTTTCAGTGATTATTAATTTCCCTGCACTGAGAATTGGTCTATACTCCTTGTATAGAAAGAAGATGATTACTAGACTTAAATATGCGAAAAAAAATGATAGGTCACCACGCTGGTTTACGAGAAAACGATCATTTACCTCTCTGGCGAGCATAGCCATAATGAAAAAGCCGCCATGTTTTTAATGTGCGCGCGCTAATTACGCGCGAAATGATGCGCAGAAAGGATGCGCAGTGCAATACTAAGGAATGACCTTAAACGTTGAAAGCCTTCAGATGATCTTTAATATATTACGGACATTTTTGGAATTCTTCTTGAGCAACCATCAGAATACAGTCAAAGCTCTCCGTGTGACCGCTCTTGTAAGCGACCAGCTCTAGTTACGACCACCATTGTGAAACCCTGTTTGAATTGTCACTCAAACTCTGTAATTAAAATCTCTCATAAGCAACCGCTCCCGTAAATTACTGCGACCACTTTTTGGAAATACCAACTGGTCTTTTCCTTTGTTTTTAAGTTTTCGTAAGCGACCACTTGTTGTGCTACGCGTTTATATGAGACATTGTAATCATCTGAATAAGAGAAGTTTTCAATCTCTGTGGATGTGTAACCTAAATACATTCACAAACCTCTTCTGTGATAGGCAACAACTATTTAATATTATTACTACAATACCATAAATAACTATTTACATATCCCTAGCTTGATGCTAAAAGCTCTTGGAAGCAACCGGCTTCTATTGTTTCAGCGTGTGGTTGCTTACAAGAGCCCATTCTCATAAGCAACCATCTTTAGTTATGACCACTTTTTCGAATTCCCGAAGTGGTTGCTTACGAGAACTGGCTTCGACTGTACCTCCATCCTGCATAAATAGTAGTGTTGCATACGTGTAAATATTCCAATGTGTTTTGCCTTGTAGCTGGGACAGAAAGAACAACCCATACCCGTGGCAAAAGATCAAGCACAATGATTGCATTAAGGTTGGTTTTATTATTAATGATATTCATTTAAAAGACTCCTCAACTGTTGGAACAAGTTACCATTAATTGATGGAAAAATAATCTAAACAGAAAATTTGTTGGAAATATTCAAGTAGAATTATTTCAGTGTTACTACAAATCTCTGCCATTTTTGGTTTGAAATTATCGCTGCAATGCCATTGTGGATTTTATGACGTTTCATGGTTGCCCGAGCATTTGTTATACAATAGTGGTAACCACAATACGTCATATAATACGATTGTAATATTGTAGTTATACATTTAAAACTGGAAAGCATCCCAAATTTAATTGAACAACAAACAATACAACATGAAAGTACTGCTCAATAGCTTTCATTTGAATGGTCACACACTAGGGTTTTCATCTACAGACTTAAAAGTTAGAACCACCTTGTACAGCATACTTTGCATAGTACACAGTACCACATGAAGCATAATAAACAGTACCACATGAAAGTACTGCTCAATAGTTTTCATTTGAATTGTCTCACATTACAGTTTCATCCACAGACTTAAAAGTTAGAACCATATTAAGTTGAGTTTATTTTCAACGAGCCAATCAGAAAACACGTTGTATCATTGTTATTCTAGAACAAAAAATTATCCTGGTAGCTATACAGTTTCTTCTAGATTTATATATTTTTTACAACAGTTTGGAGCCTGAAAAAGTTACGGAATTGTCAAGAACTTTCAACCTCTCTGGGTTCTCATCAGGACAATTTATCTTGTAACCTGTAGCTGTTTCATTTGATTTACAGTTCTACAGCCACGCTGATTACAGCAAACTGGAGAAAACCAGGCCAGATATTGATTGAGGCTCGTCATTTGACTGCAGGTAGCAGTGGCAGTGTGCTTGTGATGTCAAGATTTTCCATCTCACTTGTAAATGCAGAGATTTGATAAACATTCCTGTTTGGCTGATGTGTTGTTGTATGGTTTAATTGTTTTCAATAAAAATATGGTTTCTTTCATTCTTAATTGAGTGCGCTGTAGTCTTTAACCCATTTACTCCCAATAGTGCTAAGTTCAAAACTGAGAAAACAATCTTGATATTGTCAAAACAAACAGTACCTGTTTGAAAGTACATGAAAGTACTGCTCAATAGCTTTCATTTGAATGGTCACACACTAGGGTTTCATCCACATACTTAAAGTTGGAACCACCTTGTACAGTATAATAAACAGTACCACATGAAAGTACTGCTCAATAGCTTTCATTTGAATGGTCACACACTAGGGTTTCATCCACAGACTGAAAAGTTAGAACCACCTTGTACAGCATACTAAACAGTACCACATGAAAGTACTGCTCAATAGCTTTCATTTGAATGGTCACACACTAGGGTTTCATCCACAGACTTAAAAGTTAGAACCACCTTGCACAGTATAATAAACAGTACCACATGAAAGTACTGCTCAATAGCTTTCATTTGAATGGTCACACACTAGGTTTCATCCACGGACTTAAAAGTTAGAACCACCTTGTACAGCATAATAAACAGTACCACATGAAAGTACTGCTCAATAGCTTTCATTTGAATGGTCACACACTTGGGTTTCATCCACGGACTTAAAAGTTAGAACCACATTTATGACTCATGGTTTGACTGAGAGTGCTTGCCTACCACCAATGTGGCTTGAGTTTGATTCTAGCCATGAGTCACATGTGGGTTGAGTTTGTTGTTGGTTCTCATCCTTGTTCTGAGGGTTTTCTCTGGTTTCTCCAGTTTTCCTCCCTTCACAAAAACCAACATGTTGTCAGACCATCTGAGAATCAGGCTGGAATCTGAAGGCCATGGGTTTGTCAGTCGTAAGCCAGGTGAGTCCGACTCCCCCTCGTTACTTGTAAACAAAGTTGTTTAATTTTTATTTGTACAGTAGTTCGTAGAAAACACCTTACTTTTTGGTTTTACAGATATTTTATGAGTTTAGGTTTTAAGTTTTTGTGATAATTATCCAGAACTCCCCACCCTATTCCCCCCTTGTGGACTAATAGATAGATATCCAGTTAAAGTCTTGGATTATTTGGAGAGTGAAATCTGGGGAGAGGACAAAAACTCCCAGGGTATGGGGGCCTCTCCCCAGATTTCGCTCACCAAATAATCCAAGATGGTGGCTCCACTATCGATTGTGACGGTGAGACAATTTTAGCGCAAAAAATAGAGGAATGTTCACAGTCTAATTACATGTATATGGAGTAATCATATCTCTAACAGAGATCTTGTTTCTGATTGGTTCTCTGCACACCTGTTTGTTACATAATTTGAGTGCTATAACATAAGTGTCTAGTGACAGCTGTCCAATAAAGCTGTTATTTAGGAGAACATTGCATGACGAGCCAAATAACGGCTGTGAAGGAGACTATAATATTATTGGATTGCTGTAATTTTGTAAAACTGATGAAATACATTGGTGTCTTTTTGACTAAAAAAAGTTCTCAGAGACTTCCTAACCTCAATTTTGTTATTGATATGGCCCCAGTTGTTCAAAGGGTGGATAACGCTATCCACCGGATAAATCGCTACACAGTGGATATACCTGCCAACTTTTCCCGAGTCAAATGCATGAGATTTTTGTCTTCAGAGTACCTGGATTTCCGAAGATGTTCCGACGATTTCCGGACGTTGCCAAAGATTTCCGAAGATGATTTCACAATTTCCGAACGTTACCGAAGAGTTTGTGTAGTCTCACAATATGTTCAGACACAGTTTGGAGGATTCAAACACGACATAATCGTTTACTTATTAGTTTACATATTTTTTGAAGTGTCAGTTACAGGCTGTAATAGCTCCAATTTTTCAGCCAGGCGTGAGAAATTTTTCCGTAGGCGTGAGCTGGCATGAGATCGAAGTTTTCGATCTGCAGGCGTGAGAGTAGGCAGGTATAAGTGGATAAGTGTTAACAAAACAAACTACACCATCTGTTGGATAGTGATTTATCTGGTGGATAGCGTTATCCATCCTTTTGAACAACTGGGCCATGATTATTAGTCATTGGACCTTGTGTTGTACAATTCAGGGAGTAACTGACCTTGTAAATCCACCATGCATTTGTCAGATTACTCTCTGAATATTGTACTAATCTCAGTTTCAGTTTTCAGTTCAGTTTTTTATTATTATACACTGTTTGTCAAAAAGAGAAAATATAGAAATACAGTACAATCAAAATACATAAAGAAAAGTTATTATTCAGTCAAATTATTACAGTTGAATCTCGCAATCTCGACTAATCTAAACTAATCTAATGCCATATCTCAGCTGTCCCTCAGATGGGTTGTTCTGATCAGCTGATGTCATGATTATCAGCTCAGGAACAGAGAGGAACCTGGGAACTAACCCTTTTGGGCGGGGCATACCCAGGCATACCACACGGGGCATACCAGCTTGCATATGCCTTTTATAAGTTCAAATGTTTTGCCGCTTCTCTAAAGCTCAAACCACTCAACTCTTTTCTTGTGTTTCAGTAAATACTTTTTGACACTGGAACTAGAAGTCCGAGCATATTGTCTGAGAGCCCAGCCGATTGCCTTTTCTGATGAAAAACTCTCCCTCATCAGCCCTTAGACTGCAGAATCGAAACAACATTTCCTCGTCGGTTTCCTCTTTGTAAGAGAGTTGATGCAATAAGGCAGTTCTCCTGAGCCACATATTTTCATGACAGATCCATTCTTCCATGATCGCTTTCCCCAATTCGCGATGTTGCCTCACGAGTCCCCCAACCATTTTGGAAGCGAGTGCATCAACGGTGTCCCACCACGACTTTGTTGTGATCAAGTCTTCCATGCACTGCATGTTTGCTTGAAATTCTGGTGTGGTATCCATGTTCTTCTCGAGATAATCAATCGCAAATTGTTGGAATTCTCGTTCAGGTTTTGCCCACAAAAGAACAACAAACTTTCTAGTGTCGTCTGAATTCAATTTCTGCTGAAGGAATTCTTTACAAACGCTCTTCCTCAAAGGGCTGCTTATGCCAAAAAACTCGAACTGATCCCTCATGTATTTCTTCATAGACTGACTTCTCTTGCGATCGGCATTCTTGCGAAGTTCCCGAGCTACTTTCTCCACAAAGGACGTCACCTCGGTTGAATCTGTTTGGTCTTCCTTTTCTACTTTCGTTCGCTTTTTCTTCGATTCGGCAGATGAAGTTGCTCTCCTTTTACTCATCGTAGCTAAATAATCTCGGTGAAAAGGCGTGTAAAAACACAGATTACTCACTTTTCGAAGTTGGTAATAACAAGGAAATTTACTTTTGTGGCAAATTGACACCACCCATTCAGAAAAGTCACGCTAGCACTGAACAGTCACGCAATCACAAATTAAAGGACACTTCATGAGTAATATTTGATGTAGTTATTTGACGGGCGCATGCCACACCGGTATTCCAAATCCTCGTGGCACAAAAACTATGAATCACTGAATGAATACATCGTTTGTCTTCAGAAATTTACTTCCCAGAACACTATTTTGCGTCAGAAAGCTAAGCCAGGGACAAATCTTCCTTCCAAAAAAATACAGACACATCTACCGCCTTCCCAGTGCGGCTTTGTCGATTTTCAAAAACGATTTGAAGTCAATATTTTTTGTTGGAATACAAACGATGTCTGATGCAAGTGCAGAAAATCCAAGCCTGTTGGACAATTTACGGAAATCGGTGAAGGAACAGGTATGTAGGAAATATTTTTCACTGATGAAGCAGAGAATTGATGCCCTAAGATATTTATTTTGGTTTGTACAATATATGTTTGTACCATCGAGTCATTTCACTGATTTCCATCATTGCCATATTCGGAAGTTTGAGCGGAAGTAGAATTTCCTCATGTCACGGAAACCTGTTCATGAATATTTTGAGAGAACTGAAATGTTTATTTATTTTGGGCTGTTTTGCGATAATTTATATAAAGCTGAACGGATTTTATTTTATTTTAAATCCCTACATTAGTGCCCAGCTGTCTTGTGCTGTGTGTACAGTCCATGTATTGCATCATCCCAAGAAATAATTTTCATTTTATTATTTTTGACCTTGGTGGGTTCCGAGCCACGGGGCAACCAGGATAATTGTAAAAAGTGGAATAATCTTTACCAATTTGCCCAGGGATAGGGACATTATCCTGCAGGGGGAATCTTGCAAGGCAAAGCCCCTGGTTTAGATTTTCCCTCGCAGCCAATTCCTCTTAATGCCCAATTACAATCTTCCAAAATTCCCCTTGCTCTATCTTTTGAACTTCTAACAAACAAATGTCACAAATTAAAGAACTGCAGAGGCATGTTCGACGCAAATGTTTGCCCCATAATTCCTTGTGTGACTACGTACATGTAGATACTTCAATAATCCCACCCCCACCCCAGGACAAGATGACTTGCAAAATTCCCCACCCTGGGGCCACAAGGGCTGACTTTGTCCCGGGGTTACCCGGGGGTGGGGGGGTGGGGGGGGGGGTGGGGGGGTGGGGGGTGGAGTGCGATGCATATGGTAACAGTAGGAATTGAATACTGCAGTATAGATCAGCTGAGAAAAAAGAATCACAGCTGGTGTAAACCTATGTGCGATTTTCCTGACCCAATTTCAGACCTGACCCTTAAAAATTTCTACCTTTTTAGGACAAAATGGCAAAAATCTATACCCTATTTGAGACAGGTAGGCAAAACATACCTCATTTGAGACCAAAAAACAGCTAAAAACCATGCCCTTTGGGACGGCATAGGGGAGTTCCCCCTGGCAGATTGGTAGACTAGAGAGACACTCCATGATGTGAACTTGATTTTGAGCTGATTAATCTGTCTTTGCCGTAGGGTGACTTGGTTAAAAAAAGCTAAAATCCGAAAATGCTCCAGCACCTGATGTCGAAGTGGCCATCAAAGAGCTTAAAGTCAGGAAAAAGGCTCTTGAGAACAAGGTACCTTAATTCAAGCATTTAATAAGATTAAACTAGGGGTACCATATTGGAAGTGAAGTGCTGCCACATTTGTAATTTCATTATCATCGTTGGTTTTATAATAAGACAATGTCACGCAAGATCCTTTCGTGCAATTGCGTCTCAAAATAACCTTATAATAACAAAGCTCAAAGCCAACATCTGGTAGTGACAGACACATTTGTTACAATGTCACAGCCAGATTCGTCTTTGCTTTCCAAATATTTAATTTTTGAGACAATTCAAGTACATGTAAACCAATTGTGAACACAATGCAACGTGTCCAAATATTTAAATTGTCGATGTGATTGAAGTAAACCAATGCAACGTGCGTGTTGTGAAATCGTAGAAAAAAGGAGCATGTGACTTGGATCTCACAAAGGTCAGTTCATATGTTCACTAGAAACAAGGCGGCTTGGTAATAAAACAATGTCACGCAAGATCCTTTCGTGCAAGAGCGTGTGTAACAGCATCTCAAAACAGCTGAAATCGGCTATAATCAAGCATCAGAGCGTCTCAAAACAGCGTCTCCTCGGGGGCGCAAAAGAAATCCCGAAAACAACAATTGTCTCTTCTCGTGCAAATTTGAGCGTGCAATGGTCGTCACCAATCAGACTTTTCACGCGGAGGGGACTGGGTACTGCTAACAAACATCTTACCGGCAGACGGAAATCCTGAAATCGAGTCTCAGGACAGAATTAAGAGGCTGTCCTATGCGGGCAGCAATAAATAAGTGATAATTAATCTAATCATCAGGACCGACAGTCCATCACCATGGTCTTATTATTGTTAAATAGTTTACACTGTATTTTTGTTTTATTTCTTTAGGAGAAAGAACTAGCCCCCAAACAAGAGAAGTTTGACAGATCAAAAATGGAGGACTTGTTGAAAAGACGCTTCTTTTTGTCCCTTCCTTTGAAATATATGGAGGTTGGTTGAATGGAATATTAAGACGGATTCTGCTCAACGTTCGAGCAATAAGTGCAAAAATTAATTACTAAAAAACTACTCATAGCACGGTAACATTTTGAATACTACTTGAAACATATTACTTTAATTCACTTCTCCAAGTGACCCCGAAATTAAATTCTCAAGCATTCTCGAGAAAATTAATGTAAAACCTCGTAAAAAATTATAAAAACACACGCCATTTTGTTTTGAACTGACATGAAGCGTCGTTTTAATTAACATATGTAATGACTTCTCTCACGGGGTCAGCTTGGGAGCTAATTTATCGATAATTTCTTCTTAACTGTATTCAAAATGTTACCGTGCTATGAGTATTTTTTTGGTAACTTAATTTGTTGCACTTTTTGCTCGAACGTCCAGCGGAAATCGTCTTAAGGTCATTCCTTAGTATTGCACTGCGCATCCTTTCTGCGCATAATTTTGCGCGTAATTAGCGCGCGCACGTTAAAAAATGGCGGCTTTTTCATTATGGCTATGCTCACCAGAGAGGTAAATGTTCGTTTTCTCGTAAACGAGCGTGGTGACCTATCATTTTTTTCGCATATTTAAGTCTAGTAATCATCTTCTTTCTATGCAAGGAGTATGGACCAATTCTCAGTGCAGGGAAATTAATTATCACTGGAAACGTTTAAAAATACGTGTTTTTGGTTAATTTTGTAAGGAATTATGAGGTATTTTTAGTCGATTATATCTCTTTCGCGGGGCTGGTGACCTATTTTTTTTATTCTATATTTTGAAATATTACATCGCAATGTTCAACTAGGGAAAGTTTCAGAAATTTCCCAGTGCAACTTTTATTTCGATGGAATGACCTTAATATATACAGCAACTAGTCTCCTGTGGGAGGTGTGGTAGCCTAGTGGTTAGTGCATTGGACTCCAGCCCTGTCCAGAGGTCCAGGTTTGAGTGCTGGCCGGGGCATTGTGTTTTGTTCTTGGGCAAGACACTTTACTCTCCCGGTGCTTCTCTCCAACCCAGAGTATAAAATTAATAGGTATCAGTGAAATCAGTTCAGTTCAGTTCATTTTTATTCACACTTATTCCGATTACAATAAATTATTAACAATCATAAGAAGAAGGAAAAAAATAGAAAAAGGACAGAGCAGATATGAAATAACATTTTTTAAGGGGGAAGTGTGTAGTGGCCAAAGGAGCAAAGCTTTCGTTGGGCGCAAATGTTGGGGAAACCTGACACAAATGGTAAGGGGAGTACTTAGCGATATTCCTAGCTAGTCACCGAGTCATGCTATTGAAACTGGAGTTAAGTGCCAGACAGTCTTTTTAAACAGTTGATTTAATGTTCTCTATTTGTCATACTAGGTGTGGCAGGCTTGTATGATTATGGACCATCTGGCTGTGCTATGGAGGCCAACATGGTCAACATATGGAAATCACACTTTGTTCTGGAAGAGCAAATGTTAGAAATCAGGGCATCACTGCTTACACCTCATCAAGTTCTCAAGTGAGTATGTAAAATTACTCATGAATTGCTGAACTGCCAAAATATCCCCAGAAACGCCTGTGGAGGAGGCTGCATCTCTCTATTAGCCCCCTTCCCCCATTTCCAAGATGGTTTGTAGCCAAGACAATTATTTTTATGAATTATTTTGAGGTAACTACTGGTATATTGTTTTTGGAGCGGGGGGGGGGGGGGGGGGGGGGGGAGAGGGTGCATGGAGGGTGATGGGAAGGAGGAAAAGGTGAGAGCTTCTTTTCTTTTCTTTTCTCTTCTTATCCCTTCCCATTGACCACTGCACAGTACATCCTCTCCCAAATCCCCCATGCTCAGCTGTCTTGAATACCTAAGAAGCCCCTCCCCCATCAATCCTTTAATTTGAAATGTCTCAACATATCATGTACCTAATAAGTATTTGGTAGTAAACTAAGTACCAGTATTTTATTTTGTTACTTGTAGAGCATCTGGCCATGTAGATAGGTTTGCTGATTACATGGTAAAGGATGTCAAGAGCGGTGACTGTTATCGAGCTGATCATCTATTAGAAGGTCAGTTTCTATAATCACTCTTTTGATTGTTACTCAAATGAATAATCTTAAAGCTGGTTAATTGATGAACATAAATTTATTGTGAAAATGTGTGGCATTAATCCTTTCATTCCCAGAGTCAAACCTTGAGTCAATAATTAAATGTGGCTGCACCTTCTGAGTCTGTGGATGAAACCTACATGTGTGACCATTTAAATGGAAACTATCAAGCAGTTCTTTCAAGTGGTGCTGTCTGTTTTTGACAATTTTGCAAAATGAAATAATTTCAAGACTTTTTCCTAAGTTTTGAGCTTAGCACTCTTGGGAGTGAAAGGGTCAAGGCTAGGGTTTTTTTGTCAAGTAAAGTGTGTATAAACTACATTTTTTTTAACCATTTAATTTTCTGTTTGTTTAGGTCACCTTGAAAAGTTATTAGCTGATAAAAAACTGGATGAAGGATTAAAAAAGGAATATGAAAGTGTTATTGGTCAGGTGAGCACTTGGAAATCACTTATAAAAGTCATGAAGACTGCATCTGACTGGTTACAGTACAAGTTTACAATATCATCAGTACTATGTCAGGTTGCATTAACAATTCACTGGTGGAGGGAGACACTGTGAGAGTAAAGTGTCTTCATCTGGAACACAACATATATTAGGACCAGGCATGAACTCGGACTTCTCGATCCAAAGTCCAACGCCATTGGGCCACTGCACAAAAAATAACTTTTTTACAAACAACAAATCTAGCAGATCTATAACCCTCTGCACACATTACATACCTATGATGCTTGGTTCTTATAACCCTCTGCTCGCATTACGTACCTATGATGCTGGATTCTTATAGCTCTCTGCACGCATTGCTTACCTATGATGCTGGATTCGTATAGCCCTCTGCACGCATTGCATGCCTATGATAAGTTTTTTTTTGTTTGTTTCTTCAGATTGACAACTATGGAATGAAAGAACTGGGCGAGCTACTAAAAAAATATAATGCTAAGTCACCGGTGACAGGAAATGACTTGACTGATCCTGTAGAGTTCAATTTGATGTTCACAACCTCAATTGGTCCCAGTGGGCTCATCCCTGGGTAAGGACCATGCTGCCATGGTGCTACATTGTAACATTAAATAAGGACCCCAAATAATGTCCTTACTTTCATAATAAAATGATATGTTTGGTAGGGTCCTTTGTAGCCGTTATTTTGGGAAAAGGTAGCAGTTTTTATCAAAAACGGGTGTCATATCGTTTATAATGAAAGGTTTTAAGTTTTGTTGAGTTTTGTAGCCTAAAAATACTGTATGTTTTGTTTCATTGATATACAGTTATCTTAGACCAGAAACAGCCCAAGGTATCTTTGTTAATTTCAAGCGACTCTTGGAAGCTAATAATGGAAGGCTGCCATTTGCTGCTGCTCAGATTGGACCTGCCTTTAGAAATGAGATCTCGCCCCGAGCAGGACTTCTAAGAGTAAGGTAATAAAAGACTGGTACATTTCCCCTTATGTTTATTATCTCTGACTTCATTTGTTCCCTACATAAGACAAAAATCCCATTTCCTGTGCGATATATATATATATTTCATCAGTGTGGAAGAAGCTAGGTGCATGTTTATCTGGATTACTGAAGTCAAGTGGAGTAGTTGTGTTTAAATCGTTACAAGAGAACCAGGTTTTAAAAACAAAGATACAGGCTTAAACTTTTTACTTACAAGGACATCCAAATTCAAAATGTGCAGTTCCAGAAAATATCCATACCCACCCCAAGGAAGGTCATTGTAAATTCTGAGGGGGAGGGGGTCTCAAAAGCCAAATTTTTTAAAGGAAAGTATCAAGCTAAACTGGAATTTCCATGGGGTGGGGTGGGTTTAAACCAAAAACCTTCTGTGGGGGGGGGGGGGGGGGGGGGGGGGGGAGTATGGATATTTTAGCCCAGCAATGAAACCCCAAACCATAAGATATGTTAGACTCGATTTCTGCCACTCTCTCGCATCCGGTCTTCATTATTACGAAGCTCTCGGAACGTCGTTTCTGATTGGTCAACCGTTTCACTTCCGTTGCGGCGGTTGCAAGTCGTTGATTGGTCAATTTACAATAGCCTGCATTGTGATGTCATACAAGCTGATACACAAGTTGATAGTAGCTGGTACATTGTGTTATCGATCGCCGTGTTTTTTCGCTGGTTTTTTCGCTATTTTTTTCGCTAGTTGATTGTTTTTTTCCCCTAGTTGATAGTTGTAGAGTTGATAGTGGTGTAGTCATAATTTCGTGGTCGCGATTTGAAAGTGTATTGTTCGCGTACATCGTGTTCGAGGTCTGAGAGTTGATAGTACATTGGTGGCGCCTATCGTGTTCGCGGGTTTGAGAGTTGATAGTGTGCCTAGTAGAGTCGGGGTCGCGTCGGGTTGGACGGAACGTGGCAAAGGGTTCTGCCCAAACTGCCGTTCCACATTCAGCAATCGTTGGAAAACCGGAGGTTTGCGCCGCCAATTGCGGACATCATCTTGGTGGGACGGCTCCAGCTAAAGTGCCAAAGCTCTTTATATGCCCAAAATCTGTGTACATTCATGCTGGATTGTTTTCTGTTCAACAAGTGCTAAGGATGATCGCTGTTTTGTGCACAAGGACGGCAGTCAATGCATTTGTCTCCACTCGACATGCAAAGATGCTCGTGCCGTTTACGTTTCCAGTGGACGGTCCGAGGAATTCTCTTGTCAACATATAAATTATACAGCTGAAAGTGTTGGAGCTTAGATCAGATCAGACAGTTGACAGCTAACGACCGCAGGATAGTCACGAAACCACCCTTGTCACGCTTGGCTTTTTCCACTTTGCAAATAATTCGTTATGTATCTTCTCCTTGTAGTTTCTATGTTTAATTGCTATTGTCTGCTAAAGCGAAGAGGAAATTTCAGAAACTTGCTATAAAGTGATCGACAAAAAAATCATCTGACTCGAATTGCGACAGCAGACATGCTCCTCGGCTCCTGTCAAATATGCAAATTTCAGTCATGAAAAACCGTCGCGATCGTGGAAGGGCAAACCCCTGTCTTTTTTTGTCTTTTTTAATCAAATCACTCAAATTTCTGCGTTGTTTTCCAGAATTACTATCACCTCTCTCACGGGGATGGAAAGAGATATTTTGTCATTAATCAAATCAACATGTATAAAGTTTTATATAATTCACTGTGTAAAACTCGCGCCGTGATTGGTTTAGAACTGTTATCTATTAGAGTACAGACGCACGAATGACGTCACGAAGCGGGAAAACGCGCGGGCGCCCTGCCTGCTCCAACGAATCCTTCGCTCAAAACAGAGAAATATTTTCGTCAAACTGGAAATATTCCGTAGGAAATTCAATGTAGTTCAATTGATACGAATTTTAAATCGGCTGTTCAAGCTTGGCTAGAACTTGGAGGAAAATATGATGGTCCTTTAGCTCATAATTTGTGAACAGAATCCGATAAATTTAGCGGGATTATCGTTCGCCGTTTATAAGCGACTTGCAACGGGATTTGGACTGGAATAATTCAGATTGTTTTTACTCATATCAGGACGGAATAGAGGTTAGTCTCTAAATATTTGCTTTTCGAAACATTTGCTGAGTTGAGGCTGTAGTTTATTTTAAGCCGTTTAGTTTTCACAAAGTTTTATTTGAGTGCATGAAAACACTGTGGCCTAAACTCGATGTTTGTTGACATAATTTTTATCGGCTTATTTAGCGTACAATCAAGTGAAAATCCGAAGCGAATATCTCCAAAATTATATAAAACAAATAGATTCCATGTTGCCGTGGGTCTGTTCAGTAATAGATCACAGAAGACGTCAAAATGTGGTAAGAACATCAGTGACCAACTCGCCGCAGCGGCTCGTTGGCCACTTTTTTGTTCTTACCACATTTTGACGTCATCTGTGATCTATTACTGAACAGACGCACGGCAACATGGAATCTATTTGTTAAACGGTTGAATATTCGAGTTAAATTTGGAAGTTTGAAAGAAATAACGCAATCCGTTCGCGATTGATGAAAATTATTCTCGATTTGTCGATTGCTTGATGCATGTCTCGCATGAGTAATATCAACGCACAATTATATTTATTTGTACCACATGCATTGCTTTAGTTCTCATTAATTCGGCATTTATTATTTTTTGTTTATTTATTTTAATTATTTTTTTTATTTCAATTTTTATTTATTTATTTATTTTAATTATTATTATTATTTTTTTATTATCATTATTATTATTTTTTATTTTCCCGCTGTCCGCCGTCCGCCGTCCGCCATCCGCCATCCGCCGTCCGTTTCCTCACTTTAACAGAGTCATGAGAGAGGGTAAAACGGTAAATGGAACACCGTGTTTTATTAACGTCATGTTCAATCGGTACATTTACCATTTATTTGCCTCCATCTATATGAGTCATATGATGATTCTTTCAAAATCGGGAAAAAGAAAGGGAGGGCTTTTTGCGCCAGTGGGGGTGGGGGGTGGGACTTGGATATGAAAAGTGAAGGGGTTGATCTTCGTACCTTTTTGTTTCGTTTCCTCAGAAACGAAACGGTATTGTTTTCGATTCGATGTGAACTATTTACACAGTGAGGCTACTATCCAATCAGAATAACCCTCGTAGCTGCCAATGTAAACATGTTTCTATCCTAGACAAACAAACTGGCGAACACATGTTGTTCAAATATCGATAAAATGATCGTCACGGAGACAAAAGAAATTCAAATGTATTACAAATAGAAATATTTGACGACTGAAATGCTTCTAAGTTCGATTGAAGCGATGTATTGGTGAAAAATGCAAAAATATCTGTTTCCGTGTTAAATTGTTATGTAAATATTCTAGCTGTATTTTCAACTTTGTTATTGACTTTACCTTCATTACCTTGGCTATGTCTAAAACAGGGAACGGGGAACGAGGAACAGAAGTTGAGGGGAAGCTGTTTACGGCCGGCGGGTTAATTGCTCGGGCCGCACCGAGCTTTCTTCGGATGTTTTTCGGGCCTCTCGGATGGAATCGGTCGTCTTCAACCCAGCCAACGCTTACTAGCTATGAACTAATGCAATTTTCGGCAAAGGGAAGTGCCGTGAGCCGTGAGCCCTCTGAGCACGATTTACGCACCCTCGCCCCAGGATCTTCTCTGCAATTTCTCTCCAATTTCTCTCCAAACTTTCCCGACATTCTAATCATTCCGGAAACGAAACACTATTTCTTTTTGAAATAGCTCCTTGTTGGGGTTAAAATTCGTGGGTTGGTACCGCTTAGGGGTGTTAAAATCTAAAATGTTTCCGGGACCTTTTAGCACACATCCTCTCTTGCTTTTAGGGTATTAAGCGGGAAAAAATAAGACAAGAACTAGTTTTGTCTTAGAATTGGTACCTCTTACTTTTTTTTACGTAGGATTTTGAACGTATTATTATAGATCTCTTCACTAACAACAATTAAATATAGAAAAATAACGGGCATTTATATTTCTTTGGAGGAGTAGAGGGAGGGGGAAATTAAGCTAAAGGAACACGAGCTAATGAATATACATAAAGGATGACAACCTTGACATTTTTCATGATATTTTCTAGATGGATAAATATTTTTTGTGTTAGTGGTTATGACTAAATTAAAACATAAGTTTTATTGTATTATTTGTTGCGTTAAAACTGTTGCAGTGTTTTCTGGTATTAAAAAAAAATCCCGAAAAATCGAAATTTAAAGTTAATATTAAATATATCAGGGGATCTATTTTTCTCAGTCGCTGTGCATGGCTCATCGAGCTGTCTCACTTTCACATTTCACATGAAAAACCAGAGGTAACTAGTTATAGGAAAAACTAAATAATAATGACTTAATTTTAAAAAAATGTTGCGTATGAAAAATAATGGCGTATTCTTACACGAAAACGGTTTCATTTGTCAGATTTGTAACCGTATCGTTTTGCATACGTTTACGCCTTCCGTTTACGCTGTCCAATGTGAAGCGTTGTCAAAACACGACAGTGGCTCCATAGAGTTGTATGAGCGCGCGCGCTAGTCTATAGGAATTCATTCATAAAAATTGACAGCACGGACCGAATTCTTGCAGCTATGAACCTAGAATTCGCCCTGAAAAACGCATTTTCTTGGTGCTATCACCCGAAATTTGGCTAAACGTTGCTAAAAATGCCATTTGGAGAACTAAAGGAAGATTTTAAAAGTTTTTGGCATTTTGTCTTTTTGAGACGTAACAGTTGATGTAATTTCTGACGATTGAGTGACGTTGGAACGATCTAGTCAGAAATTGAGGGCACGATAGAGAGGCTTTGGTATTGCCGTGGGACCTTTAGCGGTATTTAAGAGTTTTAGCGGGAAATATTAATTATTCTACGTCGGTCAGTCTTCTAGCTGTGCCTTCGTTGTTCGCTTTTTATTTTTATTTAGAAGTTATGTTTATGTTTATTTAGTGCCTCGCTCTTCCCTGCATGAGGTTCAGTGCCATTGCATTAGATAGGTAATATGTTGCCACACATTTTTTGGCCACATCTAAAGAGTATTTATTTAGTGTTTTTCCTATCTGGCGTACCTACGTGATACAAGCTGTAATATCTTTCAGTATTGAAAATCAGAATGTATTGGGATTCATCAGTTTAACCCTAAACATGCCAACTGGCCATATATGTCCACTTTGGAGTCTTACACATCAAAGCCATTGTGACGTCATCAATTAACACGTGACAAGATTAATTTGACACACATCTGATGCAGAAAGGATGGATCTTTGTAATCGTGCATTAATTGTGGAAATCTAACAAATTCTTCCAGAGTTATGCTGGAAAAACCTGTTCAATTTTGTTGAAAAATCAGTGGCAAATTTGGCTCTCACACCCAACATACTTCCAGGTTCATTTTTCAGCTCCCTTAAACTGAGGTTAGGTCAAAACTTTTCCAGCTGATAGGAAGTGTATCAAGCGCCGAAGATAGGAAGAAAAGAAAGGAGGAGTAATAGGAACTTGGCCAACAATAAAATTTAACGTTTTTGCCCTAAATCCTTTTCAAAATCTTCCCCTAGTTCTCCAAACGGCATTTTTAGCAACGGTTAGCCAAATTTCGGGTCACAGCACCAAGAAAACGGGTTTCGTGACCCAAAAATGCTTTTAAATGTGCGAATTTCGGGTATGTTAAGTGTTAATTTGATGACTGACTGGCTCATTCTAAATAAACTATATTTCACATTTAATGGCTTGTGCTAGTGTAGTGAGAATTTGTTTCTTTTACGAGACCAAAATGATGCTGTGTTCACACACTGGGTACCCAAGATATCGACATGTTGGCCGTGCCCGAGTACAAGGTCTGTGCCCGAATTCTGGCGTGGGTACTTGCAAAAAGGTGTGTTCACATTAGTGCACAGCGAGAGAATCATACTCGGGCACCGTGCTCGGGCACCAAGTGTGAACATAGCGCCCAAGGGACTGTGCGATAATTAATGGAGAGTGCCCATTTTTGTGACGTCATGACTTTAGTACTCTATACGCACAGCTAAAGCATGAACCAATTCTTTTAACATATGGGCAACAAAAATATCGCGGGAAAACAGGTTTTATTTGTGATTGCACGATTACAAAATTCAGACAATTTTGTTAGGGTTTCAGTCACGATCGAGACAGTGAAATTGTAAAAAGATGCGGCTCAAATCGGTTGTTCCGAAAATGAGGATTGCGGATTGCGGATTGCGGATTGCGGATTGCGGAGTGCGGAGTGAAAAAAATTTAAAAAAAATAATTAAATGAAACAAAATAAATATAAAAAATAAACAACAACAAAATAAATGAGAAGTTTCATCGATGGAGGTTGGGTTGGGAGTGGGGGGTGGGGGGGGGTAGATCGCCTTTCACGGAAAATAAAACGGTCATTTCACGCAAAGTCCAGTTCACGATATTCCACGTACTACGAGCGGTAATAGTTTCAATTCTTAATTCTCATTTCACGAATATCACGGCTCACGGCAATTTAGATCACGTGGCACGAGAAAATAAAAAATATTTTCACATTTACCCCCCAAAATATGGCAATTCACGGCTCACAAAAATATGCACTACCACTTTCTTCATGTGCCAAAGCCGTGTTGTCTCGTAACAAATTTAATAGCGCTGCAAAATCCCGCTTATATTTCATTCTTGTTGTTGTCAGAAATTAAAGCGACTACGATTATATGACTACGCCATATTGTTTGGCGTATCGTAAAATATGAAAAGACTGTTTATATTCTCTGACTCATCTCCCTACCCGTGTATATCTCCCTGTAACTCTCGCAAACACCGCAACCACTGCAACCATCTATCTCCGTGCCCGTGTAGTATCTCTGTGACTCTCGCAACCACCGCAACCACTGCAACCATCTATCTCCCTGCCCGTGTAGTCTCTATGTAACTCTCGCAACCACCGCAAACCACTGCAACCATCTGTCTCCCTGCCCGTGTAGTCTCTATGTAACTCTCGCAACCACCGCAACCACTGCAACCATCTATCTCCCTGCCCGTGTAGTATCTCTGTGACTCTCGCAACCACCGCAACCACTGCAACCATCTATCTCCCTGCCCGTGTAGTATCACTGTGACTCTCGCAACCACCGCAACCACTGCAACCATCTATCTCCCTGCCCGTGTAGTCTCTATGTAACTCTCGCAACCACTGCAACCATCTATCTCCCTGCCCGTGTAGTATCTCTGTGACTCTCGCAACCACCGCAACCACTGCAACCATCTATCTCCCTGCCCGTGTAGTCTCTATGTAACTCTCGCAACCACCGCAACCACTGCAACCATCTATCTCCCTGCCCGTGTAGTATCTCTGTGACTCTCGCAACCACCGCAACCACTGCAACCAACTATCTCCCTGCCCGTGTATATATCTTTGTGACTCTCGCAACCACCGCAACCACTGCAACCATCTATCTCCCTGCCCGTGTAGTATCACTGTGACTCTCGCAACCACCGCAACCACTGCAACCATCTATCTCCCTGCCCGTGTAGTCTCTATGTAACTCTCGCAACCACCGCAACCACTGCAACCATCTATCTCCCTGCCCGTGTAGTATCTCTGTGACTCTCGCAACCACCGCAACCACTGCAACCAACTATCTCCCTGCCCGTGTATATATCTTTGTGACTCTCGCCAACCACCGCAACCACTGCAAACCATCTATCTCCCTGCCCGTGTAGTATCACTGTGACTCTCGCAACCACCGCAACCACTGCAACCATCTATCTCCCTGCCCGTGTAGTCTCTATGTAAACTCTCGCAACCACCGCAACCACTGCAACCATCTATCTCCCTGCCCGTGTAGTATCTCTGTGACTCTCGCAACCACCGCAACCACTGCAACCAACTATCTCCCTGCCCGTGTATATATCTTTGTGACTCTCGCAACCACCGCAACCACTGCAACCATCTATCTCCCTGCCCGTGTAGTATCACTGTGACTCTCGCAACCACCGCAACCACTGCAACCATCTATCTCCCTGCCCGTGTAGTCTCTATGTAACTCTCGCAACCACCGCAACCACTGCAACCATCTATCTCCCTGCCCGTGTAGTATCTCTGTGACTCTCGCAACCACCGCAACCACTGCAACCAACTATCTCCCTGCCCGTGTATATATCTTTGTGACTCTCGCAACCACCGCAACCACTGCAACCATCTATCTCCCTGCCCGTGTAGTATCACTGTGACTCTCGCAACCACCGCAACCACTGCAACCATCTATCTCCCTGCCCGTGTAGTCTCTATGTAACTCTCGCAACCACCGCAACCACTGCAACCATCTATCTCCCTGCCCGTGTAGTGTCTCTGTGACTCTCGCAACCACCGCAACCACTGCAACCATCTATCTCCCTGCCTGTGTATATCTCTCTGTGACTCTCGCAACCACCGCAACCACTGCAACCATCTATCTCCCTGCCCGTGTAGTCATCTATGTAACTCTCGCAACCACCGCAACCACTGCAACCATCTATCTCCCTGCCCGTGTAGTATCTCTGTGACTCTCGCAACCACCGCAACCACTGCAACCAACTATCTCCCTGCCTGTGTATATATCTCTGTGACTCTCGCAACCACCGCAACCACTGCAACCATCTATCTCCCTGCCCGTGTAGTCTCTATGTAACTCTCGCAACCACCGCAACCACTGCAACCATCTATCTCCCTGCCCGTGTAGTATCTCTGTGACTCTCGCAACCACCGCAACCACCGCAACCACCTGTCTCCCTGCCCGTGTAGTCTCTATGTAACTCTCGCAACCACCGCAACCACTGCAACCATCTATCTCCCTGCCCGTGTAGTATCTCTGTGACTCTCGCAACCACCGGCAACCATCTATCTCCCTGCCCGTGTATATCTCTCCTTGTATATCTCTCTGTGACTCCCGCAACCACTGGTCTGCCCTCTGCATGACTCCGTGTATGCGCTGAATCTAATCTCTCTTTCAGATTCCGTTTGATGTCAATCAAATAGAAGTAATTGATGTTAATCCAATAAAGTAAAGAACCAATCAGAACAGCCGTTCCGAGAGCTTCGTACTGACTCCTCCCTTTGGGGGGAGGAGCGTGGACTCATTTTCCCAAACATTAAGGCTGGTAATCAAGCCTAAAGATATGTTTGTTAGACCAAAACAGTCTTCCTCCCAACCCCCTCAAGTTTATACTTGGGCCCCATCCACTTATAACCCACTCCACCCTTGGGCTCATGTTAAACTGCCGGTGTGCTTTTAAATGTTGGACTATTTTATTTGTAATTAACTTTTGCTTTTGTTTTCCTTAAATTTATCTAGAGAATTCACATTAGCTGAAATTGAAACACTTTGTTGATCCATGTGACAAAAGTCATCCTAAGTTTGAGAATGTCAGTTCTCAAACAGTAACACTGTATCCTGCGGAACATCAGATTGAAGGACAACCCGCTGTTCACATCGCTTTAGGGGATGCAGTCAATAAGGTCAGTGGTGATCTGTTATGTTACTTGTGAGAGGGGCTATGTCACGCAATTCAATTACGATGTCATGCAAGTTAATTGCTATGCCACACAATACATATGTTATGTCACGCACAATGATAACAATGCAGCTTGCTTTCAACAAGAGTGTTTTTTGGGGCGGTACTTTATTTACAAATTATTTTAATTTATTGCCAACTGAAATATTTCTGTATTTGATTGATGTCACCAGAAAATCGTTAATTCCCAGACCATGGGGTACTTTCTTGGCCGAGTGTACCAGTTCCTGTTGAAGGTTGGGGCCAACCCGAGTAAGATCCGCTTCAGACAGCACATGTTCAATGAGATGGCGCATTATGCCTGTGACTGCTGGATGCAGAACTCCTCACCTCCTATGTGAGTAGCGGTTTTTGTCCTGTCTGGTCTGTATGAAAAGGATTCACTAACTGCCTCGTCCCCAGGCATCGCTTCTTGTTTGAGCACGGTGCGCGTGGGGTTGTGGGATTGTTGCATGCGAGAAGTTGGTCCGCCATTTTAAAAGCAAGATCTGCCAGGCGCTCCGTGCTTCGCCTCCTAACCATCAAGCCCCGCGCTCCCTTTTTCCCCGCTCGCAACGTCGCCTGGGACGAGGCAGATTCACTAATACATCAACACAAGAGAGGATGATCTAAGAGAAGGATTCCCCGCGCCCCATGATATTTTTTTGAAATATATTAATAGTTTTGCACCATGCTGTGAAATATATTTTATTTCCTTCTCATGTTGCTCGAACTGACCAATCAGGTACAGCGCTCTTAAAATAGCTCAGATCTTTCTAAAATAGCTCAGCTATGGACTGAAAATTAAAAATAGATTTCAAAAAAAAATTTCATTGGAAGAGACCCAGAAGAGTGCGATAGGATTTCTCCGATTCTTCAAGTTTAGGAATCTCCGATTCTCCGATTTCGCGTTTACCACCGCGGGTTTCATGTTTTTGCTTCACGCTCTTTTTTGATTGGATATTAGAAAGAATCAGAAACTCTTGAGTGTTTCGACGAAGATTTCCAAAAAAAGTGAAACGTTTATCACTAACAATTGTTTTTTTCTTTTTACTGCAGGGCTGGATAGAATGTGTTGGATGTGCTGACAGGGCTTGCTATGACTTGGCCGTTCACTCGAAAGCAGCTGGGGAAAGATTAGTGGCCCAAGTTGATCTAGAACAACCTGTATCCTTATCAGTTACACGAAACAACTCCATCTTAAGGTGATGTTACACGAGACGATTTTTAACGATGATTTTTAACGCAAAAGTCAACTTCCAGCAACAAAAAAATCAGACTGTTTTTATGAGACAAATTATAAACCTGCAACAGTGTTAACCGAATTTATGTAACTTTAATAAACTGTTGCCGCAACATTGCTGGTTAAAATTTTCTCGTGTAAACAAAGGTGATGTTACACAAAACTATTTTTTATGACGATTTTTAACGGACGTTTTTAAATTGCTTTCAAAAACCTGCAGCGTGTTGCCGCAACTAAATGTTGCGTTAAAAATCGTCCAGTATGCCATGTTATATGATATTGACTTTTGCGTTAAAAATCGTGTCGTGTACATCACCTTTGAATCTTGTTCTTGCAGTAGTCGCGTTGTACCAACGACCAATCAGAGAAAAGAATAAAAAACTTTATTGGCTATAGTTACTATAGTAAACCCAGTAGTTTACATTGTGGGCTATTATCAACACAGAAACAAATGTTGTAAATGAACATAACATGTTTAAGAATCCCAACTGGCAGGAGGCAGACCAGTTGGCTATTTTACAAGCATGGCCGAGGAGTTGAACTCGCCCGGGGTGTCTAATCTCGAACGTTCGGCAATCGAACAAAATCGAACACCAATCGTTCGATTGTGTTCGGCAATCGAACATAATCGAACTCACAAAAATAATATTGTCAGTCGAACACAAATCGAACGGTCGGCAATCGAACACAATCGAACGGTCGGCAATCGAACTCAATCGAACCATAATGGAACGTTCGATTACCGAACTCATGTTTGTTTGATTTTGTTCGATTTTCTTCGAATGAGTTCGATTTTGTTCGATTTGTTCGATAATCAAACTCACACAAAATTAGATGTTCGATTACCGAACGCAATCGAACAATCGATTTGTTTTTGTTCGATTTTGTTCGATTAGATCCCCCGGGAACTCGGGGCTATAGCTACCCACTGAGAACAAATCCAGCTAGTGGCAGGATGGAGGGCTTTAACCACTTGGCCTCGCTGCCTCCTCAAAACTGTGAGACCTGACTCGTCACCAGTCGTCTCTCTTGTCTCCTATTAATATTAAGCGCGTCCGAGGGGAGCGCAAGGGGTGATGGGAAGGAGGAAAGGCGGTTTCTCTTCCTCGCTTTCTTCCTTCCCAGCATCCCCCGCGTCTTGCGACTCCCAACAAAGGAGATAAGAGAGACGACTGGGGACGAGTCAGCTGTGAGACTGTATGCATTGCTCATTGATTATCTTTGATGTAAATAAATATTTCAACCTTGACTGACGGTGTTTAGGAAATGATAGACGTGGTTGAAATAGTTTCAGAGAAGCCCGCCATTGGAAAAGCATTTAAAAAGGAAGGGAAAATTATAATGGAGTATCTGGCTCAGATGGATAAAGACAGCATCAAGGAATTCGAGGACAAACTGAATTCAAACGGGTGAGTGTATTTATTAAAGTGAGACATATATGGGTCGTTTTTGCAACTAGGCTGTTCACAGTCCCTCTATTTTTTGCGCTGAAATCGTCGCGCCGTCACGATCTTTGTATGTAACAAAAAGGGGAGTAATGGAAGTTTCTCTCTTTTTTAAGTGAACGTGAAATGGTTATTTTGTCACCAGTGAATTGTCAAATTCAAACTCAACTCAACTCGTAACTCGGTAAATGGCCGATCCCGAATATATTTACTGTTGAATTTTAATTTAGTTGCGGAGTTTACATAGTCTCCAATGCAGCCGTTACTTGGGTCGTCACGCAACGCTTCTCCCCAGGAGCGTTGCGTGACGGCTGCATAGGAGATGTTTCCCGCCATACGTGCGTCCACGCGTCAGATAAGTCCTCTGTGATTGGACAGTCGCGACCAACGCTGATTTTCAAGTTTGTTCTCGCAACGAGGGCATTTTAAAAACTTAATTTAATCTTTTGTCCGTTTCCTTCTTTCTTACTCAGCGAGGCGAGCATAACTGTAGATAACAAGGAATTTAACATTCAAAAGACCATGATCAGGGAAATCAAACGGTACAAGAAGGAAATTCACGGTAGGTAGAGAGAGGGTCTGCACATGGCCCTAATGACACACATCCTGGTTTTCCGTAGCATGAAGCGACTAGGAGTATTGCTATTTCCGCTGGATGGAATGCTTGAGTCAATAAATGTGGTTCAAACTTTTGAGTCTGTGAATAAAAACCCTGGTGTGTGACCATTCAAATGAAATCTATTGAGCAATACGTTCAAGTGGTGCTGTTTGTTTTTGACAATTTTGCAAAATTCAATTCAATTTGAACTTAGCACTCTTGTGAGTGAAGGGGTTAAACTTAACCTTATTTATCTCCGCGCCAGAAGGTGCATAAGGCCGTCACGCTGTCGCCCTGTTCTGGGCCACAGCTTGGGCCACATTCCAGCTCTTCCACCCTGCCTTGTTCTCCTCTTTCTCTACGGTCCTTCTCCAAGTCTTCCTCGGTCTCCCTCTCGCCCTTCGACCTTCTGGCGTCCACCCTAGCGCGGTCATACAGTCGTTCTCGCCCTCTCTCCTGAGTACATGTCATTCCATTGCACGCTACCCTTGAGTATTTGGTTAGGTTGCCTCAACAATTCGCTAGTACCCATTTATACTGCTGGGTGGGGAGAAGCACTGAGGAATAAAATGTCTTGCTTAAGGGCACAACAAGAAAGCAGAGACCAGGACTCGAACTCTGGACCGTCAGATCTCAAGTCTGACTTGCTAACCGTCAATACTTGACTAACGCGCCTTCAAGTAATGAAAGCTGGCCCTGTGAGTCGTTGTAAATGGATATGTGACTTTCTGTTATGCATTACATGAAGCTAACTGTTCTTTGTGTTTCTTTCAGTCCGTGACGTAGAGCCTCACGTGATCGAGCCATCTTTTGGAGTTGGTAGAATCATGTATGCTGTCCTGGAACACAACTTTAAAATCCGAGAAGGAGACGAGCAAAGAACGGTATTGATTGATTCTTATAGAACTTAATAGTGCAGTTTTCAATTTAGTGTTGTGAAACGAAAATTGACTAAGCAATTGACCTACATTGGCCAATCACAACCAACGTAAACAACAAAACGAACCAATGAGAACACTAAGAAAATACACGTAACCGGCGCCAAGCGCGGGAAAAAGCGTGTGACCAAGTCACGATTGGTTTTGGTTTTGCATCTGATTGGTTGAGTTGGTGACGCGAGTTTTTTAAACCAATCACAGAGCGTAGTAAAGCAAAACCAAAGCAGATCTGTTTTACTTTCGACACTCAATTGAAAACCGCTCTAAAAGTTGTTACCCTCTTCTTCGTCACTGCCTCTCTTTGGTTCGTCACGCAACACTTATTTTAGTAACGGAGGAGTGTTGTGTGACGAGCCAAATAACGATGCAGTCGACAATTTTATGCTGGCTTGATTCTGGCATCGAAAACCAAGTTGGAGGCGGAGAAGTCAACAAAGCACGAGGCGACTAGGAGTATCGTTATTCCCCTGGATGGGATGCTAGTACATCGCAAGTTCGCCCCCCCCCCCCCCCCCCCCCCCTCCCCAGGATTTTGTCAGGTTACTTTAACAGTTCGCCGGTACCCATTTACTCTTCGGTGGAGAGAGACAAATCTTACCCACGAACACAACACAATGACCCCGCCCAACAGTCAAATCCGGACCGCCTAACGCCGCCTCCCACAAGAGAAACTTAAGGCGGGAGTTAACCTGAATGTTAATGGTAATATCTCGTTCACGTTTCAAGCAATCCAAAAACTCTATGCTCAAAACATGAATTTATGTTATGGGGAGTTTTGTAAATTTTTGGGTGATTTTTGGGTATTTTTGGGAGAAAATAGTTTTTCTCAAAGGAGTTGTAAAAATTTAGGGAAATAACTTGAAATATTGAAGATTTAATGTAGTTTTTAAAATTAGAATTTGGAGTTAAAAATTAGTAGATGGACACCAACAGACAGTTGATGACCACGCAAGAGCACCCGCGTGGGTATCAACTGTCTGTTAGTGTTCCAAAAATAATTTTCGTTCTTCTATTCCTTCTTTAAACCTCTTAAAATTTCATTGAAATTCACGTTTATCCCCGCCTTAGGGCGGTTTTCAGTTGAGTGTCGAAAGTAATCTGGAATTGCTTTGGTTTTGCTTGACTTCGCTCTGTGATTGGTTTAAAAAACTCGCGCCATCTTCTCAACCAATCAGATGCAAAACAAAAACCAATCGTGACTTGGTCACACGCGTTTTCCCGCGCTTAGCGCCGGCTACGTGTATTTGCTACGAGTTCTCATTGGTTCATTGCGTTGTTTACGTTTGTTGTGATTGGCCATTGTAATTGCTTTGGTTTTGGTTTTACGACACTCAAATGGAAACCGCTCTAAGAGTAGTTGTTAACAATCTACCTGATAGAAGTATTGACCTTGTTGTCCACAGTGGTTGTCCCTTCCTCCAGCAGTCGCTCCTGTCAAGTGCTCTGTGTTGCCACTGAGCAAAAACAAAGAGTTTGCTCAATATGTCAAGAAACTTTGTAAGTAATTTTCTCTTCGACTCACTGTATTGGAAGTTAGAAATACTTGTGCTGTACTATTGTCTTGATGCGTGAGTCACTTAGCTAACAACCTTTACAGCTCTGATTTTTACTGAACGTACAAATTCTACTTTCTGATCAATGATCTCCATATAATTCTTTGTTTTGTCCAAATGAGCAGTGTATTAAAACATTTTTGCGACGTGCAAAATGAATTCCCTTCAAATCGAATGAAACCTCAAAATAACAGTTTACTCAGGTAGGAAAACACTAAAGAGATGATAATAAACCAAAAAGGAACAAGGATGGTTAAGATTGGGAAAGATTGAGATAGATTACAAACGCCAGTCTCTCCACCCAGAAAACAAGAGGCCAATGTTTTCGAGTCAAACCTGGATTATTTTCAAACTCTGCAAAACCTTGTTACATTTCTGGATTTGTTCGAGTTGTGAGCAAATATATATGTAGTGACAACGATCATCTTCTGGGTAAGAAAGTTGGGAGTATATTTGTTTGAAAGGTTGCGCATCTTGAAAAACGTAGCCCAAATCGTATGTGAGTCATCAGAAAGCAACACAGTAGCCCTGGCCAGGACTCGAACCCGGGCCGATTTTATACATACCCTGAGTTCAACTGCGCCTCTGATTCGTTTGTCGCGTACTCCTCAGCAAAATCAAACCTTTAGGGCCGAATATTTAAACAAGGTTTAGACAAGGTTTAACAAAACCGTGGACTAACCGGCCAACCTCAATGTGGTAACGTCATTTACAGTAAACCCTGTTTAGAAGGTGTATATCACAGACTAAAAAAAGAATTAGCTACTAAGACAGCTGCTTTTTAGTTGATTTATATAATAATAATAACAATTTATTCAAAAACTCGTTAAAATAATATACAAATAAATTATTGAACAGGAAATCCAAAGGTTAACCCTGTGTCAAGGATCCCCTAACATAAAAATTTAGATTTAGATTTAGACCTCATTAAATTATCTTAAACCACGGCCTAACTTTGACTTCGTTTAAATATTCGGCCGTTAGTGTTTAAGTTTCCTAGGATACAGGTATCGTATTTAGCTTCTGGTATCATAGACTGCAAAACAGTCGTTTTTTCACAGTCCGACGCCAAAAATACGACTGTTTTGCAGTCTACTGGTATCACGCTAAAAACCGTCATTTTCTTTGTTCTGTTCTAAAGCCGAGTGTCTCACAGAGCTGGATATTTCCCACAAAGTGGACGATTCGAGCGGTTCGATTGGCCGGCGTTACGCACGAACTGACGAGATAGCTATACCCTTCGGTATCACTGTGGACTTCGACACTGTTAACAAAGAACCTCACAGCGCCACTCTGAGAGAAAGAAACTCCACGCGACAAATACGCGCACAGGTAAGGCATTGTTTATATTGCCTCTGCAAGTACACCGGGGTGTGTAAAAGTCCTTATAAAGCCTTGTGGCTAAATAGGCCGGCGCTTCACCCCGGTTAAGTATTGCTACTTCCCCTGGATGGGATGCTAAGTCCATCGCAGGTTACCCCCAGCTTTTTCTCAGGTTGCCCTAACAGTTCGCCAGTACCCTTCATACTCCGGACCTCTTGGAGCCCAAAGTGCGAAAACCAATTCGCCACACGAGAAGCAATCTGGGGCGAGTCGCATCTCGCAGTCGCTTGTGGGACCGTTACTGGAGACAAAATGGCGGCCAGCTTCCAGTAACAGTCCCACAAGCGACTGCGAGTTGCGACTCGTCCCAGATTGCTTCTCGTTCCTAAAGTGGAGAATAGGCCACTGCGCCACCCTGATGTTGTAAGGAGAATTTAATTGTTAATCACTCTTGGGAATAAAATTTTATTTTATTTTATTTAGATCGACGAGCTGCCCTCTATCGTTAGCAACCTTGTCCGAGGCAAAGTCACGTGGTCAGAAATAGAGGCCAAATATGGTCTGTTCGAAGGACAGGAGACTGGCGCCAAGTAGACTTGTCACGTGACGTAGCTACCTGCGAATCAAATGAATGTCACATCAGCTTCAGTAGAGAAATATATATTCAGTCAGGAACCCGAAGAGTTTCCGATTGCTCCCGAACTTTTGACGTCAGCTTGCCGATTTGTCATGTTGCTTAGCAACTTCCGCACTGACTCAGATAAAACGATTACTGAAATGAGAAAATACAATATTTAAATCGCTTGTGAATAGTCGTAACTTTGTCTCCTCCATTCTCGTGATTCCTCTGGTTGTGCATAATTTCTTGCGTAATTAGCGCGCGCACCTTAAAGGGACTATGCATTCTCGTTCCCAGATCCTCCGTTTCTTTTGGTCACGTGGTTGGCGAAACGTAGGCTCTGGTAACGCTGACAACCGGATGTCGTGAAATTCACGACATCCGGTAGCGCATGCCCACTGTATTCAACGCTTATAAATGTTCAACTGCGCGTGCTCAGTAATAGGACAGGGAAAGGCTGGGGACGACTCCTTCTGGAAAGAAGTCGGACGAAGAAGTAAAATCGACTGGCCAGCGAAAGCAAGTTGAACTTTGTATGATTTCGGTTTGAAGAACAAAAATCAGCCCTACATGCCGTTGCCTTACAGAAGAAAGATTGCTCATGTGTTTTATCAACGGGTTTGGAACGTCTCGTGTGTCAATTCTGATCGAGGTATGAGTGCCAAAATTATAAACATGCTGCTGTTTTTTGAGTCACGACGTAAGCTTAAATCCGTCGGTTGATGTTTGTTGAAAACCTGATCGATCGTCGTTTTATAGACACTCGATTAGACCGTTGTTTGAATGAGGTTGATTTCATCATTAATCAGTGGTAAGCTCAACACTCGGATGTTAATAGAAATCAGAATAAAAGCTGTTGTTGCTAATTGTTATTGGTGCTGTTATCGCATTTTAAAAATTTTGTGTTGTAAGCTTATACTACTGTGGTTTGTATTGCCACATTGATTTCAAGTATATGCCTTACTCGCAAGATTTATAAATTTTCCTTTCTTAAATTTTACAGTTACAGTGCGACTACTGTAACCGGGGCCACCTAGGCAATGAAAACTAATCACATATTGTAGAGCGGAATAGAGAAATTCAACTTAATTCCACGTTGAAAGGTTGTATTGAAGTGAAAACTTATAAGCTCAAACAACTGAAGTTGAAACTCTTCGTTTCCATTCTGTAAGATGGTTTGGTTTTCTTTGTCTAAGTGGCCCCGGTTAAAGTAGTCGCACTGTAAAGCCAGTAAAAAAGTTTTACCCAAGGGTAACAGGGGTGATGAGAAGTTGATATTTGAACTGCATTTTAACTGAAAGAAAACGGTTGACTGCAACTCCCCAGACACTTTTATTTCTAACTTGTTTTAATATAATTTAGGATTAATTATTCCGATTATTGTAAAGCGCTGTTGATCAGTATATTATGTAAATAGTGCTATAAAAGTGATTAAATTAAAGAGAATATTAATTAAATTTGCATACAACCCAAGAAGTCAGATAAAATTTATGTTGACCAAGTTCTTGTTCAAAGTAACAGTAACCAAGGCTGCTATAGACAACATTATAATAATATTGTATATAGCAGCCTTGATTACTGTTACTTTGAACAAGAACTTGGTCAACATAAATTTTATCTGACTTCTTGGGTTGTGGTTGTATGCAAATTTTATTAATCTTCTCTTTGTGCAATACCATGCACAAAATGTAGTTATGGTCTGGTTAAGAGCTTGATGTTCACTGACTTATGTGGCACGAGTGTAAGTTCTTTGTTACAATACAGTGGAACCCCGCCTCACGACCACCTCGTTAATACGACCACTTTCTTTTGTCCCGAACTAAAATTCTGTCAGTAATTTTTTTTATTTAAGAACCCCTTTAATATGACCACCCCGATAATACGACCAGATTTTGGTGGCCTGTCGGTGGTTGGATTAACCGCGGCCACCTTTTGGCCGTCCCGATGAGGGCTTTCTTATTGTTTTTACCACGATTAAGCGGCCACGAAGAATCTAATACACGTAGTTTGGCCTTGTTTTGAAAAACCTGATGACTGATAAGAGTCCGAAATAGAAGGAGACAAACTATTAAAATATTCAAACAACAGTTGTCACAAGCCTCCAAGCGTGTTGTATTCAGATAAAGTCACGTTTATACCACGCCTTATGCTAATTTCTGACGAAACCCCGTTTAAGCGGCCAACCCAGATTAAACGGCCACTTGCCATTTCCCCGAGGGTGACCGCTTAATCGGGGTTCGACTGTATAAATAAAGTTGATTTATTTTTTTATTCACATTCAGTGGGGTGGGTGAAGTAAAGATGGGCATTTCCTTGCTAAAAAGTCAGGGAGTGAAGGTGGGTCTTTTCTTGCTCAAAAAATTTGAACAAAACATTTTTCAAGAATGGAGAGGAGATAGCCCCCCAGGACCCTCCCTAGATCTGCCACTAACATTGGTCTCACATACGCTGCAACAGGTTTTTCAGCGAAGACATAAATAAATGGAAATTGAACAGTATCAGAACTGAATTATTTGTATGACATAAGCACCGGTCAACATGCTCTTCAGCCTATTATGTGACAGAATGCTACACAATATTGCAGGTGGTAGGTACTGGTAAGTCCTGTCCAGTTTTGTACTTCACAAACACTGCAGACTGCAAACAGGTTTGTAAGTGAAGTGATTGGAGCCTGGGGTGGGGGGAACTCTCCTATATAAGCTATATAGGTATGTGCAGTGCCAAAGGGTATGGTTTTTGAGCCGTTTTGGTCCAGAAAATGGGTATAGATTTTGAACATTTTGGTCTCAAATAATGGATATATTTTCCTACTTGTCTGAAAATATAGGGTATAGATTTTGGCTCTTAAAGAGGGCAATTTTAAGGGTCAGGTCTGAAATAGGGTAAGGAAAATCACATATTTTGGTCTGAAATAGGGTAAGGGTTTGAAGAAGCGCGCCACACACCCCCACCCAAATTTCCGTTGAGTACCCTCCCTCCAGGGGATTGGAGGAAGCAAGTGGCGGAGATAAATATACAAGTAAAGATGACAACAACAAAAACAGTCTTTTAATGTTACACTCTATGCAAGAACATGATTGATTATTATAATATGAATCATGATTAAAATATGCCAGTTGCTTACTTTTTAGAACAAATGTTGTATATTATGTTGTTGAAAATAATTATGTTGTTGAGAATGAAATTCTCAAACTCATTAATAATTCATCAAAGGAATTTAAAATAAATAAATAAATAGAATTTCAGACAGTTTTTGGGTCCACCCTTCTTTATTCGTCAAGCATATGTATGTCAGACTGCAGTCATTCTTTGAAATTGGGGAGCAATACATTTTTGTTCAGGGAAACAACAAACGGAACTCTCGATATGAGAACCCTGGGTTACTCTTTTTGTAATCCCCCCTCCCCAAAAAAGGTTCTTACCAAAATCTTTCACCCCCAAAAAGTCACCACAAACCCCCTGGGCTTTAAACTGTCATTCTTCACTAAAATCACTGGGGGTTTTTCTGGGTTTTAGATTGTGGGGAAGGTGCGGAAGAGGGGGGAGGGAGTTCTCAAATACGGTGAACTCTCTCTAAGGGCCTGTTTACATGGAGGGAGGGTGACCCGGGTACCCGGGTCACCCTCCTAGCCGGGCTACCCTGGGAGGGCCAACTTTTCATACATTTCTTTACAAAGCACACTGAAGTGTTTACATGACAGACAGGGTCACCCGCCTACCTGGGTCACCCTGTCTACTTGCCAGGGTCACCCGGCTAGGCGGGTTATCTTTTCTGCATGTAAACGGTCAAACCCGGGTCACCCGCCTAGGCGGGCTATCTTTTCTGCATGTAAACGGTCAAACCCGGGTCACCCTCCTAGGCGGGCTATCTCTGTTGACTTGGAAAACCCACGATAATGGCGGAACAAGCGATAAAAACAGCAAAATCGCCGCTATAGCCTTTATTCTTGCTGCCATGTTTGTTATGTAGTGCTTAATAAATCGCGCCGTTGCAATAAAAAAAGTCCGCCAAAACATGAGCCCGCCAAAACAAGAGCCCGCCAAAAAAGATAGCTCGCCTATATGATAGCCCGCCCTAATAGCCCGCCCATGTAAAGGCGGGCTATATATTCAGTTGAGACAGACAAGTTAAATTCGGCCAGGATAAGCCAGCCAGCCAGCCATGTCTGCCTTTGAGAGGTGTCCACCTTATAGTGGTGTGCGCTTTGAGAGAGTTCACTGTATAACTCAAGATGATTGGGGGGTCTTGAAAAAAGATTTAAAATTCAAGGGGGGCAGGGAAATTTTTTGGGGTATAATTTGTTACATTTTCCTCCAGCCCACCCCTGTATAACAAATGAATGGTCAGACATGTTAAACATTAGTATTTCACTGAACTATAAGAGGTGACATTTAGAACTTCTTATACTGATCAGGATCTAATTTCCTCTGGGAAGAGAGAGAAAAATCATAGGAATAAAGGAAATGGCAACTAAGATTATTATAAACAATGTTCTATTTGAAAATAAGCAGTGCCAAGGGCTGTACATTATTATTCTGCGTGTACTAATATAAATGGCAATATAAATCACAGTGAACTGTATGTTAATAGGTTACATACCATTTTTGTTCAAATTCCACCAAGACCAAACTGAACAACAGAGAACATTTTTCCCAACAAGACTCAATTCTAGCATAAACAGAGTACCTTAAAAACGCAGTCAAATAGCAGAAAAAAGGATCGGCTTTTTAGGGACGTGATACATTGTGTACAGTCAAATGTTTGACGAATTTCTTGATCTTGTATTCGTATTTCTACCGCAAAGACTGTCCAACTTTGTAAGGTCTTGTAGCGAAGACAAATTTCCTTGGGAATGCATCGTCTGGGCAGAACCAGAGGCAGAACAGAACTGTCAGAATTGGCTCATCGTGGTTTATAACGTTCGAATTTTAAACAAATACCCTCTGCTTCTTTGCTACAGCCAAGCATAGTAGGGACTATGAGCCAAGCAACAAAATGGTGTGCAAGAACAAAACAAGCGATCGCAAGCGATCGATACATTAGGGACCTTAAGCAACCACGACGACGACGCCATGGAAAACGTCACTTCAAAAGTGAATTCACGTCCCTAAAACTATTTCGCGATTATTCCAACACGTTTAATTTGTCCAATGTGGCCAAACTGTCCCGGAGCTGAATTCGTAGCGACAGAGTTCAAGTCCAGATAGAGAAAGGACAATTCACCGACGTGTGTTCACGTTCTCCATAATACTTTGAATTTGGTAATTTCACGTTGTTGTTTTGCAGACGACGGCTAAGAAATGTACAAAGTTTGAAAACGCCCGTGCAGAGCTATTGTACTACTAATTAAACCTATTGTTTTGTGACGTTCTCGTCGTCGTCGCCGTCGTGGTTGCTTAAGGTCCCTATTGTGAGCCAATCTCGTACCCAGAGTCCACGTTACCCTTATCCAGCGGCTGTAACGGGCAACAAGGAACTCTGGGAGCGACGGTTAAATCAATTTTTTTCATTGGCTGACCGTTGAGCATGAGCAGTAGTACCGGAAGTTCTTAAAACAATGCAATCTCGTACCCAGAGTCCAGGCGGTGTCGGACACGGTTCACGTGACTACATTCGTCCAATCACGCGTCAGCTTGGCGATACTCATGGCGGACTTGTTTTTGTGTCTTGAGTGAGGATAGCTCGTCCTTTTTCGGTGGATTTCTTCTGTTATCGAGCGTTTCAGTTCATCATTTTCGGGGATCTGTTAGAGGATTACCTCAGCAAGATATGGTTCAAGCTATAAGTTCAGGTAAGCATTTTTCGTATCAAAATTTGTCAATGAAAACCGAGCTGTCTTGGAAACCTTTGTTTATCATTCGTGTGTGACATGGGTACACATATGGCGTTTTCTTTGCTACTAGTGATCAATATCTTAGATTATTTTTACACAGAAATGTAGTTGGATAGTTACGTTTTATGAAAAGGTCGGCGGGCCCGGCGGCCCCCGCCGTTTTAACGGTGAAAATTGGACTTGAAGTTGTAGCTTTTTTCGTGTTTCGTGACATGTCCTTTTGATTTCGCGGGAGTGATCAGCACGAGTTCACACTACTGTTTTCGAGTTATATTCGTTTCTTTTCACATGTTTGATCATGTTTTTTTTTCTCCATTTGTTTAATAGGTTTTAGCAGCCTAAAGACCCTTCATGACAACAGAGGATCATTGCCAAGATGCCAAAATATGTTGCTATTTCTTTATATATTACTTGTTTTGTTATTCAAAACACTGCTCCACTTGGGACGTTCCATTTTTAATCTGAACCCCTCCCCCTATGGATGAGGTTCCTTAGAATAAGACTAGTAGGAATCTTTTTTCAAAGAAACTGACAAGAAATTAGGGGGGTAGGAAAGATTTTTCAAAGGATTCCGACAAAATGTTGGGGTTGTAGGAATCTGACTCATCCATAGGGGGAGGGGGGGGGGGGGGGGGGGGGTTGGGTTTAAAAATGGAACGTTGTTGGGACCTCTTCCTCCAACTCAGTGTCCAACTTTAGCCAACTTTGATTGTGATTATGTTTATATGTGTTCATAAACTGTTGCTGATAATCTGTGGATAATATCTCTGGATGCTGAGTTGTGAGAGACTAGCATTTTTATTACATCCATTATAGATTGTGGAAATGAAAAACAATAACAAATAGCCTGAGTTCAGATTGAATATATTGAATATACTGTACAGCAAGGTTTATTTAGTAGCTTGCACTGAGGTTTCAAGTATTTCAAATAAACCATTATTATTATTATTATTATTATATGTACTTTTCTACAAAATGTGGGCTGCTCAACAGAAGAAGCTGGTTTCTCGGGCTCTCAAGATCTCTCAGCCACCTGTAATTTCATATCCTATTTTCTTAACCAAAATTTAATTCAGGCACACTTGCATAGTGCTTTCTGTGTTCCAAGAGTGAAATTGGGTTAGTGGTCACCTGGCCATTCACAGGGGTGAACACTTTTATTTTGCCGTCCAATCAGACAAGAAATAAAACCACAGGGATTATACCATTATTAGGGTTTGCAGTTTATATATCTTGGATCTCATTGGTTTTCATGCATGGCAGTCAAATTACAGTGGAACCCCGCTTTACAGACACTCGTTAATAGTAACGGACACCCGGTTATTGCGGACAGTTTTGTTTGTCCCGATGACACATATTTTCTCTTATATCAGCCCGCTTAATACGGACACCCAGATAATATGGACACTTTTTCATGCCCCTTTGGTGTCTGTATTAATAACCGGATTCCACTGTATTTCCAGAATTTTTTGTTAGAATACAGTCACACTTTCTGATTCGCACTGTTACTGCAAGGGTTTAGTGCAAGTATGACACAAGTTTCTGTAATGTGTGATAGCCTGTGAGCTTCACCAGTAGTTCATCCTCACTTATGTGCAAACCTGGCAACATGAGCCTGAGCCTTCTTGCAGGCCATTTTTATTTGTGAAATAAAATGGAAAAATGGTCCCTATAAAGTAAATGACTGAACCCGTGAGCACGAGGACTGCAACAATAATAGAATGTTGCTTTTATAGCCTTATGCTGAAGATGTCACACCTTCATTTTATCCCTCTATGGATGCTACATCTAAAAGTTGGCACACAGGGGGGACTAGTCACAGGGCCTTGAGTCCCTACAGTGTACGACTAGTCCTGGACACCAAGTGCCTTCCTGTGAACAACCCTATGACTTGTCCCACGAATTATGAGGGGTATATTGTAATGGTAAATAAAATAATTCAAACTGGTTGAATTGAAGGGACTATCCCCTCAAATTGTGCTTGTTCCCTTGTGTGTACTGTTCATGCGACTGGTCCCTGTGACTAGTCACTGGACTGTCCCCCTCATGTACGACTAGTCCCTTTGTGTGTGTGCAAGTGTGACTAGTCCCCTCGTGTCTGCCAACCTTGAGGATATTGAGAAAGGAGGCAGAAGCACATTTTAATTTAGGTTATCTTTGTTCATTCTTGATATGCCAATTTGAAATAATATTATTGTACCGGCACAAAACTTGCATACACAAAATGACACAAAAAAAAAAACAGCACAAAACTTGTGTACAGGGACAGTTAATCTGCATGGCGGATTGCTGGTACAATGGTGCAATTAAACTTACTAGATACAACATAAACCTCTGGCACCCAAGGTATATAAATTTTGTTAAAGACCAAGGAAATTCAAAATGTGTGCAGTGTGAACAATGCATACATGTAGCTTTCGATATTTCATGAAAGACAGAAACTGTCCAATATATTGCAGTGCCATAATTTTATAGGTCAGAAACTACCTTGTTAGTAATAAGTTTGTTAAGCAAAAAATGGCAAGCAAATGCAAGGCCCTTTGCAGCTTTTTACTATTTATAGTTTTGATATGCAAAAATGATAATTCAAACAACCATTCCAACTCACTCTCAAACTTGGCCATCTTATTCAATCTCTTTCCATTTCTGGTATTTTATATAAAATGTGTGGTTCCAGAAAAAATCCATACCTCCACCAGGGAAGGTTTTTTGGTTTGAACCCGCCACACCCCTGGAATTTCCAATTTAGCTTCATTCTTTCCTTTAAAAAATTTGGATTTTGAGACCCCCCTCCCCCTCGGAATTTCCAATGACCTTCCTTGGGGTGAGTATTGATATTTTGTAGAAATGCAGAATATAAAAATAATATTAATAGTGAAAAGTAGGTCATGTGACACTAGCTACATTTAAGGGCCTATTATGCAATTATTTTGTATGCTGGGCCATCCTAACATTTATTTTACGGGCTGAGTATGAATAGAGCATATGAAAGAGGTCTGTTTACTCAGGCTAACCTAGGATGTTTTCCAGATAAATTGCTGATCATAGGTCGGGAGTGTATTCTTTCGTCCTCAAACAGTACTCAGAATATCATGTGTCTTGGAAAGGAAAATTATTAAAACGTTCACAGTTACATGTACGGGTAATAATTTATAGTTAATTCAACTATAATAATAATTGAAGGGTTTGAATTAATTCAACTATAAATAATTTTATTACCCGTACATGTAACTGTGAACGTTTTAATAATTTTCCTTTCCAAGACACATGATATTCTGAGTACTGTTTGAGGACGAAAGAATACACTCCCGACGTATGATCAGCAATTAATTCTTGATAGTTGAATTAATTCAACTACATGTATAAATAATAATAATTATTATTATTATTTATAGTTGAATTAATTCAACTATCAAGATTTAAGGTAAATGTTGATGTTTTAATAGACTCAATAATTTTCCTTTACAAAACACAACAAATGTGATATTCGCATGTGAGTATTTGGCAATAAACTATTATATTACATTAATTAAACACCACCTAACGATTATGCAGTTCCAGAAAATATCCATACTCACCCCATGGAAGGGGAAATTCTTATGGGGAGGGGGGTCTCGAAAGCCAAAATGTTTAAAGGAAAGTATTAAGCTTAAGGGGTGTACCATTTAACTTCTGAGGGGGGGGGTGATTTTGAAAAAAATATAAAAAAACAAATTTTGTGCACACGACCACTGCCAAAAAAAATTCCTGCAAGACACTACCTGATGGGCTTACATGCAATAAAATAAAAAAAAACACATGCCCCGAGAAATAAATTTCTTGCACATGAAAGGGTTTGAAAAAAAAAAATTGCGCCTGTACCAAATCACCCACACCCCACACCCCCCCCCCCCCCCCCTCAGAATTTAAATGGTCCACCCCTAAGTGGAAATGCCAGGGGGGTGTACAAGTGTGCGTGTGTGTGGGTGGGGAGGGGGTGTCAAACAAAACTTCCATGGGGAGGGGGTAGGGATATTTTCTGGAACTGGTCACTGGGAAAATCATGATTATATCAATAGACCTATTTAGCGTGAAGACATTGCCATTAGATTCATATTTCTTGAACCTTTTCCATTTATACATGTACTGACACTACATGAGAAAATGACGGATTACACACCTCTTGGTGGTAAACCTGAGGGATAACATAAGGAGGGGAACTTTTGTACAAAACCAACAAATACCTCCTTGAGGCTGAAATGCAAATTCATTCCCCTCATCTACACAGTTATAACTAATAAATATAATATACAATAAGAAAAAAAACAGAAACAACAATAGCTAATTGAATACCATTTATTTGATAAGAAAAACGACTTTTCCTACAACATTGCAGCTAGGGAATTCAATATAAGCTTAATTATTTTAATAGAAGTTGAAAAATATCAGATAATTACCATTGATGAACCAAATGTGCCTCGTCAACAACTATGGCTTGCACTCGTCTTTGGAATTCTTTTGTCTTCAGAAGTTTTCTAACATTGTGGCAGTCTACAAAAACCTCCGGATGGCCAAAAAGCAAGCTGCATTTATGTAGATGTTGGGGGATGACCACACTATCTTGTCCTTCTTCGTTAACATTACTTTGTAATACACAAACATTTAAAAATTGCTGCAATTTCTGAACTTGATCCCTCATTAGCGCATTTAGCGGAGAAATGACAATAACAACAGAATCTTCTTGTTCAGGTTCGCATCCACGTCGAACGAAATTGAAGATTGGAGGTAGGACTTGGTAAATTAGGGATTTACCAAATCCCGTTAGCAAAACAGCAAGCACATCCTTTTTGTCAAAACTAACACCTCTATTAATAGCATCATACTGCTCTTTCCTCAACTCTACTTCGGGTCGACCGAGCTTTACTAAAGAAAACTTTATGGCTTCGTGGAAGACTTCCACGCGACGATGCCCACTATCAGCCGCCATTTTGAAAATTTCCCTCTTAGACCGCTGGGCGATTGAGGCTCAGATGGCCGCTTGCGCTTGCGCCGTGAAACCGGAAGAGCAGAATTGCGCTTGCGCCGTGAAACCGGAAGGGCAGAATTCGGTTATGAAATAACCGTCGCTCCCAGAGCTTCGCGTTTCCCGACCGCTGGTCTAGGGGGACGCGGGCTCTGGGGACGAGATTGATTGTGAGCCTGCTCGCGCGCGATCGCAGCCTAGATATACGCGGGCGCCATTTTTCGAGGAAACCGGAAGCAGAATGCCGTGCGCACTAGTGTGTTATTTTTTTCCTCATTACGCATGCAGTTTCCATCAGCCAATCCAAAAATTCGTATTTTTTACTGTCCCCAGAGCTACTGATCACAACATTTAAAAAAAACCGCGTAGCTCTGGGGACGAGAATGGGGACTATGTCACCAGGGCCCGGTTGTTCAAAGCACGATTAAGCTAATCCTGGATTAGCGTGAATTTTGATTTCAGTTTTGTAACTTTTCAGTGAGATTTTCTGTTTATATTTTTTGCTCTTTAGTTTTGACTTTGACTAATGTCAAACTCCACAAAACATTATCATGGAAAACCACATTTATATATGAGAAATTGAAACCTCGATTATTTGTTAATCCTGGATTAGCGTTAATCGGCTTTCGAACAACTGGGCCCTGGTGCCCATGCGCGGTAGGGTCCACTAAAAGCTAATTTGCACTCGAGTTTTCAGCTTCAACTTGAAAGCGTTTGCCAACGTTTTCACGTTCGGCGGGAGATTCGAGGAGAGGAAGCAGTCGTGAACAAATCTACGCTAATCTTGGCAATCCGTTGCATCTGCCTCACTCTTGATGTTAACTTATCCTTAAGAGATATCGAACTACAGTTCTATTTAGTTATTTCGGTGTTAGCTTGCTCGATTTGCGAAAAATATCCGATAGAAAGTATTACAGTGTATTTGTACTTCAAGGAAAGAATCAATGGCAAGAACTAGTACCATCGAAGGAACAGGCTAGAATTTATGGCTTTATATTCATCGTGATATAGGGAGAAAGGGTGAAACAAAAACAACCCTAAAATCGCTTCTAATGGACCTAAAAACCAAACAGGACACAGACAGACAAGCGTTTCAGAGAAACGTTTTGCCCATACAAACCCTTATAATTTCACTATTACGCAACGGTTACCGTCACGCTCAAATTACCGCTCAGCTGAAACAAAGGTTAGGTCATTTATAATTTATCACTCATATATAGAGCTTGGGCGACCTGTGCTGTTACCCGTTATCTGCAAAAAATACCTGCCGTTTCTGCCGCCATGTTTTGTTTTTCAGTGACTTGCCTTGGTAACCGCGCTCCTGTCATCACCACCCACTAGGGGAGGGGTAAGGCAGGGGCGGGAAGCGGGATTCCCAAGGTGGCGGGAACCGGGAAACTGATTGGAAAAATATTCGCAAAATTGCGTAATATTTTAAAATAGAAAGAGCTCCAAGATCTTGGAGCTTTTTCTATTCTAAAATATTTCGAGGCGGGAAATAACAACGGAAGGGGCGGAAACCGTAGTACAAGGTACGGGAAGCGGGAAGTTCCGACCTCCCTGTCCTCCCCCCCCCTGCAATATCGAAACAACTTGGAAAATTTGGCGCGCAGGGAATGGCACTCAAGAACTCTCTCCTCCGCAGAGGTTCTATGGGGCGTTTGTTATGGAAATCCGCTGGGCAAGGTAAGTAGCTAGTACTCTGCACTCATTTCGCTCAGCGGATTCTCCCCACACCGAAACCATGAGCCTCTGCAATCTCGTACCCAGAGTCAACGGTCTCCTCGGTCAGCGGGTCGTCGCCAGGTTAGACTCTGGGGGATTGGAATAAATATCGAATTTTTTGATTGGCTGTCTCGTGTAACAAACAATGGCCGTTACACCAGATTTCTGGTATTCAAAATTCCATTCCCCCAGAGTCTAACCTGGCAACAACCCGCTGACCGAGGAGACCGTTGACTCTGGGTACGAGATTGGAGCCTCTGCGGAAGAGAGAGACTCAATAATTATTTTACTGATTTGAGGTCATTTGATTCGTTCATATTGATTTTATGCATGACAAGCTTTGTAGCCTTCGAACCAGACAGATTTTAAGCCAGCTTATTAATTCGCTTATTACCTTCTAATTGATTGTATTATATTCTCTTGTTGTCATCTAAACCTGAACCTAAACCTTAGTTTATTCTAATGTAATTTCACACTTTCATTTCTATACATAACGCTACAAAAGCATTTTATAATGGTGACATGTCGTCGCCGAAACGTCATGTTTTAATATCGCTCATTTTTATTCTAAAATGCGTCATCTAACTTACCTGTCTTTTACACTTCTAAAAAGTCACAATCAAAAACCCTTATTATATTGTTCTATTCGTGTAGTATTGTGAAGTTCAAATCTTGAAATTCCCACCAGGGTGATATGCTCCTGTTCCCGCTCATTAATTTACCCTAGCTCGTCAGTTTACGAACTCGCTCGACTACTGCTCTCAGTACCAACGAAAAAAAGTCGCAAATTTGTAAAAGGTTTTCGACGCCAACAGAAAAAATAATATACGTCCCTGGCGCATTAAAACAAACCAACGCCAGGTTTGATGTACAGAACGGGATTAGTACGAAAGTGTAGTTTTCGATTTTGGGCACTAGACGCGGGCGGGGTGGTCGGCGGGGCGGGAGTGAGGGGCGGCGGGGCGGCGGCTGTGGCTACGTTTACACGGATCGGACGCGGTTACAAATCGACACGGTTACATGATTTCCAAACCTGGCCGTATCTTATATATTAGGCACCGCCATTTTTAGCAAGCAAGCACTGTACTTCTATGCACATCCCACATTTTGATCAGTGGAGATTTTTCCCGCCAAGATTCGCCCGGCTTTATTCGCGCCCAAAAATCACCAATCGTTTTCAAAAACCACATGGTTACTCCGTTTACACGATACTCAGAACAGTACTGCAGTCTTAACCATATCGTTTTGCCAGAAAAGCTTCCGCAAAACGATGCACTTTCCATCGTCGCTGTGTAAACGGAGGGCGTAACAAACGACGCCGTTATAATGAGTCCGTGACCGTGTAAACGGGGCCTTTCTCAGGTACTTTAAGCGCGGTTTAGAACCAGGTTTAATATCGATGGCCACAGAGGCCCCCAGTGGTGTACAGAAGGCCTCACGCAGCATAGAGACTGCTACAGATGCACTGCAGGAGGAAGAAGCAAAGATCAAGGCCATACTAGCTAATCATTAGCTAGTATGGCCTTGATCTTTGCTTCTTCCTCCTTGCGCTATGTAGCCAAGGTCAATGCGAATGACCACAAAAGACTTGCACAGCCACAGGACAGCAAATAACTGTCATGTGTGTGAGAAGCCCTTGGAATGAGACTCGTCCGGGATGACGGGAAAGGGATCACGGACAAAAATGACAAAACCCTGGTCGGGGGACGCTCGGTTGGCTGTTTCTTGCCTAGCCCCCGCTAGGACTTTTTGCCTCACCGGAGTGAGGACTTAACCGCTGACAAGGCGGTAGTCATACCAGCCATTTTACCACTGGCTCAGTGGTTGAGTTCCCCGAGGGGTTCTCTGAGCGTCCCCCAGTTATTAACTGTGGGCCCCGGCTGGGTCACCACCCAGGCTTTCCCTAGTTAACAGGTAATTGCCTATACCGGTAATGAGAGACATGCATGTGCCTTTTTAGGATTCATGGGGGCCAGTCCCAACCTCCAAGAGCACTACCAATTACTCACTAAACTGTAAGAACCTTCATTCACCTATATATTTTGCTCAAGTTCGGCCTTCCCAACACTGTGGTATTGCTCTGTCCCACGAGTGCACAGCAGCATGTACGCATGCGTTTTACGGCCGACAGCTGAGCAATACCGCTGTGTTCAAAAATTAGAGATTGCGGTTTCAGAATAAATTAAGTAGTCTATAATTTCATACAATTTTCTATGCTGTAAGCGAGCTTTGTACGCCGGTTTGGCAAATTAAAGAGAGGTAGAAGGTAATACATGTAAGACCTCTGTATTATGGAGGTAATGCTGCTGAAGCCACACAGGCAATGGAAGAAACAAAAGAAAGCGCCGCTTGTAAATAAATGCACACAATGGCGAAACAAACGAACGAACGATCGATCTTACGATCAGTACCATCACTTCTTTGGTCTTTACTGCGGTTTCAGCCGTTGCAATCTCGCTGGTGTTGGCAATAGCGGCACCGGTGTTGGCCATGGACTTGCTGGCCTTGGCTTTGGGCTCGTTGATGACTCTAGCACGAGTAAAAACTTGTAAATAATGGCGGATTTTGATGTGGAAAACACTCTCTGATCGAGTGGAATCTGGGGCGGGAAAAAAAAAGAAAAATCAAACTGAGGATCGCGGAACTACGGGACTGCGGACTTCTTTGTGTAAAGTTAAAGAGTAGTGTGTGTGCACTAGAAAAGTGAACCCATTGAACACTGGGTTGAATTGAGACCTCTGGCCGGTCCGAATATGCTCAGAGTACTCGTTCTGTATTCTCAGCCAATCAGATTTGTCAGATTTGACGGTTAGTCCGAGATTCTCCGACTTTCCGGCTTTGGAACCGGTCAGAGGTCTCGGTTCTTGGTGCTGACCAAAAGGATCGTGGCCTCTGGGGACGAGAATGCGCCAGCTTTCACCTGATCTATGAAACATAGAGCTGCTTCCCCTACTCCTCAGGCACGCAAGGAGACAGGACGCAACAGCTGCACAGCCGGCTCTTGCCCCGGGTTCCCGCACCGCCACCACCGACCGTGTAGCCTAAACTATGTCGCAGTGCAGCTCATCCAGGGTCTGCCGATCATTAACCACTGACAGTTGTTGTGTTCCTGAGGCGTGCTTTTTCATAATGCAAAGATGTTACTTTTGGTATACGCCCGTGAGTCACAGCAACTCTAACTGGCCGCACGAGCACTAGGGGTGGAGGGCCCCACTAGGGGTGTGTTTGTGTGTTCTTAAAAAGGTGTTCGAAATAAGTCAGTGGATGTTTATACATGCTCACTGTAAAGTTACCTGGAGGGGTGTGTTGGGGCTGGGGCGCCCTGGAGCGCCGTACGGCTCCTATTCCGTTTTTCTCAGGAGGAGATGGTGGGGGGGGGGGGGGGGGGGGGGGCGGGGTACGTTCAAACCAATATATAGTAGCTCTAAGTCCAGTTGGCAATAGCTATGTACGCAAATTACAGAGTGTCATAATCTTCAATTAATTCAAAGCGCAAACAGGAAACCATATATGACCTCTTAACATTTGCTATAGTGACCACAGTCTAACGGCTCTATTCAACTTAAAAACTCCTCCGGCCTTACAGCATAAAGTACTCTCAAGAAACACATACGAAGCAAAGAAAAATCGAATTTAATACAATAATAATAATAATCATCAATACAACGGTAATTACACACGAACTGTAGGAGTCGTGTTTGGCCTCTCAACTGTTTTATACTATGCTAAAAAAAACATATTGTAATTTCACTATTATCTTAAAAACAAATCGAATGAGTAGGTCCATTGTATCTTTACCTAAATGGAATGAATAAGAAAACCTTTTCCTGTAGTTATGGAATCCTTAATAACAACAATTTATACTTTAGAAGAATATATATTCGCAGTCCCGATTAAGGACGGTGCCTCCTATTGTTACTGCGCATACGTTCTGCGCATAATTTCTCGCGTCATTAGCGCGCGCTCGAGCGCGCGCACATACAGAACATTGCAAAATCTCTTTAAGGCTAAGCTCGGCAGGGAAAATATATGGTCGTTTTCTTCATATAACTTACAAAAACGCCTGGTGACCCCTACTTTTTATGTTATAAAATGGAAGCGGTAAGCCTATTAAACATATGATTAATTTTTTGTTGTGTGCAAAAGTTATTTAGACTGTATTTTTGGTATACCAGAGGAGAGCTGTCAGGGTTGATAATGGCTACGTTGCGATGATTTTTAATTAAAAAATACATAAACAGTAGTTGTTATATTACCATTTGTTAAGTATTTTAAAGCTTTTTTATATTTATTGTTGCTTTCGTGTATGTCAAGGCAAATTCAAAGGGAATCTGCGAAAAAATATGTTTTTCTTTTTTTCCGAGAAGAAAATGCTATTTCAGCATTTTTTTCCAGATTGAAGCTTGATTATCTCTGAAAAATGCGTGGTTACCCCCAATTTTCTTTTTGGAATCCAATAGCCCTTGCTAAGATCTGCTTTTCCCGCATAGTCATAAACCGCGCAAAAATACTTTGGTATTAGGAGGCACCGTCCTTAAGGTGGCAAATACTATTTATTGGCGCGCTGGTTACATTTTTGTAAGAAATCGGTTAAATATTTTCCGTTCAAAGGCGCGCATCAAAGTGTAACCAACGCGCCAATAAATAGGATCGAACACATGTAGAGGACATTTCTTGTCGTCGTGAAGAACTGAATGTTCATCAAGTTAGCAAGCTATTTACAAACATCTCGATCACGATTCAGCACTGGGGTCTCTTCTTCGCTTCGCTATCTCCTTCGCTCAGTTCCGCACCTTGGAGGAAAAAATGACCAAAATCAGTGCCATTAAATTTAGTAAAAGCTTGGAATTTGCTATTTTAGTGCCAAGAAGATGGACACCAATAAACACAACAATATGCTTTTACTCAGAACTCTCAATGCTCTGCTCGAGCAGTACACGTGGTGTTCTTGGCTATCAATACAGGTTATTTAGCAACCCCCCTCTAGAAGATATAGTAATGTCACACAACAGTCTTGGGACGCCACACTATCTTTATAATACTCCTTATGGAAAGGGATTTAACGAGCGTTTATTCAGTATGCGGTTTAACACTCAAAGCTGACATAACTGTCATAACTATGTAATGACATCAAATCGCTGTCAAAAATGTATCAATGCAGCATTCTAGAAATAAGTTTTTATTATTTCGACAGTAACAAGTAACCGCCACTAACATAAGCCGCTTTGGATGCTTTACATAACATACAAATTTCGTTGCCATAACATAATTACTTTCGGAGATACAGATGGGGGAGGAGCGGGCGTATGAAGGAGGAACTTTATCCTCACTTCAGGCTTACGAAGAAGAAGGTTGGAGAATAATAATAGGTTTTTACAAAGGTCTACTTACAATGAAACACATCTAACCGCCTGCATCAAAGTCCAGTGTGACGTCATCGCCAATGAGTATAAATGGCGCCCAATACTTCACTTCACTGAACTCGTCAGATTCTCTCATACATTTCATGGCTTGATTCAAAGCTTCACCGGCACTTCTTCCTCCAACTAATTGTTTGTAGAAACTTTTCATGAACTCCAGAGTGGCCTCGTCATCAATCGCCCACAAGGACACAAGAACGGAACGAACACCGGCACCCAAAAACGCTCGTGCAATGCCAACCACCCCCTCAGCCTTAATCTCCCATGGGCACTATGGCAGCAACTTAGCACAACCAATCCGGCTCGCATTTGAACACTCAACACGTCTCTCATTGTTAAAATGAAATCCTCTTCAACAGGAGTCTTGCATTCCCGTGTAGGATTTGGTGCCAAGACAATTTCTCCTGTTTCCATACCACCATGTGCTGCAATGTGTACTAAAGCAGCTGAGGAGAGTCGTTTTAACACTTCATCTTTTGTTGCCTCTTCTCCAGTGAGAGGAGCAGTGTGAAGTATTCGCCCAATCATCTCTACCTCCTCTTTGGCGCATGGCAGCTGCTCTAGCTTCTCCCCATTATAATCAACTTCCTGTAGACAAGGATCTCCAACTAGAAGCACCCCTCTCCTACTGTGGTAATCAGTGGACAATCCATGATCAATTTCAAACTGGTCAGAGAAGGAATCACTCGAATTCTGCGAAGCTCACTCAAGTACCTTCCATTACTGTCCACAAATGCAGCATAAGGAGCCAGACATAATGGACCTTCGGGGACCAATATCAGTTCATTATCGCAAACTAGGTCGGCGATAGGGGCAATGATATTGTCATACAAGGTTCTTAAAGCATTGGTCTGAATATTTCCGAGACTGGATCGTGTTTGTGGGGACCGTTCATTTTCCAGCATTTCATCTCTCAGCTTACCCAATGAGCGATCTTCGCATTTTACACCAGCTCGAGCACCAATTTCCATACAGGCATTCTCAATTAACGACTGAAGGAAGGTGGCCACAAAACTCACATCACAGATTTCCTTTTTTCTCAATTGAACATCTTTTCCGTCTTGAATAAACCAGAAAAACTATTTCTCGCTCATCGACTGCTAGAAAAACTGTATTCGATGAGAGGAAACTTAATGTGTCACAAGTGGTGTTTTGCGGTTGTGAGTGACTCAAAGTATCCTTTTCCAGACCCATACTTCCATTGCATAAGATCATTCAGAGCTTGTGCACGTCCTTCCTCAACAGCAAACAAGGCCTCCACTACTTTTCCTTGTTTTAGCAAAAGACGCCATAAACTAGTGTATGCTTCTTTATACATATTTCGGTAGCTAATTTTCCACTCATCTTTCAACTGAAGAAGAATCCTTACTTCATTAAACATCACCACACTGGAATGAAAACAATCAAGAGCCCTGGTTAGAGAACCTTCGGATTCAAAGCACCCACCAAGGAATGGAACGATATGGCCAGTCCAGCTCTGTCTCCCACTTCTTTGGCAATTTTTAGATGACGTTCATGGTAGTCGATGGCTGTTTTGAAATCTCCCAAACTTTGATAAGCGTTGCCAAGATTGCCATACGCTCTTCCTTCCCCGGCTTTGTCTCCCACTTCTTTGGCAATTTTTAGATGACGTTCATGGTAGTCGATGGCTGTTTTGAAATCTCCCAAACTTTGATAAGCGTTGCCAAGATTACCATATGATGCTCCTGCTCCGGCTTTGTCTCCCACTTCTTTGGCAATTTTTAGATGACGTTCAAGGTAGTCGATGGCTGTTTTGAAATCTCCCAAACTTTGATAAGCGTTGCCAAGATTGCCATATGATGATCCTGCTCCGGCTTTGTCTCCCACTTCTTTGGCAATTTTTAGATCACGTTCATGGTAGTCGATGGCTGTTTTGAAATCTCCCAAACTGTCATAAGCGCAGCCAAGATTGCAATACGACTTTCCTTCTCCGGCTTTGTCTCCCACTTCTTTGGCAATTTTTAGATGATGTTCATGGTAGTCGATGGCTGTTTTGAAATCTCCCAAACTGTCATAAGCGTTGCCAAGATTGCCATACGCTCTTCCTTCCCCGGCTTTGTCTCCCACTTCTTTGGCAATTTTTAGATGACGTTCATGGTAGTCGATGGCTGTTTTGAAATCTCCCAAACTTTGATAAGCGTTGCCAAGATTACCATATGATGCTCCTGCTCCGGCTTTGTCTCCCACTTCTTTGGCAATTTTTAGATGACGTTCAAGGTAGTCGATGGCTGTTTTGAAATCTCCCAAACTTTGATAAGCGTTGCCAAGATTGCCATATGATGATCCTGCTCCGGCTTTGTCTCCCACTTCTTTGGCAATTTTTAGATGACGTTCATGGTAGTCGATGGCTGTTTTGAAATCTCCCAAACTTTGATAAGCGTTGCCAAGATTGCCATATGATCTTCCTTCCCCGGCTTTGTCTCCCACTTCTTTGGCAATTTTTAGATGACGTTCATGGTAGTCGATGGCTGTTTTGAAATCTCCCAAACTGTCATAAGCGCAGCCAAGATTGCAATACGACTTTCCTCTCCGGCTTTGTCTCCCACTTCTTTGGCAATTTTTAGATGACGTTCATGGTAGTCGATGGCTGTTTTGAAATCTCCCAAACTTTGATAAGCGTTGCCAAGATTGCCATATGATGATCCTGCTCCGGCTTTGTCTCCCACTTCTTTGGCAATTTTTAGATCACGTTCATGGTAGTCGATGGCTGTTTTGAAATCTCCCAAACTTTGATAAGCGCAGCCAAGATTGCAATACGACTTTCCTTCTCCGGCTTTGTCTCCCACTTCTTTGGCAATTTTTAGATCACGTTCATGGTAGTCGATAGCTGTTTTGAAATCTCCCAAACTGTCATAAGCGTTGCCAAGATTGCAATACGACTTTCCTTCTCCGGCTTTGTCTCCCACTTCTTTGGCAATTTTTAGACAACGTTCATGGTAGTCGATGGCTGCTTCTATATCTCGCAAACTGTTAGAGGCGCAGCCAAGATTAGCTCTTCCTTTTTCTACCTCTTCTCTTGCTATCTTGAGACTATTTTGGGCGTTGGCAATATTGTGAAAAGGAGTATCTTCAACCTTGTCTTCTATGTCTTTGACAGGTTTTGGTAAAGAATCTTCACTTTTCTAGAAACATATTTAATAAAAACATGAACATCAACCATGATATAAAATATACCTTGTGCTAATTGTGTTTGGTTTATGCACTTATCAGCGGCCATTCCGGGGTGGTGAACCCGGGGACATGGCGGGCATGGTGCGGGATTTGTTGACTTTTGTTGATAATTTTTAGCTCGGGATAGGGGGATTAGATCACCTTTGCATTTTACTGAAATTAGCCCCGAAAATAGATCCTGGGAACGAGTGCCTTTTGTCGTCTATTTGAATGAAGAATACGTTCCAAAATGCCGACGGAGCAGGCAAGCGTGACAAGGTGCAGTAGACAGCTGGACTTTGTTGCCTTTTATTAGCCCCGATCACCACTCTATGAAATTTTGGGAGGTTCCTCGAAATATGTACTTTTTGGTTTTAAGCCTCTTCTGTTTCTGTTTGAACTATTACAAAAATACCATGCTAATGTATCCCCGGGGGTAGGGGCAATGGTAGCTTTTTGTGGAAAAATATTGCTTCTGGGTAGGGGGGATTTGTTTATGTCATTGTGCAAATGCCTGGGGGTTCCCCGGGTTCACCCCCCGGGATGGCCGCTGATAAGTGCATTACGAACTCGGCTGGAAACTAGAACATAAAGAACATCTCAGAAATGTTAGTACCTGCGCAAAAAGCCTCGACATCATTCAAGAAATTTACAAAGGCTCCTTTCGTGTTCGTATGACGTATAGAATCATGGCATACCGTAAACTGCTGCTTATAAGCCCTGGGCTTATTCAACTTCGTAAGGGGTTTTGGATGGGCTTATATCCGGGGGGGCTTATAATCGGATGTATTTTTTTGTTTACAGGTAGATGGGCCTATAACTATAACCGGGGGGCTTATAAGCGGGGGGGGGGGGGGGGGTTATAAGCAGCAGTTTACGGTCGTGCATCATGTAGTTATACTAACAACATCAGTTAGCCTGCGCGGCAGGCGTAGAAAAAAAGACCCTTTGTCACTTACCATGATGCATCGCGTGACTAGCGAGTAATACTTCTTTCGTTTGACTGGCGAGCTTCCATTTGACTAGCGAGCCGCCGAGCCACTCGAGTAATACTTCTTCCACCTCACATCCGACGATCGTTCCGGTCAGTGAAGACGTATCAAAATAAACAATGCGCGGTGCATCACGGTAAGTGACAAAGTCTGTCTACAAGCCTATACTGTTCCTTTAAAAAACAGCTAGTTAACATTAACATTCAAGGTTTATCGTTGTTCCTTTTCATAATCTCACCTATTTTGCATATATTTATAGCTAGTTCTCATTTTTAAGTTGTGAAAGACTTTTTGCAGTCAGTTGTGAAGAAGTTTGTCACTCGCTCATTGTAAACTGCTAGGTAACCTGTCAAGTTTATATTAAGTTTATATTAAACATGGCATACTCACACGGCTCGCTTCTAAATTTACAAGACAGTATTTCTCCCCTCTTCAATTAAAGTACACCTTTTTAAATTAGATTTTATGTTATGCAGGGCCCCTATGAATACCAGCCTAGTTGCTGAATGGGCCACCCTGGTTATATAAAGTTTCCATTCCATTCCAAGTAATCATCTATCTTCCATGAGTTCCAATGTCAACAAGAAATCAACACGAACATTCGCATATATCTTGATGCTCACTTAATAAGCGAGATATCCTCTAATATCCAGAGGTCAACACCTCTACTTACGGCCTGAAATCGTGGCGTTACCTAGCGCAAAAGCTGTGGAACTTGTTATCAGATTCACATAACTTTTAAGGCCTTTAAATACGGTATCATGAAAATTGACCTTTCAAGGTATCGGCCACCCTTCAGGACCGTCCGCGCGCGCGGATCGCTGTAGCGTTAGTTGTTTTTATAAAAAACCCTATAAACCATATAATTTTTGAAAGCTTAAGAATTCCAGATGATGGCTTTTTTACTAAAAAAAAACCGATAAACTTAAATGTGTTTCGAAAATGGGAAGTTTTGTGTAAAAGTACATGTCTTTATAAATCATGTTCCACTCCCTCCGGAAATAAACAGAAGAAAACGATTAACACCGCATTCGCTTCTCAACACGTTCGGCTAAAAAAACCGTGTCTCAGATTTTGACAAGTGCGTTTGATTTTCTTTTGTGAAGTTGGGAGTGACAATTAGTTAGCACTCCCTGTGGAAAAAAAGCTCTAGCTTTAAAATTAAAAGGAGTATTAAAATTCGCAGACACGGTTTTGTAGAAATATGTCATCATTCTGGCCAAATTTCAGCCAAAATTGGTTGAATGGCTGCCGACTTGGAGATAAAAAGGAAAAGACATTTTTTGCGGCATCTTACCTGGAATGAGATTATGACACCTGAACGTCTATTCTGATCGATACCATAGAGGGATCAACTTTCTCTAACAATAGGACTTTGACAGGTAACATGTAACAGGAACAAAACGACTGTGCTGTAAGAAATGAGATTAGCTGGGTAAGAAGTTCTTCTATCTTCCACAGTTATTTTTCCAGGCACAGTATGCGAATATTCGAGTACATAAATGCACGCGGGTCGCATGCTAGCGACTTGTGCGCTGCCCCCGGGGGGGGGGGGGATACTTGACCCATGTTTGGGTATAGGGGTGCCGCTGAGGGTTTGAAACCCTAACCCTGTTTAGGACAAAAAAAAACCTAAAATACCCACCCTGTGTAGGGCAACACCCTCTATTTTAGGACCCTGTTTAGGGCAAACGACACAATACACACTCTCTTGTTCTAAACAACAGGGGCACCCAACGACGGTTTTCTCCCAAATGCTTTAAAACACTATTTTAGGCTGTCTGGTGTGCTTTTAAATATCTATAAATGAATTCTAAGCTGCGCTATAAAATTTATATCTGTTCGGTCATTCTAGGGGAACTTTAGACTTCACGAATTTATTAGGGCTTTTTTAGTCATTTCCCGAAAACCTCAGCTTTTCCTTGCTGATTTTTCCTTTCCGAAAATCCTAGCTGACCCTTTTTTGTACCCAGAACGAAATTTTTATCTCTCCGAAAATAATAGGCATTAATTTTCCCATATTAAGAAAGTTCGAGATGATATTTCCCTAAAGAAAACTCCAAACTTTAATCCGAATATCTGAGGTGATTATAGGCCTTCCGAAGAGATATTTCACCGAAACGATCCGTTGGGTGCCCCTGAAACAAGTGTAGGATACCGACAACAATAGCATTTATCTTGTCTTGAAAATGATGTGATGTTGACTGATGAGCTGCTAAAGACCGGCAAACGTCACCGTGCAACAATAGCCCGGAATAATACCCTGCTTAGGACAGACTCGCATGAAATTATATACCCTGTTCAGGGCAGAGAGGCCAAAAACCATCCATACCCTGTCCAGCGGCACGTCCCCGTATAGGCCATATAAGGGAGTAACCCCCCCCCCCCCCCCCGGGTGCGCTGTTTTGTCGCAGAATCAATTCAACCTAAAATTAACTTTAGGTAGTATTTGTACAGGGCGACTTCATTTTTGCTTTTAATGGATTTGATGTAAGTCACTTTGCCTTGACTCTGGAAGTGGTAGGAGAAACCTTTGTCGCTCGCTATGAAATCGGCCACGCAGACAATTGTCACGAGACTCTATGTAATTGGATAATTGAAGATATGACTGAAATGTCAACAGCTAATTAGAGAAAAATAATGAAGGAAATCTTTCATGTTCAATAACTTTCCACAGAAATAACATTTTCAGGTAGAATGTTTTGCGAGGTCTACCAGAATTTCAAAAAATCGAAAATTTCACAAAATGGTAATTTTGGGGTGGCTGATACCTTAACCTAACTTACTACTATTATCAACTCATTGATTGTACATTTGACTATCGTATAATGACGTTAGATTGTATTTCATGATCCTGACTTATATTTATTTTTTCTCATATATTATATTATTCATTTTTTAAATTTATGTGGAATACCTGTAAATTAGCTTGTGTGTCATTTATGTGATGTCGCACCTTATCCATAGCTAAATGTATTACACAATAAACTTGTATTGTATTGTATTGAATTGTATTTTATTATACGACATAGCATATTAGAGTGCGAATACGCACAAAGACGAGTGCAAATATGAGACCGAATATTACACGGGTATTAGTCCTCCTGACCGCGCGCTACGGAAAACACTGTCGCAAGCCTATATTTTAGGAAAGAATTATGTCGTATAATAAACAATTAATTCAGCGGAAAGTTGTGTAATACGGCTGGGCATTTTTACTCGTCAATGTTTATTTTTTCTCGCCTAAACGCTCGAAAAAAATAAAAACTGACTCGTAAAAATACCCAGCCGTATTACACAACTTTCCGCTGAATAACCTCTATTTATTACATGGCAAACTGGTCCACGATGAAAAGGACCATTCTGATTGGTTCCCTAAGCGGTCCGAATTTTGCAATACGGACCGCTAAGATGGACCGCTCATGAACTCATTCGCAGAATTCCTTTTATGAAACATTGAACAAAAGAAAACTGTTTTCTATTAAGTAGAAACATTTTTCCTCGTGTCTGGCGGACAATTTTGGTTAAACTTTTCGCAAAGCGGCATGAAAAATGCAAGAATATGCTTAGCTTCGGCGCGCGCGCGTTAGCCGAGAATGGTTGCATTAATTTATCAGTAAATTTTTAAAAAAGCCATCATTTATTTTTGCAAGTTTATGGACCTCGCCTTCGGCTCGGTCCATAAACTTGCAAAAAAAGAACTCGACCAATATTTTCCCAATACGGACCGAACAAGCTAGTTCAATAACATCTATGTATTTTATTGTATTTTATTATAGGACATAGCAATTTAGAGTGCGAATACCCACCAAAACGAGTGCAAATATGAGACCGTATAACACGGGTCTTAGTCCCCCTGACCGCGCGCTACGGAAAACGCTGTTGAAAGCCTATATTTTAGGAAATATATTGTGTCGTATGATAAACAATTTATTCAAATCAATGTTTATTTTGTCTCGCCTAAAGGTTCGAAAAAATAAAAACTGACTCGTAAAAATACCCAGCCGTATTACACAACTTTCCGCTGAATAACCTCTTTGTATTGTATTGTATTGTAATACTTACGTTACGTGTTTCTCGCATGCACGATAGGAAATCGAGTGGTTGCGTGCAGAGGTTGCTTCTCGTCGCACGCGAAAGAGAAGTGCATCTCTGTCTCGCAGGGTAGTTTTACCCTGGCTACGATTTCTCAATGTTTACTGCAAAAAATTTTCCGATCTTGTGTCTCTCTACATGAACGAAAGTTTTCTTATTCGATTCTGTTGCAATCAAATAATAATTATGGTTTAAATAATGCATGTTGTTTAGCCTGTTTGATCTACGGTTCAAAGTTATTTATGGGGTGAAAAGTGAAAAAGCAACAAACACTTCTTTTGATTATCTTCCCAGTAAAGCCATGATAATATTTTCTTGTAACAATACTAACCTGGCCTTTCATAGTGTGTGTATCAGACATATTCTTCATTTCTTGTCGCCTCGTTTCTTCCGATGGTTCACCAACACACGTTGTCCATAAATCTAGCAATGTCTTGCTATTTTTGTCAATCTTCTTAGAGTCAAGTCACATGACATAATATTTGGAAATCGTAAAATTATTTGTAGTAAGTAGTATTATTATTTGTTGAGTTTCCAGGAAAATAGAAAGTAATTTTAACACTATGTAATTTAGAACTAAATACACAAATAACCTTTTTAATTCCATGGGGGTTTCCTAAATTATTGCAGCCCCGTTTTCTTTAGAGGAACTTTAATACATACAGTAGAACAAGGCCTATGAATGCCCTGGTTATAGGCGCACCAGTCTGGTAACAAAACATAAGAAGCCCCTCAGGATAAAAGCCTCACCTCTCTATCCGAATCTCTCTAAAGAATAAGAGTGAAGCCTGCAAGATAAAACAGAATAATACGATGGAGTGGCAACCTACTACTACATCAAAAATGCAGAGATTTGGAGATCTGGGCCACTTTCCATTTAGGAAAAAACAAAATCCGGTAATTTCGGTTGGAATTAATTTCTGTTCGTCATACCTACCACGTGGTGCGCGTTGCCCGACGGGACACCAAGATGGTGAAATATTTGATAATTTTTGATGAAATCTCGGAGGCCGAGATCAGGGGGGGATAGAAAGCCGGCACTTTTCTTTGAGGACATAGCGGTGCCGGGCAACAGACCAACAGTGCGAATCGTGTGTCAATCAAGCCGTGGCTAAGAATGCCGTCAACCAAAACTTCATTGTTTTCTAACCCGGGAAACTTTTTCAAGCTCGCAGCGTAGAGCTGTACGCGTGTAGTCTGGGGTCGCTTATGGATGCCAGGAGCGGTCGCTTATGAGAGCTTTTATTGTAGAGTTTGAGTGACAATTCAAACGGTGGTTCATTCAAATGGTGGTGTCGCAACTAGAGCTTGGTCGCTTACGAGAGTGGTCGCAAGGAGAGCGTCGACTGTAGCAGTTACAGGAAGAATTCCTCTCCAGTGCAAACCTTTGCCCTTTGTTTGGCTCACATGTAAATATTCAGAAGTCATGAGTTTCTTTTCAGTCAGATTTGACCTGACGCTGAGCAGTTTGTGATCCTGTAGTGTATTGAACAGATACTCATAAAATGACAGTCTCGTGTGAACAGACCTCGTGGTCGGGTCCAACCTCGAACCAAATCCATTTCGATCCTTAAAAAGTTGTAAAAAGATGATAGGCGAGACTGTACGGTATCAGAAATAGTCTGAAAATCGTAGGTATAAAATGTCCACCTCTCATTAAAAATGTTTTTCAAAGTTCACAATAAGATAATGTTTGCCAGAGTCTAGAAAGATAACATGAATCGTTATGGCAAAGGATACAACCAATCCCTTATCACACCAAGTAATGGCATCTTTGTAACACTGTAGCTGCAGACAAGCCCTCGCTCCTGAAAACCATTCAAAATTTGATCGAGAGTATTACATTACCTCAAAGAGAATGATCCAAGAGAAGCATTCCCCCATACATGGGTCTCTTCCTCTGGAATCCATTTTTCATTTTCAGTCCATAGCAGAACTATTTTAATATCGATACCTGATTGGTCAGTTCGAGTAACGTAATATCGGGGCCTCCTTCAGAAGGAAATACAGTGGAACCTCTCTACAACGGCCACCTTGTGGCCGAAATAACTGGCCGTTGTAGAGAGGTGGCCGTTGTAGGGAGGTTTCAATTAGAGTAAAGTGTATGTATCGGTGTACGGTTGGGACGAAAAAATCCTGGCCGTTGTAGAGAGGTGGCCGTTTGTAGAGGTTCGACTGTATATATTCAAAAATATTATCATGGGGAACGTGGAATCCTTCTCTAAGATCATCCTCTCTTGACCATCTATTTCCAGAATTTGTCATGTCTGTTACGCGTCACGCCCCCCTCCCCCCTCCCCCCAAAAAACAAGAAGTAAGATAAACAAACAAAATCGAAAATATTTCAGCCACGACAAAAGATTCCCGTATATCTCATTGACATCTTTGTATGGGACTGCTGTTTGAAAAGCGAGCAAGAGGATGTCGAAAGATGGCAAGGCGGGGTCGAGTACAACGGCCAAACAAGCCTTTAAAAGCTTTTGTACATCGCCGCCATTACTGAAGAATTGTACGACCCTGTTGGTCTGCAGTATCCGATTAATAATTCATCAAGTGAAAACAAAGTAAATCATAACCGTGGAACCGTGTTGGAGGTTTGGATATCTGATCTTAATTAGCATAAATTTTACGATTTTATTTCTCTGTTTACTCCTTAGGTTTAGTTTCGATTGAGAAGATATATCAAACACTTGAGGCAGTGTTTCATCACATTTCAAAACACCTCACAATTTCGTCAAAACTATTCCGCGGCGCGTAGTATTTTTAACTCACTTCTCGGTGTTTAGAAATGTGATAAAACACTGTCTCGCGTGTTTGATGTATTACTTCTAATAACTTTGTCAAACCACGACCGACTGACATGGGATGACACATTAGAGACAGACTTGGGAATTGAGTGTTCCAAGGCATGACAACAGTGGCCCCGCTTAGTATTAGGGTCTTAGTTGATTCAAATGTTTGATCATAAAAGCCTCTGAACTTTGCTTAGGTGTTTTTCGACAAATCCTTAACTCAACAAAGAAGGCTGTCACGACGCTTACCAGTTTCTATGGCTTCAATGGAAGTTGGTTCCAGCTTAATGGCAGATGTTGCATCACCCAGTGCTTCTTGATAATTTCCTGACAAAGACAATTGACATTAATAACCAAGTTCATGTTCAGATGAAGACGTAGTAGGGAAAAATTAAAAGTTATAAAAACTAAGAACCAACGAAATTAATTTGTAGAACAAAAATTGGGAGAGCGTGTGTTATTCCTATGTTTCGCCATTGTTGCACTCTAGAGATACCTGTTTAAGAAATATTGAGCGATTCTGCGATAATATCTAGCAGCTGTCTTACTACAGAAAATGACTCTTCTGATTTGCTATTAATTACACATATTACCATCATATAGAGCAGTTTTAAATTAAAGCCCCATTTACACGACATTCATTTTGGGTCCGGCACTCCTAAATTTTGGCACGCGGGCCGATAGTTTAGGGCACGGCCTGTCTGATTTTTGCCGTGTAAATGCAAAATTTTTGGCACGCGTGCCCAAAAATTTAGGCGGGCCGAGACCACCTCAGGAGGTAGTCTCGGCCCGCCTAAAAAGAGGCCCGCGTGCCAAAAAGAGATGCATTCTCGTTCCCAGAGCCTTCGGTGACACGAAAAAAAACTAGGGGCGCCAAAATTCCAATCACACATGCGCAAACGGTGTGTCCTAACGAGATATGTCTTCATGCCGTAAAATCTTGGCCTCAAGAGGAATATAAATGGCCTGAAAGACAGAGTAATCAGTCGGATTTCCACTCGTTTGAAGTTATATATTTTATTATAAGGCATATAACAACAACGGGTAGTAAAACTTATTTCTTATAGCGAGTATTTTAACCGACGTGACTGATTTGTCTATGCCGTTTTCCATTTTGGACACTAACTACGGCTTTGTTCGACGCTTGTAATTTGCTTCATGTAAATTTCGAGGAATAGTCATTTATAGTAGTAGCATTATTTTAGCTAGAGGTGATGTATCACTGAGTACATGCATGTTGATAAATTCACATCATGCGCCATGTTTCATTTTGACTCCTCGGTATTTCAATAATCTGTTCAGTAAAATGCGGTTTTCAGTATTACAATGCCGTTTTCTGCTTATATGGCTTAATTATTAGATCGTCTTTGGCTCGGCTGTATTATGAGATACAGGCTTTGTACACTGTTTTATCAATAATTCGTTTTTGAACGCTAATTTTTCTTGTTATTTGCACCCAGAAGCAAATGTCCCTCGTACCACAGCTCTCCGACTTGATTCATTTCAACATGTCAAACCAGGCAAAAGAACAGATGATATGTATGCATACCTCTCTCAAGCGCAGAAGGATTGAAGTATAAAACTGCTCAATATAGCTTGCATAAAGCCGTACTATCGCTGCTTCAATGCCACGGTACAAGTGATGATCTTGTTTCGTACCTCATTTCTGTCAGGACGTTTCGTTTTTTCAAGGCGCATCAAGCCATAAAATTGCTATAGGCAATCCCGGGGGGGGGGGGGGGGGTACTCCCTATAATGGACTATACGGGGAGGCTCCGCCCGAAAGGTGTCCTTTTTTAGGCTCGAGGTATGTGAAAGGGTAGGGATTTCACGAGTAAATGATATTATTGTTTGGTTAACATCTCTACTGGTAATGCTTGATGATTTCTGGTGATATATATTGTTAATTAAGTTCATTACAAGGGTATAGAAAAGGGATGCAGTGCTTCTACTGTAGGTATGTGAAAGGGGTACCATTTTCATAATTTCTATGGAAGGTATATGAAAGGGGTACCATTTTCTATGGAAGGTATATGAAAGGGGTACCTTTTCTGTGAAAAATGGTATATGAAAGGGTAAGGGGTTGGACCTCTGGGCGGAGCCTCCCCGTATAAAACTTTTTGGAGTACCCCCTCGGGTAGGCAATCGACATTGAGTATCTGACATTTTGATTTTGAACGAATCCGCTAAAAATTATGTGAGCCGCTGTTAAATAATCTCGGGGACTCACAAATTTAAGAGTGCCGTTCTTATTTTTGGGGTGCCGCTCAGAAATGAACATTGAAAAAAATCGAACATATTTTGTCGTGTAAATGAAGCGGGCCGTGCCCTAAACTATCGGCCCGCGTGCCAAAATTTAGGAGTGCCGGACCCAAAATGAATGTCGTGAAAATGGGACTTTAAGTGTCGAAATTTCATCACCGGAATTGCTTTGGTTTGCTTTACTACGCTCCGTGATTCGTTTAGTTTAAAAAACTCGCCGCCAGCTTCTCAACCAATCCGATGCAAAACCAAGACCAATCGCGACTTGGTCACATGCGTTCTCAAGTTCTCAATGGTTCGTTTTGTTGTTTGTTTACGTTTGTTGTGATTGGCCATTGTAATTACTTTGGGTTTGGTTTTACGACACTCAATTAAAAACCGCTCTATATGAACAAAATTTTGAATAACTGAAAAAAAATTAATGAACTTTTAAAAGTTAGCAGGCTTTTAATAGAAATATTTGTCAAAGCTCAGAAACACTTTAATCCCCTAATTTCAATATAGTGCTTTTACAGCAGGTTTGTAATGACAATTCGTAAAACTAAGAGCAACGTAATCAATACATCTAGCAAACCTTGCAACCCATGGCAAGCGCAGTTTTGGTTTTCTATGAAATTTTCCAAGAAGGTACATTTGTTTCTTCCGGCTCTTTTTGGAAAGACGCAGTCCTATTTTGCTTTGGCTCCCGAGTCAAAGAGCGACACTGAAATGAGATGGAGTGGCTGGACTACAACTAGTGAAGAAGGAGTTACATGGACTTTCAATATATATCCTTTCAATATATATCCTTCACATGGCTCTTAAACTTAAGTCCACTGTTAGGATTGTTCTTTGTGACTTTTGTGCCTACATGGCCCCGTGAGCATTGAAGTGTAATGTAAGTATTTTGTTACAAAAATTGTTACATTGGAACCCCACCTTACGACCACCTCGTTAATACGACCACTTCCTTGACCTTCCTTTGGTCCCCAATTAAAGTTCTGTCGGTCATTTTCTTATTTAAGAACCACGCTAATACGACCACCCCGTTAATACGACCAGATTTTGGTGGCCTGTTGGTGGTCGGATTAACCGGGTTCCACTGTATAACATGGCGATAACTGCATGATAGCGATAGGAAAGATCTTCTTTGGGATCAGTATAGTATAGCGAAACAAAAATGGACCACGAATAACACTTTACCATAGTATATTTATAAAATAAATTTTCAGTGCAATCTCCGAAAAGAGGAAGATTAGAAGTATTTAAGAGGAACCGCGAAGCGTGGCAATTTGCTTATATTTTGGATTAATTATAATTAACAAAGCCGTGTGAGTCGTCAAACTTCAAAACATAACTAATAAATAAAAATTACGAAAAACAAGATCTTACCCAAATAGAAATAAGCTGCTGCCCTGCTGCTGTACAGTTTGGCATTCAGTTGGACATCCTTACAGTTCACTTGAATTCCTTCCGTGTAGAAGTATATGGCGTTATAAGCTTCTTTTTTTGAGTATTCTTTGTTACCTTCTTCGACGCACACTTCTGCTATCGTTGAAAAAAGAAAACCTTATATAGTCAAATTATGATCGCACTTTGTTAAGGATATACTAATATATTAAATAATTCGTAATATGTTAATCTTACCAGTCGCTTGAAATTTTTATTTTCTTGCAAAGTACCATTTATACAAAAGGGCAATCAATAAAGCAATTAATAAATCGTGATTAATCAAATAAGCTTATGCAGACGACAAAAGGGGTGCCTCGCCTAAATCCTTGCGGGTCGGTGACACAGTGCTGCTGACATCTGTAAAGTCAACCATGTTTTTAAGGAACTTTTGTCCGAGTCATTTTAATGTGATTCATAATACAGGTACATAAGTAACAGTTACAAACGACGCTGGTGCTTAATTTAAACGGAACATGGCGGAACAATGTATTGTCGAGTCATGGACGTGAACGTGATTCATCATCCAATCACATTATTATCTTTTGCGTATATAAAAGTTGTGTAGTGTTTTCGAGCGGGGTTGAAATGTAATGGTCAACAGCAGCAGTGAAATGTTCTTTTTATTGTCATATATTCCTTCGTTGAACTGGATCTACAGCGACTTTGTTTACATAGGCTCGCACGCTGGTCGAATATAATGGGGCATTGGGGAGAGGAAAATCGCTCCCGGCATGCTCTCTTTTCCTCCCTCGATCTCTCCCCGCGTAACTTCCCCTTGGGAGCCTACCAAGGAGAGAGCCCTCATGGAATTTCACCTTTTTAGCTCAGCAATCAGCGCATGCGCGATTGACGAGCTTTCGGGGTTGTGGGGAAAATTTGTTCGTTAGTTAGTAAACTTTTCTTGGTAATTCCGCTGACCAGTGTATAAGGCCTGGGAAATCACAACACTAAAAAATATTGCGGGCGCAATATTTGGTAGGAATTAGGGGTCGGGGGGGTCGGGGGTTGTAGCCGGCCCTCATTGCAAAAACAAAATGGTGGGTTGTTTCTATCAGGACGGTATTTCTCTTGTCTTACACATTTAAAATATAGACCTTTTTGGAGTTCCGACGCATTCTGCACCCGGATTCTGCGATTCCTTCGTTCCTCGGTTTGAGAAATGCTACTGAAGGATTGAAATTATTTCTTTCACGAACGGAAATCTGTGGTTTCTATATCGAAGCACATTTGGACCCATGCCCGACCGATGAATCAAGGGGTTATACAACTTCAAAAACACCAGGAATAACAGAACGGTTCTACCAGGGCATAGTTTAGGCTCGACCGCCAAAAAAGATCCAGGAAATTGAAGCGTTCAACTGAACTCTGGCGTTTGGAGCCCTTCACTTCAAATGGATTTCAAGACTTAGGATCTAGGAAAGGAAAACTGACACCACAGGACGGTCGGTAATTGTTATGTCTAGGTGTTATTTGCTTTATAACAAAAATTATTGTTCAACTAATCATTTGATTCCAATAAAAATAATATTCAACTTTTTAATTTAAACTTTTGTAATTTGGTATACAATTCGATCGATCGATCGATCGATAGCTTTGAACCGAAAACAAATAAAGTGTTTATTTGAATCAATTCTCGGTTTTCACTGTCACGCCATAAATAAAAAAATGAAGAATGAAGTCAAGGAATTGACATGTCGTAGATAATGAACAAATAAGGAATCAGTCCAAGTCTCAGGTCTGTGCGGTATTCCGTACTCGAGTTATTTGTCAAAATGTTCCACACAAATTTATAGAGCTCAGTATGGAAACGCCATGTTGGTGTCCCTCTGAGGGGCACCAACATGGCGGCCGGAAATAGGAAAAAACATCTGGAGTTCACTTTGCCAGAAAGGAGATTTGTTTTCTCTTGTGAACTTTCGAATATTTATCTCCTTAAACTTAAATTGTTTAGAATGCTGAAAATCACCCGAAGAGTCATGTTTTAGATACGGAACAGCTCTGTCACGGCCGTCCTGCTGATGTCACGTACGATGAAAACTCGGAAATTTACACCGTTCTATTTTCAAAAGGAAGAATGAGATCGAGCTAAGAAATTGGGAAAAGATATATATTTAGGTAATCTTCCTTGAATGAAGGTAAAAATTCTGTAGGCCTCGCGGTTTTGAATTTTGAATTTTAGAATTTGATGACGTCACGTGAAAACCAAGAATATTTTGGCTGCAAAGCCTTTTTGCCTGTTATTGTTGCTTATTGTGTTGACCTTAAGTTTGTTCATAGTTTCCAATTACATCGCTGAGCTGGCTCACGGGAGCCTTTGATGTCTTTGATTAGGATACGTGCAATTTACTAACCAATTTGAAAATAAAGTTACCTGCAGTTGTTTTTCTTACCTCTTATAGTGTCATCATCCAAGTCCAGTTTTTCTTCAGGTGACGAAATTTGACCATCCGCCATGACTGAAAATACGTTGACAAAAGAAATATCTAATTTTAGTTGCTGTGATAGCTATTAATCGCTGTCAAATTATCGATTTTGTGCCCGCTTATCTGAGCGTAAACACGAATGCTAGTTATGACTTATATATTGTGTCAAACTTCTATCCTGTTTTGCTAGTTACGTTACACAAACCAACTGAAACTACGAAAAGAGTCTTATTATTCCCGACTTGCGGGTTAAGAATAATTAATGCTTTTGAGAGATTCAACGATTTCTGAAGATGTCCCGAACCCTTCCGAAGATTGCCGAATATGACCCGACGATTTCCGAAAATAACGCAAGTGAAGATTTTCGAACGTTAAATTTTAAAACCTTAATTTTACTCGGCCCCATGCGATTACATATACATATCGTGAGTCGAGATAGCGGCACACTTTCGATGGGTGATTTTTCATTATTGTTATATTATAATAAAATGTAAATAAAAATTAACATTTTATATTGTTTGTCACTCGACCACAAGAGTGCATTGGGGGTTCCCAAAACCATGACCTCGTGTATTTATTCTGATAAGTTTTCTACGCTAATTTGCTATAAAATTATGACATCATAGTCTCTTGGTTATGAAGAAAAATTTCTTCACAATTATAAATTCTGCCGTCAGTATCCCCGGCATGTTTGTAATGTACACAACCACAAACTTCCCATCCTCTGCTTGTACCACAACAACCACTTCCCTCGCGTACTCAGAAGAAATCCAAAGGGTACGCGTTTCTCGTTGCGTGGAGGACATAGGCAGTAAATTTGACGCGCGTATTCAAATTTTTTTCGCTAAACGTGCATAATTGTCCCAGCTGGTTGTACAGATCATGGTCAGAAAGCGAATTTTCTAACTCATTCGATATTCAAGCTGTAAGTTTTTTCAAGATCAATCAAATTAGGCCAGATTGTAGTTCGATGACTGGTCTTTCGAGACCCGGAAGCTCTCATGATTCAATCGAATCGAAGAAATGTTTTTTTTAGGGAAAAATTTTAGAGGAGGTACGGAAATTGTCGGTCCGAAACAGTTTGAAGTTTATACAGGCCTTGTCAGATTATCAGTATTCAAGAAGCGAGTGGAAAACTGATAAAACTGCTCTCGCACACTTTAAATCGCCGTAAAATCCACATAAAAGCAAAGATAATGACACACTTTATTACCATATTTGCGTCTGATAACAATGACTAAGTATTTTGACTTTATTTTATTAGGCAGCCCTAAAAGATAAGTTTAGAAAGATTAAGGCTAGGGTACACGTGAATTGCAATGAAATTTTAAGAGGTTTAAAGAAGGGATAGAAGAAAGAAAATTATTTTTGGAACACCAACAGCTGATACCCACGCAAGAGCACCCCAGGTTGATAGTGGACTATTTTGGTGTCCATCTACTAATTTTTACCTTCAAATTCTAATTTTAAAACTACATTAAATCTTCAATATTTCTTATTTCCCTAAATTTTACAAATCCTTTGAGAAAAACTATTTCCTCCCAAACATACCCAAAACTCACCCCAAAATTTAGATAACATAACATAGATTCATGAGATGAGCATAGAGTTTTTGGATTGTTTGAAACGTGAACGAGATATTTCCATTAAACCCATGTTAAGTGGCGGGAATATGGCATTCAGGTGGACCCCCGCCTTAAGGTTGACATATAGCAATTGTAGGAATTTGAATATCATAGCCTGTGACCACACAAACAGAGGATGGTAAGCCTGTGTACAAACTTCTCTGACGCGAGTTTCACTAAAACGAAAACGAAACTACAGAGTACTGTCTACGGACGCAACCTTTCATAGAACAATTTACACTTTTTATAAACCCAGACAAGAGAACTCAGCGAAAGAGAACCGGAAAATAAACTTCATTTATTTCTTTTAAAGCCTTCCGACGTTAGACGACTTGATAAATATTCAACGACTTCCGTTTTATTAAACATAGTGCTTTAACTATTTCAACCATCGTCTTAAAATCTGCCAAGAGCGAGCCAATTTCTTTGCAAAAACCATCAAATGCAGTTTATAATCGAAGTTATGAAGACTTTAACATTTTTGAATTTATTCTTCACGAGCAACGGCATCTTACGAATATCAACCAAATATAATACGATGAACAAAACAAATACCGATATCCTACCTGATACTCGATGGGCTGATACTCCAGTTACATTCTCTTATTTACCGTGATAACCTACAATGAAAAAGATTGTACATCGGTTAACGTTCATTGTTAAGATTTAAACACGAAACAGTTCGTTTTTTTAGTGGACAGAATATTTATACACAACTGACCCTTCAGTCGACGTTGCTCAGTGTCTTAACCTGCATCAGTAATTTGGGGTTTTTTCCCTTTTTCTTTGCCCCGTGACCTGATAACGATAGGCTGGATGCTTCACGTGATTAACAATGTATTAAACCAATACAAACTGATCTGTTTAATAATCATTCCTTATTTTATTTTCAATAATGGGAAGCTATAAAACCTACAGGGAACAAATGTTCAATTCCGAAAATGTTATAGAGTATAAATCAGAGGACCCATGCTGAAATTCCACGGGAGTGGGGTGAGGGGCGAAGGTTCACCTAATTCCAAGTACCGTAAAACCAGTGGCATTGTGTATTTACTCTTTTCAGTCTTCAACGCTTTGCTAAACTGAATTATGAAGAAAGTTTTCGTTTTCTTCCAGAATTATAAATTCTACATGACATCTCGACATACAGCTGTTTCGAGAAAGGTTGTCGGAAAGAAGCACACGCGACAATACCGAAAGGTAATCTGGGATATGATCAACAAGGTACGTTCCTGACACTTTAGCCGTCGAACCTACTCTTGTTGCTTTCTTTTAGCACTCGCAAACATACGTCCATGGCGTCTCGTGCCATTTTCTCAGATTTCCATGAAATACTGAAGTCAAGGAACCGTGAACTTAAAACTACGTATACCCACAATATCTTTCGGGATTGTCGCGTGCGCTTTTTTCCGACAGCCTTTCTCGAAACAGCTGTATATAAGTTGCTTTACTGTCAGTTCAGCAAATTTGCGTCAGTATCCCAGGTATTTATGTAATGTATACAACCTGCTCTGACATGTTCACTGAAACGAAATCGTAGATCAGAACAATTTATAGCTTCTATAATCCCAGACAAGAGAACTGTGAAAGAGAACCGGATAATAAACTGCATATATTTCTATATATGGTGCGAATGATTCTTTCAAAGCCTTCTGCCTACCCTTAAAGGCCATGTCTTGGACGACTTGAAACATATTTAACGACTTCCGTCAGGAGCGCTTCTTCCGTTTTATGAAACATAGTGACGCGCTTCATAAAAATCGTATGAAAATCTGCACAGAGAGACCCAATTTATTTGCAACTTGAACCTTGTAGTTTATAATCGAAGTCATGAAACTTTTAACAGTTTTATTATTTATGAACAACGACATCTAAACGAATATACAACTGACATTGTTCATGGACGCAATATTATGGGATAAATAAAACAAATACCTACCTGACACTCCAGTTACATTCTCTTCAGTATTTATCACGATAGCCTACAGGGACAAAGATTGCACATCGGTTAACGATCATCATTAAGATTTAAACACGAAACAACTCGTTTTTGAGTGAACAGAGCATTTATGCACAACTGACCCTAAAGTTAACGTTGTTGCCTTCAGGAGGAGCGTACAGGGGAAGTTGAATTGCATCAGTAATTTGGGGTTTTTCCCTTTTTCTCAGAACACTCGGCTGACGCGTGATCTTATAACAATAGACTGGATGCTTCACGTGACTAACAATGTAATCAATACAACCCACCTGATCTGTTAATCCTTTCTTGTTTCTTTTTCAGTGGGAAGCTATAAAACCTACAGGGACAAATGTTCAATTCCGAAAATGTATTTTAGTCTAAATTAGCGGAAGACTCAACGAATTCCCACAAGAGTGGGGTGGGGGAGTGGGGAGAGTTATGTATACTCCCATCGGCTTTGCTATTATTAAGTTACAGGGGCACCCCTGGGGGCACCCAACGACAACATTTTCCTGTAGGTGTCAGAACGTCGTTTTTACGTTATAACTGTGCTTTTTGTGCAGTTTAATGGCTTATTTTTAAACGCTAAGAAAAATGTATCTGTTCGGATACGTTAGCTGAACTTTCAAACTTCAGAAAATTTTAGGGATTGAAATCTTATTACCCGAATTTGTGAGCTGAATTTGCCATTCCGAAAATCCTAGCTGACCGTTTTTTGTACCCAAAACGACATTTTTATCTCTCCGAAAACAAAAGGCATTAATTTTCCCATATTCTTGGTTTGCAACTGACGTCATCGCCGCCATGTTGGATGACCATTAACAAAAGAATTCTAATTAGTTTTATTGTTCCTGTCATCCAACATGGCCGCCAGGGTCTTTGTCATTTAAATCTCTCGGGAATGGTTGCAAACCAGCAATTACGAAAGTTCGAGATGACATTTCCCTAACCGAATATCCGAGGCGATTATAGGCCTTCCGAACAGATATTTCACCGAAATGATCCGTTGGGTGCCCCTGTAGAAAGTTTTCTTCCAGAGTTATAAATTCTACGTGATATCTCGACACTGATATAAACTTGCTCATTTACTGTCAGTTCAGCAAATTACCGTCAGTATCCCATGCATTTTTGAAATGTACACAACCTTCTCTGACCTGTTCACTGAAACTGAACGAAACCGAAACTGCAAACGCAACCTTTTCTCTTTCGTAGAAAAAATTACAATATCTATAATCGCAGGCAAGAAAACCGTGAAAGAGAACCAGTCGAACCATTTATTTTATGGTGTGAATGATTCTTTCAAAGACTTCTGTCTACCCTGGCGTTAATGTATCCGACGACTTGATAAATATTCAATGACTTCCGTTTTTATATTAAATACAGTGCTTCATTGATTTACAACTACAAGCTGCACAGAGCGAGCCAATATCTTTGCAAAAACTATCAATGTAGTCTATAATCGAAGTCATGAAGACTTTAACAGTTTTGAATTTATTCTTTACGAGCAACGGCATCTTACGAATATCAACCCAATATAATACGATGAACAAAACAAATACCGATATCCTACCTGATACTCAGTGGGCTGATACTCCAGTTACATTCTCATATTTACTGCGTTAACCTACAAGGAAAAAGATTGTCCATCGGTTACACGGTTAGCGTTCACCAAGATGCAAACACGAAACAGTTCGTTTTTGAGTGGACAGAACATTATACACAACTGACCCTAAATTATAAAGTTGAGTTGCTCAGTGTCTACCAGCGGAAGTCGAATTGCATAAGTAATTAGGGGTTTTTCCCTTTTTCTCAGAACACTCGGGCTAGCAACGAGGCCTGGGACCTAGTATATATGATTGCACATTTGAGAAATTTGGCCGAGCGAGACTAAGTACTGGTTTGTTTAAAATAAACATGGCGGACATGGCGTGCGTTTGTGTTCGTTCAGAAATATTTTGGCGATTCCACGTTAAAACATCTATGGGAACGATTCGGTCGCTGTTTAACTGAACTTTGGTCATTGTGGGACACCATGGATGAAAATTCCACAGCAAACTCCCGTAGAGGTACGTTTCTCGAATGATTGACAGATTTCTTTACTTGTGCGATCATTAGCCTGCGTAGCTGGCGGTCTACCCTGGGCCCAGAGGTTTTCTTTCTTTTCTTTCTCAATCGAACTTGAGCCGCGAAGCGGCGAAAACAAGCCGCGAAGCGGCGGAAGCGAGTCGCGGAGTGGCGAGAAGAAAACCTCTGGGCGCAGTGGCTATGCATCTCACTTCCATGCTGGAATTTAGGGTCAAGATCTGATCCTCGGGCTCTGATTGGTAGATATTTTAACGAGCCACGCAATCAATCTGATTGGTTTGCATGATTGAAACCACCGAGGGGAAGGTGAGGATGTTTGTCGCATCACTGCGTGAGGTAAATTTGACACTCACTACCGGAGAGGATAACTCGTACGTGATCAATCGGTAACGTCGCTCCGTAGCACACGTACACGCTTTTATCGAGAGATATTTTGCTAGTAGCCCATCTACGTCTGCGAAAAGAAATGAGTTTGAGTCCCGAATATTGTCGCGCCGATCCCAGCTGTTAGATTCCTTTAAAAAAATAAATTAAATAAACTGTTGGAATAGTGTCGCGACTTTCAGTTACAGTGTGTTGGTCCTGATCCAATTACAGCCGGGAATTATAGAGATGTTGTGTTTGACTCAAAACTACTCACGCGGTTTCGATCCATCATTTGCTGGCATTTGTTTTGTATGTTATAAATGTTTTTGCAACTCGGAGATTATCAAATACGAGAAGAGCGAGCGTATAAAGTATATATCTCTTGACAGCCGCTTGACATGACCCGACCAAACCGGAAAAGGTCAACTGACAAATTACCATTCACCACCCAAGTGAAGAAAATATTCGCGTGAACAATATACCTTGGTCTACCCCACTGAACAAAATAAACGGCTGATCAACACGTGATATCTTAATTGCCATTGGCCGGCTTTTTAATTACTATTTTGAAAATTTGACAGTTGGCGTCAGCATGGAAATGAGATCGTATCCACTGCCACCAGAGGTTTTCTTCTCTGCCGCGTCGCTTTGATCGCTTCGATCAAGTTCAGAAGAAGAAAGAAGAAAGAAAACCTCTGGGACCAGGGTACTGGCGGTCTTGGCGCGCGAAGTAAATTTTTAGCGGCGAAAACGAGCGGAGTCTGGATCGGGGAGGTCTGAGGTACCGCCTGCAAGAAAGCCTTTCAAAAGCTGTAATTTTACGTGCTCTGAGAGAACGTAAAATTCCCATTGGCTGAGAGCGCCCCATGGGAATAATTTGCCGCTTCGGGTGATTGATATGTCACTCAAAGGAAATACGAACGCGTGAACATCTGCAGTTTGTTACGGTGTATTGAAGGATGAGCAACAAACGGCTTGCGCCATATGCGCCATCTCTTCAAGAGAAAGCATTTTAATACTGGTAGCCTGAGATCAGGCTCCTAAAAAAAATCGGTGAGCGAAGCGAGACCGACTGGTTTCGGAAAAAGTTTATTTTTCAACTGTTCGTGTTGATGACAGAGGCGAGGAGGGAATTGTTACTGACGCGTGCATTATTCCCGGGATTATTGTAATTTCGCCGCTATCTAGTATTATCCCCTGGAGTATACGATCAAGGATCAAATCCTGGAGGTCAATTCTATCCATGGAATTTCAGCCCGCAATCTTTCTGAGAAATTGCAGTGCTTGGAACAGCAGTGCTTGGAAAATTTAACATTGTATACGCGCTGGTATACGCATCCGCAGAAGCGGGCGCGGCGATGGACAAACAATTGTCGAGTCCTTGAGATCGAAAGATTCATCATTTATCGTGAATTTGGCGGCCTGCATCGTCGGCTGAGGTACGTTTGAAGTTTATCACATTGCGAGAACTCGATCTGGACATGACTCGAACTGGTTTGAAAAATCAAAATAAACCCATGTTGACAGATGATATAGCTTTGTCACGTAATATCATCGGGGGTCATCCGGGGCGGAAGCGACTTTTGTCACCCTTTCGGGCAGGCTCTCCCTCGCTCACGCGCTTCGCGCGCTCGCTCGGTCGCCTCGCGCGCTTCGCGCGCACGACTCGCGCTCGTTCGCATTTCGAGAGCCAGCTACGCAGGCTATGCGATCATGTAACTTATAGTGGAAAAGCGGCAAGATCAAAGGGCGCTTCCGCCCCCCCTGGTTATAACAATAGACTGGATGCTTCACGCGATTGACAATGTAACCAATACAATCTTCCTTATTTTCTTGGAAGCTATAAAACCAACAGGGAACAAATGTTTAATTCCTAAAATGTTTTAGAGTATAAATCAGAATTCAGTATGAGTTAGTATGCGGTTTTTTAGCTTTTTGGTCGACGGAACTCGGTAGAACTTGGTAGAAACTGAAATGTTCTTCACGGTATTTCGGTTTCTGGTCGTTTCTATAATCGTTTCAGTAAGATGATAATGTCGATGATGTCGTGTGCGATGGGCCTGTAAATGTCCGATAGCAAAAGTAACGTGACTGTTAAAGAGCGTTCATTGATGACAGAACAGACGGGGAAAAAACAGCTCCTGTGTTTTACTACTATGGCAGAAAACGAGCCAGCTGTGATGTCCTTCAGTCATACAGCTGCAGTCATAACTAAATACAAAATTCTTGGGAGCGTCCCACGAGAAATGTCGTCATCAGGAGAGTCTCGTCTTTGGCCTACTGATAGCACAACACAAGCGAACGACCGACATAGCTGGTTTTAATTTATCAACGAACTAATCAAAACCTAGAATACAAGATTAAGAAAGGCAATGCGATCACCGAATTTTAAAACTAAAACGAGTATAACTTACTTCAAGGAACTTTATACAGTGGAACCTCGATATAACGATGTGCCAAGGGACCGACCAAATTAGATCGTTATATCGGGAGATCGTAATAACGAATTCCCGATATAACAATTTTTCGGGAAAAGAGCCAAAAATATCGTTATATCGGGGTATTGTTAATAATTGATTTGTCATGTACTGTACAAATCCCTATCGTAACAAGCTGTTGACAGACACGTTACAGTCCTTATGCAATGAGAACTAAATTACATGTATAAAGGAAAAGTATTGCCCGGGAGTATTAATTGTCATATCTTTTCAAGTGTTAGCCTCCTTTTTCATTGCGCGATGATTGATTTTATCGTTATATCGGGGTAAATTTTACGTTTGGGCTGCCACATTGTGATCGTTATATCGGGAATATCGTTATATCGAGTATCGTTATATCGGGAGTTTTCTCCATACATTTACTGTAACATTTTTCGGGCCGTAAAATGTTGATCGTTATACCGGGAACATCGTTATATCGAGTATCGTTATATCGAGGTTCCACTGTACCTTTATAGATCAGTGTAGATCGAGATGATTATGTAGTGCGAGCTCAAGCAAACAAACTAATGTACTTCAGTGTTAACTCAGACGAGACTGCCTTACTAAAAATTGAGGGGTTTTGTACAATAGATTTGGAACGCTTTCAAATTACGGTCTGATAATTTCTCTCAAACAAAACAATTGTTTCTGAATATTATCGCAGAAGCCAAGATCATCAAACTTAATCGAACTGTCTGCCACATCAACAATGAGTTCTCAAATTTACAAAATGTTGCACGCGATTTTGCACTCCCAAAATGAAAAGATAGATCCACCAACATTTCCACGATCAAACCAACCTTCGGTTGATTAGCTCCGGGTCTAGGATGTAAACCCCCATCTTCTCCATGTCATCTTAGGCCTCTCTACGTCTCTTTCCATCAGGTGTCCAAGTAAGTGTCACGCGTGGGTCCCGGTCTGGCGGCATCCGCAGAACGTGGCCAATCAATCTACATCGCCGCCGTTTAACTTGCACACAACCTCGTTCCCAGGGTCTCTCAAAGCATCAGAAAAGCTTTTGGCGGGAAGAAGATAGTCCCTGGAAACGAGGTTGACTTGCACACTGATCTTTTCCACTCCTGTTCTGCTCTGTATATCATTAATTTATTTTGATACTCGCATATCTGTCCAAATTTGACAAAACGTACATGGTCGGAGCAAAGTTTTCTGTGCAACTTCAAGCCTATGGTGCGGTGTTGGCAAATTTTCAGGGGAGGGGAGGGGGGGGACTGTTTTGGACACATGCGTCCGGTAGGCCAGTCCGGGCCCAATTTATTGAGCATGCTCAGAGTACTCGTTCTCGACTCGTTCTGTATTCTCAGCCAATCAGATTTGTCAGATTTGACGGTTAGTCCGAGATTCGCGGCCTTCCGGTTTTGGAATCGATTCTTGGTGCTGACCAAAAGGATCGTGGCCTCTGGGGACGAGAATGCTCTGGCATGCATAGCGGGCGCCACTTCAACATGGCTTCCACCTTGGTTCTGAATGACGACTGCCTTCGTAAAATTGTCTCTTATTTAGATGATCCTAGCTCCTTTTACAGCATCGCTGGCACCTGCAAGAGATTTCTACACGTTACCAAGAGTACGAGGAATGTACTACATTCGAATCTTTTACGGTCAAAAGCAGAATATTACATCAAGTGTTACATAGCCGATATTCGCGAAATTTATACCCATACTGATGGATACTACAAGTACTGCAAATTAAGGAAACTTCTGCACGATTCTGCCAGCCTTACAGCAGCGAAAGGAATACTGACCTATGCTAAAGTGATGGATGTATGGCAGAAGAACGGACCAGTGGCCGCTAAACTGTTCACGTGGATTACAAATCGAGAAACCGGGGAGGATTCGGATAAAATACACAACACACATGCAGCTTCTTGCGTTACAGAATATCAATATGTAACGCTGCAGTTACCAAGCTGTGACAAGAACATGGTGATTTATACCAAGCACTATCATGACCAGGGGGGCTAGGAGCGAGGCCTGGGACCTAGTATATATGATTGCACATTTAAGAAATTTGGCCGAGCGAGACTAAGTACTGGTTTGTTTAAAATAAACATGGCGGACATGGCGCGTGTTTGTGTTCGTTCAGAAATATTTTGGCGATTCCACGTTAAAACATCTATGGGAACGATTCGGTCGCTGTTTAACTGAACTTTGGTCATTGTGGGACACCATGGATGAAAATTCCACAGCAAACTCCCGTAGAGGTACGTTTCTCGAATGATTGACAGATTTCTTTACTTGTGCGATCATGTATAGCGGAAAAGCGGCAAGATCAAAGGGCGCTGCCTGCCCCCCCTGATCATGACTATATTGGTAATCGCGATGATGAACTAAGCATCCACGTAATCTGTGGCGATTTAGACGCAACAACAGGCTATCGATGGCGGTCAACTCGCGATGGTAAAAAAAAATGACCGGACGATGCAGTGGTGACAAGTTTTTTTTTGTGTGTGTGGGGGGGGGGGGGGGGGGGGGTGGGGGAGTTAATATGCATAAACACATACAGGGGCACCCAACGAATCTATTTCTCACTTTATCTGTTCCCCAGCGGAATTCTTGCTGGCTGGCAAAATATTTCGGTCTATTTTTTCTCCTGGAAATTTTCACTGAATTACTATTTTTGCGTTGGCTGACTTGAGTAGATCAGAAAGAGACTGGATCGAGAAAAACCCCCGGACATATACAAATAAACAGCAAAATCATATTAACACAAGCTACAAATGGTTTTCCATCGATGTTTAATTAATTCCCAAGCCCCTTTTGGTTACTTGTTATTATTTTAAATTGGTGGGAAACAGACATTTTTATCCAGCTGGCTGGGAATTTCCCTATATGTGTCATGCTGGGAAAGAGGAACATATATATTTTTTATTTTTTATAGAACACCTGAAATGCTTTTATATCATTTATTTTCATTTATCTGGGTAAAATAATGCATTTTACGAAAAATGTTCGTTGGGTGCCCCTGCACTGTACATGTAACACACAAATTATGCCGTAAAAGCTCTATTAAGCCCCCGGGGGGCTTATTTAATTTCAGGTCTCATGAAGGGCGGCTTATTAGAGAGGGGGCTTAATAGAGAGGGGGGGCTTATTTCAAATCATAAATTTTCAAGAAAATTCACATTAAATTTATAAACTTTACTATTACACCACTAACTAAAACAGAACAAGAAATGGGTTATGTATGACCGTCTTACAAAGGAAACGTCATTTATACCCTAACTCGACGATAGTTCTAGAAATTAAAGACCACGTTTCAATACAAAGTGACTGAAATGCGAGAAAATATTGCTGAAAAGTAATTTACATGGTGTACATCAGCCTGACGGAAGGAGGCTTTACTCAGGTTATGTTGTTTGCGCGCAAATCTTATGTTACAAAAATAATTGACCATCTGGCCAAGATTTGAGAACGCCCCCTCGAATTTGATTTGAGAACGCCCCCTTGAATAAGCACCCCCCCACCTTATCCTAAATTTGAAATAATTCATAATTATATGTGAACTGCGGTGGAAATAACGAGAGAGAATGAGATGACTGAGATCTTCGCAGTTATATATCAACTTAAGCAGGTGAAAAGAAGGCCTGAAAAAATTCAGGCTCCAACAGGATTTGAAACCATGACCTTTGCGATTCCGGTGCAAACACTCTACCACTGAGCTATGAAGCCTAGCTCAGTGGTAGAGCGTTTGCACCGGAAAATTGAATCACAATGGTCATGGGTTTGAATCCCATTGGAGCCTGAATTTTTTTCAGGCCTTCTTTTCAACTGCTTAAGTTGATATATCACTGCAAAGATCTCATTCTCTCTTATTATTATATTGTAGGTTTTATCCGCTATTGCTTGGATTGGGAAGAGGAAAAAGTGTCCGCTGCTGTGGAACCAATGAAACCTGTGATACAACTTCTACAGAAAGAGCTTGGCGATACAGTTCCCCCAATAACAGGTCATTTCTTTATCTGGTTGTGTTGCTTCTTTTCAGGCGAAGACAAATTACTCGAAGAACATAAACTTAGTTTCAAAGACACTGTCAGAAATGAGAAACCTACTCTTGTCTCTGTTCAGTCAGCTATATAGATCTACTCCATCAGAATCTTCAAGCTGAAACCAAGTTTCAAAACCTGGTTTCTGAATGGAAGAACGAGAATGAACAAGAAACGAATTATTCCAAGATGATTGTAGAAACTATTCATCTCTTATCTTGTAGATCAGAAACAGAGCTTCTTGAAACACTAGAAAGAGATACTGACAGGTTTTATTACCTTTCATGTGACCACGAACTGAAAGAATTGCCCCGACAACTGTTGCTTGACTTAATTCTACGAACGTCATTAGAAGCAGGCAATTGCAACCCTGGCAGAACAATTTTTTTGTCTCAGTTTGTAGAGAGCAGCGTTTCATTCAGGTGTCTGGGGAGAAAAGTTATGAAACTATGGGGTGGTCTGCATGGTGACATTGAGGATTTTTGCCAGTGGGTCAGGCTAGAACTTAAGTTCACTCTACCAGATGGCCAAGAATTAAAGTTAGATACAGGTTACGTGGATTACAGAGTTGAACCACCCCTAACTACTGAACAGCTGAGTCCAGTTACTGAGCTCCTACAGGAATGCATCAATCAGAGTATGCAAGGCGAAAAGCGCATCCCAAGGATAATGATAATGTGTTCACAGCCATTTATTTCTTACATGTCTTGGGGTTTTCCTTTGCTGGAGAAACTTTTTTACAAGAATTGGTTGAGATTAAATGTAGCTATGACTGAAGCCTTGATTACATGAGACCGGTACAAACTCAGACCGGTACGACTTCAGATCGGTCTCCACAAATGCTTGTTTCTGTTTACATGAAGCCGGTCTGAAAAATCATCTCATGCCGGTTTCACTCATTCCGGTTGCTGAACCGACACGAATGACTCAGAGGTACCAATTCTAAGACAAAACTAGTCCCTGTTTCCGGTATATTTTTTCCAGCTTAATACCCTAAAAGGTACCGGAATAACTTAACGGCAAAACCACGAATTTTAACCCCTAAAAGGTACTGCGATCACCCCCGTCACTTTTATATGGGAGTGCCCCCTCTCCCCCCCCTATAACACTGATCTCTGCTACTGTGCTACTATTGTTTTCAATGAATAATATAAAATAAAACAGAATTCGATTGAGTTTGGATTCTTTGCGGAAATGATGTGACAAGCTTACAGTCAGAATCCCGATTTCTCGAACCTCCAAGGGAAACGAAAATTGGTTCGAGAAATCGGGAGTTCGAAATATCGGGGGTAAAATTACAGTGAAACAAATCAAAGGAAAACGACTTTTGGTTCGAGTTATCGGAGTTTTTGAGAAATCGAGGGTTTTCCACTGTACATCATGGGCACCTAACGGATCGTTTTGGTGAAATATCTGTTCGGAATTAGGCCTGTAATCTCCGTCAGATATTCGGATTAAAGTTTGGAGTTTTCTTTAGGGAAATATCATCTCGAACTTTCTTAATATGGGAAAATTAATGGCTATTATTTTCGGAGAGATAAAAACTTCGTTTTGGGTACAAAAAATGGTCAGCTAGGATTTTCGGAAAGGAAAAAAGTCAAAGCTAGGATTTTCGGAAAGGAAGAATCAGCAAGGAAGAGCTGAGGTTTTTCGGGAAATGGCTAAAAAAGCCCTAATAAATTCGTGAAGTCTGAAGTTCCCCTAGAATGACCGAACAGATATAAATTTTATAGCGCAGCTTAGAATTAATTTATAGATCTTTATTAAAAGCACACAATCATACTAAAAGTTGGAATGGAGAGCCGAAAAATTACACACCATTGCAACAGAGCTGTAAGTTATACATGTACCATTACAAGAAGTTATTATTGTATATCAATAGTGTAGTTCCCTGTTGAGTCATGGAAGTTGGCAGGGAATTGTTTTCTTGGTATTGCTTAATTTTCCTCAGGCCCCCCCCTGACCTATAATTAATGAACGGTCCCTTATATTAAATTACTAATGATAACGTTATTTTTGAGAGATATTATTAATTTAAAAAAATCCTATAGCCACACCATAAGATCAATTTGTAATGGTTTATGGTTATCATCACCAGCTCTTTTTTTAATCTACAGGTCCAAAACATGATGTCTGCACGACAAACTTATTTGGAATGGCACAAGGCCGTATATGGGGAGACAGCCAACAAGGATATCTTTCCCGTACCAGAATTGAAGATTACAAGTTTTGCTATAGACCTTTTTAAGGCTGGTTATGCCCCAAGTACGATTATGTACCTGTGCATTACAGGACTGTGCACCTGGGTATGTTTTTTAGTACGGGAACAGTTAATGAGCCCAAGTGCATTTTGTTGAGTTATATATATATTATAAGCACACTGGAATTTTTAAGAACACGAGAGAAGTGCTTAGGGAAGCACGAGGTGTTGTCGAGTGCTTATCGCAATTCTAGAGTTTTCTTAAAAATTCCCAAGTACTTACATAACTCATCAGTGCATGATAGGCAAGTTTGCTATTTCCTTTATAAAATGGTCATGGAATTACGTGCGCTCAAACTTGTGACATAGGCAGAGTGCATTATAACTCAATAAAGCACGCTTGTGACGTAGGGCGCATGCTTTATAGAGTTATAGTGACCTCGAATTGACCAATCAGAGCGTGCGTTATATGACCAAAATTATATCACTTGCAACCTCGTTCCCAGGGTCTCTCATCTTCCCGCCTCTCTTCTCTCGCTCCAGGGGGCGGGAAGATGAGAGACCCTGGGAACGAGGTTGTATCACTTGCTCTACTAAGATGTTACAATAATATTTAAATGTAATACATGCTGAGAAGAACTGAAACATCATCCCCAGTGCCTTCTCTGTACTTCACAGGGCAGAGACAGTTATTGCTGGTTATCATCCTATCACAAAACCTTATAATCATCCACTACCAAGTTTTTAGTACCAATATCATTGGAGATTTCTAAGGTCATGTGACGTAGTATTTACCAGGGTCTATTCTAACTGCCACAATGAATATATGAGAAGTTCATAAAATGAGATTAGTGGTTGTATGGTTCAGGTTGTATTTGGCCACAATAATGTGATTGGTTTGAAAGGGCATTTTTCAGAAAAAGTATTCTCACTTATAATTTTATAAAATAAATATGAAAGTCAATGTTGTAAGATGATTATTAATGCGCATTTTGTCATCTTTTCACAGAACCTGGAAAACTCACAAGAATCCCCCCAAAAAAGATTCCCTAGCCTGGCTAGTTCTTTGAGGCGTTTTGTTAAGTCCCAACATGGAGAGGTGTCGTCATTCTCCCGGCATGCAGCCATTATTTGCACAGGATGTTGAACATCTAATCGACACCTGTGGAGTGCAGACTCCAAAGCAACTGCAAAGTAAAGATATGTTTGTGAATGAAATTAGCAGTTATAAATTAATTTATTGTTAATGTCATTGAAAACATCCATTGACGGGGTAAGAGGAATGCTCCCTTTCATTGGATGTGAAATCTTTTTACTCGCACCACATCTTTTGCTTCAATATCATTACAGTGTCTTTCATGCTTTCCGCTTCATTTCACTCCGGGAGCCGGGCAGGATCGTTCACTGGCCCAAAAAGGCGCTTGAACGCAGAGGGTATGCTTGAATCAATGAACGACAACCCTCCACCAATTGCTGCCCACATGAAGTTGGGGAGCATATCTTTCAGGTATATATAACTGTTGTTATTAATAAATTATTGTTACATGTACATGTATGTGGAGGGTCAGTTTTAACGAATTGATAAGCTCCTCTACTCCCTTTAAAAGAGATAAAATATTTATCAACCCTCTATTGACCCCCAAGCACCTTGTTATTATGATGAGCATGACACAGACACTGCAAGTTGGAAATATGTAATGAGCCGAATACAAGCTTACACCCTAAGCATGAAAGCGAGGCCTAAGGGCCACAAGATTTCCCGCAAACTTTAAAAAGGCGCTTGAACGCAGAGGGTATGCTTGAATCAATGAACGACAACCCTCCACCAATTGCTGCCCACATGAAGTTGGGGAGCATATCTTTCAGGTATATATAACTGTTGTTATTAATAAATTATTGTTACATGTACATGTATGTGGAGGGTCAGTTTTAACGAATTGATAAGCTCCTCTACTCCCTTTAAAAGAGATAAAAAATTTATCAACCCTCTATTGACCCCCAAGCACCTTGTTATTATGATGAGCATGACACAGACACTGCAAGTTGGAAATATGTAATGAGCCGAATACAAGCTTACACCCTAAGCATGAAAGCGAGGCCTAAGGGCCACAAGATTTCCCGCAAACTTTAAAAAAGTGGAAACATGGCTGAAGAAAGATCAAGAAACAACATCGAGCGATTTAGAGGTTGTAAAATTATCCCGGAAGTTGTTATTGAAGACTTTGTTGGCCTTTTCATCACGAATTCAGAAAAATCCAGTCGTTTACATTTCAACAAAAACTTCGCTTTTATTTTCTATAAATGCTCCAGGAATATCTTCTGGGGTTAATTTTACAACCTCCAAATCGCTCAATGTTGTTTCTTCAGCTATGTTTCTACTCTTTTAAAGTTCGCGGGGAATCTTGTGGCCCTTAGGCCTCGCTTTCATGCTTAGGGCGTAAGCGTGTATCCCTCCCTCTTTAGCCTGTGAGCAGAGGTCTCATATTTCCTTTGCATGCACGCTATCTCTCTTAGGCCACCATTGTAATTAATTTTTTTTTAAATTGTTTAAAATAATCTTACATAACCATGTGATGTTACAGTTTAAAAATTAATGGTGGAATGGACTGTTTCCATCTAATTTATCACAATGAAACAAGCTAAATTAAAATGGGAAATGTGAAATTAGTATTCATGATTGTTAAATTATTTTTTATCCAGCAAGGACGAAACTGGATTGTCAATGACAATGATTTACACATATGAGAAACAATATGCTACCAATCGTGCCCACCGGTATGGATTTGTTATGTTGCTCTATATATTTTATCGTTATCTGTGGTATATTTGTTAAAAATGTTACCTCAGCTAATTGCATCAATTTGTTTTCTCCTTTAAATTCAGAGAGATTAGATAAAGTGGGAACTAGAACACCATGAAAAAAAAGTAAAATGAATTGTCTTAGGGCATTTATGGTTGGTTTATTATTAAGCTGTCATTTTCAATTATTCTGTTGGGGAAGGAGGTTAAGGTTGAATAATAAGATCATGGCATGGTAAAAACTGAAGGTTGGTTTGGAGGAAAACAGAATCTCTGAATTATTTAAATGTAGTAACTATGGCCTAATGTCATTACTCTTAAATGTTATCAAACTTTTGTTACTGTCATAAGACACATTGTGCTAAACCATGTTCCATCTGTCACATTATATAGGCGTCCATACCACTTCACACCATAATTAGAAGAGGGCTCACCATATGATCCAGCTAAACTTGGATGTTTGCTTCTGTCGGTAAGAGGTGCATTTGAACAAGACCCACTGACAGCTTATGCAGAGGACAATTTTGCTATCAAAGAAGAAGCCAAGTCATGGCCACTGCTATGCCAAGTCGACCAGTCTAGTGGGTCATATTTTTAATGTGAAGGGTGTTTATGAGAATGCCAGTAAAATAATAAATTTTCATCTATGGCAATTCAGTCAATTTATTAGTAAATTAATAATAAATAGATTGAAAAAGTAATGGCCAAATTTATTTACAGAACACAGTGCCAAAGAAGAAGCCCCTCCCCCATCAATCCTTTAATTTGAAATGCCTCAACATATCATTTACCTAGTTGGTAGTAAACTAAGTACCGGTATTTTATTTTGTTACTTGTAGAGCATCTGGCCACGTAGATAGGTTTGCTGATTACATGGTAAAGGATGTCAAGAGCGGTGACTGTTATCGAGCTGATCATCTATTAGAAGGTCAGTTTCTATAATCACTCTAATTTCTGATTGTTACTCAAATGAATAATATAAAGCTGGTTAACTGATGAACATAAATTTATTGTGAAAATGTGTGGTGTTAATCCTTTCACTCCCCGAGCCAAACCTTGAGTCAATAATTAAATGTGGCTGTACCTTCTGAGTCTGTGGATGAAACCTACATGTGTGACCATTTAAATGGAAACTATCAAGCAGTTCTTTCAAGTGGTGCTGTCTGTTTTTTGACAATTTTGCAAAATGAAATAATTTCAATACTTTCTCCTAAGTTTTGAGCTTAGCACTCTTGGGAGTGAAAGGGTCAAGGTTAATGTTTTTTTTTGTCAAGTAAATTGTGTATAAACAGTACATTTTTTAACCATTTAATTTTCTGTTTGTTTAGGTCACCTTGAAAAGTTATTAGCTGATAAAAAACTGGATGAAGGATTATAAAAGGAATATGAAAGTGTTATTGGGCAGGTGAGCACTTGGAAATCACTTTCAAAAGTCATGGAGACTGTACAGTACAAGTATACAATATCGTCAGTGCTATGTCAGATTGCATTAACAATTCACCGGTGGAGATAGATACTGTGAGAGTAAAGTGTCTTCAACTAGAACGTAACATTATTAGGACCAGGCATGAACTATTGACCCAAAGTCCAATGTAATTGCCATTGGGCCATGTCACCAAAAAAAAACTTTTTACAAGATACATACATGTACAATAATTACAAATCTAGAAGATCTATAACCATATGCACGCATTGCATGCCTATGATGCTGGATTCTTATAACCCTCTGCACGCATTACGTATCTATGATGCTGGATTATTATAGCCCTCTGCACGCATTGCAGAGGATTGCATTGCATTGCACGCATTGCATTGTATGATGAGTTTTTTAATGTTTGTTTCTTCAGATTGACAACTATGGAATGAAAGAACTGGGCGAGGTACTAAAAAAGTATAATGCTAAGTCACCGGTGACAGGAAATGACTTGACTGATCCTGTAGAGTTCAATTTGATGTTCACAACCTCAATTGGTCCCAGTGGGCTCATCCCTGGGTAAGGACCATGCTGCCATGGTGCTACATTGTAACATTAAATAAGGACCCCAAATAATGTCCTTAATTTTTATAATAAAAAGATATGTTTGGTAGGGTCTGTTGCGGCTGTTATTCTGGGAAAAGGTAGCATTTTTTAACAAACACGGGTGTCATATCGTTTAATGAAAGGTTTTAAGTTTTGTTGAGTTTTTGTAGCCTAAAAATACGGTATGTTTTGTTTCCTTGATATACAGTTATCTTAGACCAGAAACAGCCCAAGGTATCTTTGTTAATTTCAAGCGACTCTTGGAAGCTAATAATGGAAGGCTGCCATTTGCTGCTGCTCAGATTGGACCTGCCTTTAGAAATGAGATCTCGCCCCGAGCAGGACTTCTAAGAGTAAGGTAAAAGTTAGAATGGTACATTTCCCCTTATGTTTATTATCTCTGACTTCATTTGTACCTAGACTTTCTAAAAGCCCTTTCCAATATTATTTTTCCCTTTCGTTGGTTTTGGTTTCCTCGCTCGTTGTCGCGCGTCGCTCGGTTTCGCTCAAAGAAGACGACTTGTTGCAAGTCTAATTTGTACCCTACATAAGACAAAAATCCCATTTCCTGTGTGGTATATATCATCAGTGTGGAAGAAGCCAGGTGCATGTTTGTCTGGATTACTGAAGTGGAGTTGTGTTTAAATCTTTACAGTCAAGAGAACCAGCTGGTTATAAAACAAAGATACAGGCTTACAAAGACACCCAAATTCAAAATGTGCAGTTCCAGAAAATATCCATACCCACCCCAAGGAATGTCATTGGAAATTCCAAGGGGGAAGGGGGTCTCAAAAGCCCAAAATGTTTAAATGAAAGTATGAAGCTAAACTGGATTGTCCAGGGGTGGAGGGTTCAAATAAAAAAAACCTTCTGTGGGTTGTAGGAGGGGATGGATATTTAAGCCCAGCAATGAAACCCCAAACTATAAGATATGTTTGTTAGACCAAAACAGTCTTCCTCCCAACCCCCTCAAGTGTATACTTGGGCCTCATCCACTTATAACTCACTCCACCCTGGGCTCATGTTAGACTGCCAGTGTGCTTTTAAATGTTGGACTATTTTATTTGTAATATTTATTATTATTAACTTTTGGTTTTGTTTTCCTTAAATTTATCTAGAGAATTCACATTAGCTGAAATTGCACACTTTGTTGATCCATGTGACAAAAGTCATCCCAAGTTTGAAAATGTCAGTTCTCAAACAGTAACACTGTATCCTGTGGAACATCAAATTGAAGGACAACCCGCTGTTCACATCGCTTTAGGGATGCAGTCAATAAGGTCAGTGGTGATCTGTTATGTTACTTGCGAGAGGGGCTATGTCACGCTATTCAATTATGATGTCATGCAAGTTAATTGCTATGTCACACAATACACATGTTATGTCACGCACGATGATAACAATGCAGCTTGCTTTCAACAAGGGTTTTTTTTTGTGGGGGTGAGGGGGGGGGGGGGGGGGGTAGTGGGGGCTCAGTGGATGTACACAGTAACGTGTAAGTCAGAAGAAAATTAAAACTGCTCAAAAAAATCTATAGGAAATGTAGTGTAATCATTAAATGTGAAGTTAAAGGAGGAATCATTTCGAGAGCTAGGCTCGATTACCAGCCACTGTTCGGGAAAATGACTTGAGAGAGCGGTGGAAATCGAGCCTATTCCAGAGTGAATTAAATCTATTTTCCTTCAGTGCTCCTCGCTAACGAAAAACCCTCTGGCACCTAGGGTAAAGCTGTTCTTAATTTATTTATGAATTATTTTAATTTCTGGTTCTATACATGTAACTTCAATGCGAACTGAAAATATTACTGTATTTGATTGATGTCGCCAGAAAATCGTTAATTCCCAGACCATGGGGTACTTTCTTGGCCGAGTGTACCAGTTCCTGTTGAAGGTTGGGGCCGACCCGAGTAAGATCCACTTCAGACAGCACAGGTTCAATGAGATGGCGTATTACGCCTGTGACTGCTGGGATGCAGAACTCCTCACCTCCTATGTGAGTAGCGGTCAGTTTTGTCCTGCCTGGTCTGTATGAAAAGGATTCACTAACTGCCTCGTCCCCAGGCGTCGCTCCTTGTTTGAGCGCGGTGCGCGTGGGGTTGTGGGATTGTTGCATGCGAGAAGTTGGTCCGCCATTTTAAAAGCAAGATCTGCCAGGCGCTCCGCGCTTTGCCTCCTAACCATCAAGCCCCGCGCTCCCTTTATCCCCGCTCGCAACGACGCCTGGGACGAGGCAGATTCACTAATACATCAACACAAGTGAGAAGGATCTAAGAGAAGGATTCCCCGCGCCCCATGATATTTTTTTGAAATATATTAATAGTTTTGCACCATGCTGTGAAATATATTTTATTTCCTTCTCATGTTGCTCGAACTGACCAATCAGGTACAGCGCTCTTAAAATAGCTCAGATCTTTCTAAAATAGCTCAGCTATGGACTGAAAAATTGAAAATAGATTTCAAAAAAAATTTCATTGGTGGAAGAGACCCAGAAGAGTGCGATAAGATTTCTCTGATTCTTCAAGTTTAGGAATCTCCGATTCTCCGATTTTCGCGTTTACCACCGCGGGTTGCATGTTTTTGCTTCACGCTCTTTTTTGATTGGATATTAGAAAGAATCAGAAACTCTTGAGTGTTTCAACGAATATTTCCAAAAAAAGTGAAACGTTTATCACTAACAATTGTTTTTTTCTTTTTACTGCAGGGCTGGATAGAATGCGTTGGCTGTGCTGACAGGGCTTGCTATGACTTGGCCGTTCACTCGAAAGCAGCTGGGGAAAGATTAGTGGCCCAAGTTGATCTAGAACAACCTGTATCCTTATCAGTTACATGAAACAACTCCATCTTAAGGTGATGTTACACGAGACGATTTTTTTAACGATGATTTTTAACGCAAAAGTCAACTTCCAGCAACAAAAAATCAGACTTTTTTTTATGAGACAAATCATAAACCTGCAACAGTGTTACCCAAATTTATGTAACTTTAATAAACTGTTGCCGCAACATTGTTGGTTAAAATTTTCTCGTGTAAACAAAGGTGATGTTACACAAAACTATTTTTTATGACGATTTTTAACGGACGTTTTTAAATTGCTTTCAAAAACCTGCAGCGTGTTGCCGCAACTAAATGTTGCGTTAAAAATCGTCCAGTGTGCCATGTTATATGATATTGACTTTTGCGTTAAAAATCGTCTCGTGTACATCACCTTTGAATCTTGTTCTTGCAGTAGTTGCGTTGTACAACGACCAATCAGAGAAAAGAATAAAACACTTTATTGGCTATAGTTACTATAATAAACCCAGTAGTTTACATTGTGGGCCATTATAAACACAGAAACAAATGTTGTAAATGAACATAACATGGTTAAGAATCCCAACTGGCAGGAAATGGCGGTATGGACGAGAAGGGGTTGGGGCGAGTTTCTCTTCTCGCGCTCCGCGCTCCGCGCTCACGGAGCTTGCCGCGCTCCAGATTATTTCGAGAGAGAAACAGACTGCAAGCAGTCTAGTTGGCTATTTTACAAGCATGGCCGAGGAGTTGAACTCGGGACTACCGAGAACAAATTCAGCTAGTGGCTTCCCTGCTAGCAGTCCCTTTTACTTTACTTTTACTTTACGTTACCTTTTACTTGTCTCTCAGAGTAAAGTAAAAGGTAACGTAAAAGGAGACTCTGCTAGGATGGAGGGCTTGAACCACTTGGCCTCGCTGCCATCTCAAAACTGTGAGACTGTATGCATTGCTCATTGATTATCTTTGATGTAAATAAATATTTCAACCTTGACTGACGGTGTTTAGGAAATGATAGACGTGGTTGAAATAGTTCCAGAGAAGCCCGCCATTGGAAAAGCATTTAAAAAGGAAGGGAAAATTATAATGGAGTATCTGGCTCAGATGGATAAAGACAGCATCAAGGAATTCGAGGACAAACTGAATTCAAACGGGTGAGTGTAATTATTAAAGTGAGAAATATATGGGTCGTTTTTGCAACTAGGCTGTTCACAGTCCCTCTATTTTTTGCGCTGAAATCGTCGCGCCGTCACGATCTTTGTATGCAACAAAAAGGGGAGTAATGGAAGTTTCTCTCTTTTTTAAGTGAACGTGAAATGGTTATTTTGTCACCAGTGAATTGTCAAATTCAAACTCAAACTCAACTCAACTCGTAACTCGGTAAATGGCCGATCCCGAATATATTTCCCGTTGAATTTTAATTTAGTTGCGGAGTTTACATAGTCTCCAATGCAGCCGTTTCTTTGGTCGTCACGCAACGCTTCTCCCCAGGAGCGTTGCGTGACGGCTGCATAGGTGATGTTTCCCGCCATACGTGCGTCCACGCGTCAGATAAGTCCTCTGTGATTGGACAGTCGCGACCAACGCTGATTTTCAAGTTTATTCTCGCAACGAGGGCATTTTAAAAACTTAATTTAATCTAATTTTGTCCGTTTCCTTCTTTCTTACTCAGCGAGGCGAGCATAACTGTAGATAACAAGGAATTTAACATTCAAAAGACCATGATCAGGGAAATCAAACGGTACAAGAAGGAAATTCACGGTAGGTAGAGAGAGGGTCTGCACATGGCCCTAATGACACACATCCTGGTTTTCCGTAGCATGAAGCGACTAGGAGTATTGCTATTTCCGCTGGATGGAATGCTTGAGTCAATAAATGTGGTTCAAACTTTTGAGTCTGTGAATAAAACCCTGGTGTGTGACCATTCAAATGAAATCTATTGAGCAATACGTTCAAGTGGTGCTGTTTGTTTTTGACAATTTTGCAAAATTAAATTCAATTTGAACTTAGCACTCTTGTGAGTGAAGGGGTTAAACTTAACCTTATTTATCTCCGCGCCAGAAGGTGCATAAGGCCGTCACGCTGTCGCCCTGTTCTGGGCCACAGCTTGGGCCACATTCCAGCTCTTTCACCCTGCCTTGTTCTCCTCTTTCTCTACGGTCCTTCTCCAAGTCTTCCTCGGTCTCCCTCTCGCCCTTCGACCTTCTGGCGTCCACCCTAGCGCGGTCATACAGTCGTTCTCGCCCTCTCTCCTGAGTACATGTCATTCCATTGCACGCTACCCTTGAGTATATGGGCGCACAGCCCTAAGGTTAATTCGAAGACATGAGCGTTGCTCACGCAAGCTCGCTCGCTATGCCAACCATCTCACCTTTCTTACAAGGTGTATTAAGAGCCATATTATTCCACGAGACCTTCGGGTCCAGCCACCGGTTCCAACTAAAGGCGCTCGCAGAGTAGCCGAACTAGCCTCTATGAGGTTCTTGAGGGAAAGAGTACGATTGACTCAGAGAGCTAAGGGAGATGCAAAGAAAGAAACTGAATCTACTGCCAGGAGCATAACAGCCGCTCTCTCGACAAACGATGCTAGCGAATTACTAGAAAAGATCAATGCAAATACCCAGAGAGTATTTAATGCCACCAAAGATCGGCAACAACGCAAGTTTCAAAAACTGGCGGATGAGAAACAGTTTTCTGTTTCATCAACTAGAACACCTCATGTTGATAGAATTCATGTTGGCCAAACACCTCAAGTCGACAAAGATAAATGGGTAATTAACTTGTCTTCCCGTTCCCTCAGCGGAGCGGAGGTGTCTTTACTAGAGAAAGGGTTGAATTTCGCGGTAACACCGACGAACATTCCAGCCACTGAGATAGTCGCTAAAGTTGAATCAGCTATAAGAACGCTCGACTCAGAACGAGCGGACACCGTAAGAAGATCCGTGAACCACATCCTTCAAAAGGCGAAACCACCTAAGCCTAACATCACAAAAGAGATGCATGAAGCCCTAAAGAACTTAAAACAGGACGATTCTATCATGATTCTGCCGGCGGACAAAGGCCGTGCAAGCGTAGTCCTGAATACTGACACCTACCATGATAAAATGAAATCACTCATCGAAACCGGTCCATATCAACTCCTCAATAAAGATCCAACGGACCGATTATGCCGTAAGTTAACAGAGAAACTACTTAGCTTAAAAGGAATGGACATTTATCCGAGACTGCCTATAACAAGATCAGACCTAGGCACAAACAGCCACCTAGGATCTATGGCCTACCTAAGATACACAAGTCCAACATACCATTAAGACCTATTGTATCATGCGTTAACACCTTTGCTTATGACTTGTCTGCTTTCTTAGCTGACATCTTGTCCCCTTTGACGGGTAAGACAGATTACACGGTTACGAACTCAGCTCATTTCGTGTCCACCATTAGCCATGAGAAAATACAAGAAGACGAGATCATGGTGTCTTTTGACGTAGAATCGCTTTTCACAAATGTACCGATAGAGGGTGCCGTACAAACCACTCTGCGAAAACTAGAGAGTGACCCTGGCCTAGCCGACCGCACAACTCTGACACCAACACAGATTGCCGACCTCTTGAATTTCGTCTTAAGGTCCACGTATTTCCAATACAACGGATCGATTTACGAACAAAAAGACGGAGCAGCCATGGGGAGCCCAGTCTCCGCAGTTATAGCTAACCTCTACATGGAGGAATTTGAGGAACAGGCGTTAACAACCGCGCCCTATAAACCTAAGATCTGGAAGCGATATGTAGATGACACATTTACCATCTTAGATCGAAACAACGTTGACAGTTTCTTACAACACCTCAACAGTCAACAACCCACCATTCGTTTTACCATGGAAATCGAAAGTCAGAACAGTATACCTTTTCTCGACACGTCAGTTACAAGGGATTCAGACGGCCTTATCACTACCAGTGTGTATAGAAAGCCCACACACACTGATCAATACCTAGCATATGATTCACACCATCCTCAGTCAGTAAAACGTGGAATTGTTAAGTGCTTGTATGACCGAGCAAAACATCTCATAACTGAACCATCAGTTATCTCGAAGGAAAAGAAACATTTATCATCAGTTCTTGTTTCTAACGGATACCCTTCTTCTTTTGTGAAAAAGATGGCAAAGACTAGAAAGCGAACAACCGAGAAAGAACCCACACAGGAATTTCAATCCACTGCTGTTTTACCCTATATCAAAGGTGTATCAGAGGTTCTTCGCCGCTGCCTACAACAACAAGGCGTACGCACCGTTTTCAAATCTGACACAACACTTAGATCACATTTAGTACGACCTAAAGACGCCCTTGAGTCATCTCAACAAGACGGTGTTGTTTATAAGATTCCATGTGAATGCGGCAAAGTATATATCGGTGAAACAGGGAGATCGATGCGTGAAAGAATGAAGGAACATGACAGAGACATACGGCTTGCTCGTACTCAGAACTCCGCAGTTTCGGAACATGCCAACGAGACTGGGCACTTTCCTATTTGGAGCGAAGTTAAATTTATTGACAGAGACCCTCATTGGTACACTCGAAAGGTTAAAGAGGCCATACATATAAGACTTCATCCAAACAACATCAACAGGGATGGTGGAATCGAAATTCCTCAAGTATGGATGCCTACGATCAAGAAACACAACTGCCGAACAACATCTAGTCAGCCCACTGAGGGAACAACTAGTCAGCCCACTGAGGGAACAGCCTCTAGTCGGAATAATAATGAGGATCTAAATGCACCAATAGCAACGAACCAAGGTGCTACATATAGCGACACATAAACAATTGACCTCATCGCCTGATGAAGACTAGCAGTAAAGCAGTCGAAACGTCGCGATCAACATCTCAAAGTGACTCCATCGTGAGACAAATGATTAAACGTTCATCTACATCTATTTAATGAACCACGATGAACAATAACCACATCTTTTATAATACCCTTGAGTATTTGGTTAGGTTGCCTCAACAATTCGCTAGTACCCATTTATACTCAGGGTGGGTTGAAGCACTGAGGAATAAAATGTCTTGCTTAAGGACGCAACAAGAAAGCAGAGATCAGGACTCGAACCCTGGACCGTCAGATCTCAAGTCTGATTTGCTAACTACTCGACTAACGCTCCTTCAAGTAATGAAAGCTGGCCCTGTGAGTCGTTGTAAATGGATATGTGACTTTCTGTTCCTTTGTGTTTCTTTCAGTCCGTGACGTAGAGCCTCACGTGATCGAGCCATCTTTTGGAGTTGGTAGAATCATGTATGCTGTCCTGGAACACAACTTTAAAATCCGAGAAGGAGACGAGCAAAGAACGGTAATGATTGATTCTTATAGAACTTAATAGTGCGGTTTTCAATTTAGTGTTGTGAAACGAAAATTGACTAAGCAATTGACCTACATTGGCCAATCACAACCAACGTAAACAACAAAACGAACCAATGAGAACACTAAGAAAATACACGTAACCAGTGCCAAGCGCGGGAAAACGCGTGTGACCAAGTCGCGATTGGTTTTGGTTTTGCATCAGATTGGTTGAGTACATATGTAGGTGGTGCGAGATTTTTAAACCAATCACAGAGCGTAGTAAAGCAAAACCAAAGCAAATCTGTTTTGACTTTCGACACTCAATTGAAAACCGCTCTAAAAGTTGTTACCCTCTTCTTCCTCACTGCCTCTCTTTGGTTCGTCACGCAACACTTATTTTAGTAACGGAGGAGTGTTGTGTGACGAGCCAAATAACGATGCAATCGAAAACCAAGTTGGAGGCGGAGAAGTCAACAAAGAAGGAGGCGACTAGGAGTATCGTTATTCCCCTGGATGGGATGCTAGTACATTGCAAGTTCGCCCCCCCCCCCCCCTCCCCAGGATTTTGTCAGGTTACTTTAACAGTTCGCCGGTACCCATTTACTCTTGGGTGGAGAGAGACAAAACTTACCCACGAACATAACACAATGACCCCACCCAACAGTCAAATCCGGACCGCCTAACGCCGCCTCCCACAAGAGAAACATAAGGCGGGAGTTAACCTGAATGTTAATGGCAATATCTCGTTCACGTGTCAAGCAATCCAAAAACTCTATGCTCAAAACATGAATCTATGTTATGGGGTGTTTTGTAAAGTTTTGCAAGAGCACCCGCGTGGGTATCAACTGTCTGTTGGTGTTCCAAAAATCATTTTCTTTCTTCTATCCCTTCTTTAAACCTCTTAAAATTTCATTGAAATTCACGTTTACCCCTGCCTTAAAGGAGCTATGTCACGATAATTTATGTCATTTCTGCGAAGAGCAAAATCACCTTCAAATTGAAGAAAGCCTCAAAATATTAGTTTACAAAGGTAGAAAAACACCAAAGAAGTGATAATAAACCAAACAGGAACAAGGATGGTTGAGGATGGCGAAGATTAAGACGGATTGCGAACGGCGAACTTGAAAAAATTGGCCAATTTTTTCAAGATGCGCCATCCGTGACGTAGCTCCTTTAAGAGTAGTTGTTAAAAATCTATCTGATAGAAGTATTGACTTTGTTGTCCACAGTGGTTGTCCCTTCCGCCAGCAGTTGCTCCCGTTAAGTGCTCTGTGCTGCCACTCAGCAAAAACAAAGAGTTTGCTCAATTTGTCAAGAAACTTTGTAAGTTAATTTTCTCTTCGTCTCACTGTATTGGAAGTTTGAAATACTTGCGTTGTACTCTAGTCTACAGGCCGTAGCAGTCGTTTTTTTTCCGAGAGCGTGGAAGGCGCGCGAAAGCGCGAAGGCGAAAAGAGGTCAAAAGAACGGGAAACAAAAAAAAGCGGGAGGGCGGAGGGGAACATACAAATTCTACTTTCTGGTACATTCCATACATTCTTTGTGTTGATAAATGAGCAATGTTTTGATATATTAAAACAAAATTCCTTCAAATCGAAGGAAACCTCAAAATATGAGTTTACTAAGGTACACAAGGATGGCTTTATGTAACATGGTTTTGCAGAGTTTATACAGAATTCGGGATTGACTCGAAGACGTTAGCCTCGTGTTTTCTAGATGCATGGAGAGAGGCACTGTGAATAGTGTGACTATTGGTTCAAATTCTGTCTTAGTGTTTAATTTTCCTATGATACAGGTAAGGTGTTTTGCCAACCTCGTCCCCAGGGCCATATACGCTTTCAAGATGGCGGGTGGGCGCGAAGAAGACCCTGGCGAACAGGAGATCACGTGACCACAAAATTAGCCAATCGCGAGCCCGCCGCCATTTTGAAACAATCAAAATCTCCAATATTTTTGGAGACACGTGACCTGCTGTTCGCCAGGGTCTTCTTCGCGCCCACCCGCCATCTTGAAAGCGGAGATGGCCCTGGGGACGAGGTTGGGTGTTTAACTTCTAGTATCACGCTAAAAACCGTCATTTTCTTTGTTCTGTTTTAAAGCCGAGTGTCTCACAGAGCTGGACATTTCCCACAAAGTGGACGATTCGAGCGGTTCGATTGGCCGGCGTTACGCACGAACTGACGAGATAGCTATACCCTTCGGTATCACTGTGGACTTCGACACTGTTAACAAAGAACCTCACAGCGCCACTCTGAGAGAAAGAAACTCCACGCGACAAATACGCGCACAGGTAAGGCATTGTTTATATTGCCTCTGCAAGTACACCGGGGTATGTAAAAGTCCTTATAAAGCCTAGTGGCTAAACAGGCCGGCGCTTCACCCCGGTTAAGTATTGCTACTCCCCCTGGATGGGATGCTAAGTCCATCGCAGGTTACCCCCAGCTTTTTCTCAGGTTGCCCTAACAGTTCGCCAGTACCCTTCATACTCCGGACCTCTTGGAGCCCAAAGTGCGAAAACCAATTCGCCACACGAGAAGCAATCTGGGGCGAGTCGCATCTCGCAGTCGCTTGTGGGACCGTTACTGGAGACAAAATGGCGGCCAGCTTCCAGTAACAGTCCCACAAGCGACTGCGAGTTGTGACTCGTCCCAGATTGCTTCTCGTTTCTAAAGTGGAGAATAGGCCACTGCGCCACCCTGATGTTGTAAGGAGAATTTAATTGTTATTCACTCTTGGGAATAAAATTTTATTTTATTTTATTTAGATCGACGAGCTGCCCGCTATCGTTAGCAACCTTGTCCGAGGCAAAGTCACGTGGTCAGAAATAGAGGCCAAATATGGTCTGTTCGAAGGACAGGAGACTGGCGCCAAGTAGACTTGTCACGTGACGTAGCTACCTGCGAATCAAATGAATGTCACATCAGCTTCAGTAGAGAAATATATATTCACATCGGCATTTGCCTCACGCAGTAGAGACTGCTACAGATGCACTGCAGGAGGAAGAAGCAAAGATGAAGGCCATACTAGCTAATCATTAGCTAGTATGGCCTTCATCTTTGCTTCTTCCTCCTTGCGCTATGTAGCCAAGGTCAATGCGAATGACCACAAAAGACTTGCACAGCCACAGGACAGCAAATAACTGTCATGTGTGTGAGAAGCCCTTGGAATGAGACTCGTCCGGGATGACGGGAAAGGGATCACGGACAAAAATGACAAAACCCTGGTCGGGGGACGCTCGGTTGGCTGTTTCTTGCCTAGCCCCCGCTAGGACTTTTTGCCTCACCGGAGTGAGGACTTAACCGCTGACAAGGCGGTAGTCATACCAGCCATTTTACCACTGGCTCAGTGGTTGAGTTCCCCGAGGGGTTCTCTGAGCGTCCCCCAGTTATTAACTGTGGGCCCCGGATGGGTTATTCACCCAGGCTTTCCCTAGTTAACAGGTAATTGCCTATACCGGTAATGAGAGACATGCATGTGCCTTTTTAGGATTCATGGGGGGCCAGTCCCAACCTCCAAGAGCACTACCAATTACTCACTAAACTGTAAGAACCTTCATTCACCTATATATTTTGCTCAAGTTCGGCCTTCCCAACACTGTGGTATTGCTCTGTCCTACGAGTGCACAGCAGCATGTACGCATGCGTTTTACGGCCGACAGCTGAGCAATACCGCTGTGTTCAAAAGTTAGAGATTGCGGTTTCAGAATAAATTAAGTAGTCTATAATTTCATACAATTTTCTATGCTTTAAGCGAGCTTTGTACGCCGGTTTGGCAAATTAAAGAGAGGTAAGAAGGTAATACATGTAAGACCTCTGTATTACAGAGGTAATACAGCTGAAGCCACACAGGCAATGGAAGAAACAAAAGAAAGCGCCGCTTGTAAATAAATGCCCACAATGGCGAAACAAACAAACGAACGATCGATCTTACGATCAGTACCATCACTTCTTTGGTCTTTACCGCGGTTTCAGCCGTTGCAATCTCGCTGGTGTTGGCAATAGCGGCGCCGGTGTTGGCCATGGACTTGCTGGCCTTGGCTTTGGGCTCGTTGATGGCTCTGGCACGAGTAAAACTCGTGAATAATGGCGGATTTTGATGTGGAAAACACTCTCTGATCGAGTGGAATCTGGGGCGGGCGAAAAAAGAAAAAATAAAACTGAGGATCGCGGAACTACGGGACTGCGGACTTCTTTGTGTAAAGTTAAAGAGTAGTGTGTGTGCACTAGAAAAGTGAACTCATTCAACACTGGGTTGAATTGAGACCTCTGGCCGGTCCGAATATGCTCAGAGTACTCGTTCTGTATTCTCAGCCAATCAGATTTGTCAGATTTGACGGTTAGTCCGAGATTCTACGACTTCCGGTTTTGGAACCAGCCAGAGGTCTCGATTCTTGGTGCTGACCAAAAGGATCGTGGCCTCTGGGGACGAGAATGCGCCAGCTTTCACCTGATCTATGAACATAGAGCTCCTTCCCCTACTCCTCAGGTACGCAAGGAGACAGGACGCAACAGCTGCACAGCCGGCTCTTGCCTCGGGTTCCCGCACCGCCACCACCGACCGTGTAGCCTAAACTATGTCGCAGTGCAGCTCATCCAGCGTCTGCCGATCATTAACCACTGACAGTTGTTGTGTTCCTGAGGCGTGCTTTTTCATAATGCAAAGATGTTACTTTTGGTATACGCCCGTGAGTCACAGCAACTCTAACTGGCCGCACGAGCACTAGTGGAGGGCCCCACTAGGGGTGTGTTTGTGTGTTCTTAAAAAGGTGTTCGAAATAAGTCAGTGGATGTTTATACATGCTCACTGTAAAGTTACCTGGAGGGGTGTGTTGGGGCTGGGGCGCCCTAGAGCGCCGTACGGCTCCTATTCCGTTTTTCTCAGGAGGGGGTGGTGGTGGGGGGGGGGGGGGGGGGGTGTACGTTCAAACCAACATATAGTAGCTCTAAGTCCAGTTGGTAATAGCTATGTACGCAAATTACAGAGTGTCATAATCTTCAATTCAAAGCGCAAACAGGAAACCATATATGACCTCTTAACATTTGCTATAGTGACCACAGTCTAACGGCTCTATTCAACTTAACAACTCCTCCGGCCTTACAGCATAAAGTACTCTCAAGAAACACATGCGAAGCAAAGAAAAATCGAATTTAATACAATAATAATAATAATCAATACAACGGCAATTACACACGAACTGTAGGAGTCGTGTTTGCCCTCTCAACTGTTTTATACTATGCTAAAAAAAACATCTTGTAATTTCACTATTATCTTAAAAACAAATCGAATGAGTAGGTCCGTTGTATCTTTACTTAAATGGAACGAATAAGAAAACCTTTCCCTGTAGTTATGGAAACCTTAATAACAACAATTTATACTTTAGAAGAATATATATTCGCAGTCCCAATTAAGGTGGCCAATACTATTTATTGGTGCGCTGGTTACATTTTTGTAAGAAATCGGTTAAATATTTTCCGTTCAAAGGCGCGCATCAAAGTGTAACCAACGCGCCAATAAATAGGATCGAACACATGTAGAGGACATTTCTTGTCGTCGTGAAGAACTGAATGTTCATCAAGTTAGCAAGCTATTTACAAACATCTCGATCACGATTCAGCACTGGGGTCTCTTCTTCGCTTCGCTATCTCCTTCGCTCAGTTCCGCACCTTGGAGGACAAAATGACCAAAATCAGTGCCATTAAATTTAGTAAAAGCTTGGAACTTGCTATTTTAGTGCCAAGAAGATGGACACCAATAAACACAACAATATGCTTTTACTCAGAACTCTCAATGCTCTGCTCGAGCAGTACACGTGGTGTTCTTGGCTATCAATACAGGTTATTTAGCAACCCCCCTCTAGAAGATATAGTAATGTCACACAACAGTCTTGGGACGCCACACTATCTTTATAATACTCCTTATGGAAAGGGATTTAACGAGCGTTTATTCAGTATGCGGTTTAACACTAAAAGCTGACATAACTGTCATAACTATGTAATGACATCAAATCGCTGTCAAAAATGTATCAATGGCATTTAGTTTGCTGCGACTTTTGGCACTACGTTTGACGGCACTAAGTTTGATAGAGAAAAGTTTACAAGCCTACGCCGGCGACGCAACGTTTCGACACGGTTGAATTTCTCAGAAAATCTGCTTATTTCGATATCAAAAATTTGTAACGGTCCACGAATTGCTACAATGTTGCAAGGTACATGTAAGTTTTCTCATATTTTTATCGGACCACATGTAGCAATGTAAACATGGATGTTTTTTGTTTTGTTTTGTTTCTGCTTGAACCGACGGTAATTAGACTTGGCGGCTTACGGTTTATTCTTGAGGATTTCATCTCGCCGGTCGAAATACAACATTCTAGAAATAAGTTTTTATTATTTCGACAGTAACAAGTAACCGCCACTAACATAAGCCGCTTTGGATGCTTTACATAACATACAAATTTCGTTGCCATAACATAATTACTTTCGGAGATACAGATGGGGGAGGAGCGGGCGTATGAAGGAGGAACTTTATCCTCACTTCAGGCTTACGAAGAAGAAGGTTGGAGAATAATAATAGGTTTTTACAAAGGTCTACTTACAATGAAACACATCTAACCGCCTGCATCAAAGTCCAGTGTGACGTCATCGCCAATGAGTATAAATGGAGCCCAATACTTCACTTCACTGAACTCGTCAGATTCTCTCATACATTTCATGGCTTGATTCAAAGCTTCACCGGCACTTCTTCCTCCAACTAATTGTTTGTAGAAACTTTTCATGAACTCCAGAGTGGCCTCGTCATCAATCGCCCACAAGGACACAAGAACGGAACGAGCACCGGCACCCAAAAACGCTCGTGCAATGCCAACCACCCCCTCAGCCTTAATCTCCCCATGGGCACTATGGCAGCAACTTAGCACAACCAATCCGGCTCGCATTTGAACACTCAACACGTCTCTCATTGTTAAAATGAAATCCTCTTCAACAGGAGTCTTGCATTCCCGTGTAGGATTTGGTGCCAAGACAATTTCTCCTGTTTCCATACCACCATGTGCTGCAATGTGTACTAAAGCAGCTGAGGAGAGTCGTTTTAACACTTCATCTTTTGTTGCCTCTTCTCCAGTGAGAGGAGCAGTGTGAAGTATTCGCCCAATCATCTCTACCTCCTCTTTGGCGCATGGCAGCTGCTCTAGCTTCTCCCCATTATAATCAACTTCCTGTAGACAAGGATCTCCAACTAGAAGCACCCCTCTCCTACTGTGGTAATCAGTGGGACAATCCATGATCAATTTCAAACTGGTCAGAGAAGGAATCACTCGAATTCTGCGAAGCTCACTCAAGTACCTTCCATTACTGTCCACAAATGCAGCATAAGGAGCCAGACATAATGGACCTTCGGGGACCAATATCAGTTCATCATCGCGAACTAGGTCGGCGATAGGGGCAATGATATTGTCATACAAGGTTCTTAAAGCATTGGTCTGAATATTTCCGGGACTGGATCGTGTTTGTGGGGACCGTTCATTTTCCAGCATTTCATCTCTCAGCTTACCCAATGAGCGATCTTCGCATTTTACACCAGCTCGAGCACCAATTTCCATACAGGCACTCTCAATTAACGACTGAAGGAAGGTGGCCACAAAACTCACATCACAGATTTCCTTTTTTCTCAATTGAACATCTTTTCCGTCTTGAATAAACCAGAAAACTATTTCTCGCTCATCGACTGCTAGAAAAACTGTATTCGATGAGAGGAAACTTAATGTGTCACAAGTGGTGTTTTGCGGTGTGAGTGACTCAAAGTATCCTTTTCCAGACCCATACTGCCATTGCATAAGATCATTCAGAGCTTGTGCACGTCCTTCCTCAACAGCAAACAAGGCCTCCACTACTTTTCCTTGTTTTAGCAAAAGACGCCATAAACTAGTGTATGCTTCTTTATACATATTTCGGTAGCTAATTTTCCACTCATCTTTCAACTGAAGAAGAATCCTTACTTCATTAAACATCACCACACTGGAATGAAAACAATCAAGAGCCCTGGTTACAGAACCTTCGGATTCAAAGCACCCACCAAGGGAATGGAACGATTTGGCCAGTCCAGCTCTGTCTCCCACTTCTTTGGCAATTTTTAGACAACGTTGAAGGTAGTCGATGGCTGTTTTGAAATCTCCCAAACTTTGATAAGCGTTGCCAAGATTGCCATACGCTCTTCCTTCTCCGGCTTTGTCTCCCACTTCTTTGGCAATGTTTAGACAACGTTGAAGGTAGTCGATGGCTGTTTTGAAATCTCCCAAACTTTGATAAGCGCAGCCAAGATTGCCATATGATGCTCCTTCTCCGGCTTTGTCTCCCACTTCTTTGGCAATTTTTAGATGATGTTCATAGTAGTCGATGGCTGTTTTGAAATCTCCCAAACTTTGATAAGCGATGCCAAGATTGCAATACGACTTTCCTTCTCCGGCTTTGTCTCCCACTTCTTTGGCAATTTTTAGATGATGTTCATGGTAGTCGATGGCTGTTTTGAAATCTCCCAAACTGTAATAAGCGCAGCCAAGATTGCCATATGATGCTACTTCTCCAGCTTTGTGTCCCACTTCTTTGGCAATTTTTAGATTACGTTCATGGTAGTCGATGGCTGTTTTGAAATCTCCCAAATTGCCATAAGCGCAGCCAAGATTGCAATACGACTTTCCTTCTCCGGCTTTGTCTCCCACTTCTTTGGCAATGTTTAGACAACGTTCAAGGTAGTCGATGGCTGTTTTGAAATCTCCCAAACTTTGATAAGCGTTGCTAAGATTACCATATGATGCTCCTGCTCCGGCTTTGTCTCCCACTTCTTTGGCAATTTTTAGATGACGTTCATGGTAGTCGATGGCTGTTTTGAAATCTCCCAAACTTTGATAAGCGTTGCCAAGATTGCCATATGATGATCCTGCTCCGGCTTTGTCTCCCACTTCTTTGGCAATTTTTAGACAACGTTCAAGGTAGTCGATGGCTGTTTTGAAATCTCCCAAACTGTCATAAGCGTTGCCAAGATTGCCATATGATGCTCCTGCTCCGGCTTTGTCTCCCACTTCTTTGGCAATTTTTAGATGACGTTCATGGTAGTCGATGGCTGTTTTGAAATCTCCCAAACTGCGATAAGCGCAGCCAAGATTGCAATACGACTTTCCTTCTCCGGCTTTGTCTCCCACTTCTTTGGCAATTTTTAGATGACGTTCATGGTAGTCGATGGCTGTTTTGAAATCTCCCAAACTTTGATAAGCGTTGCCAAGATTACCATATGATGCTCCTGCTCCGGCTTTGTCTCCCACTTCTTTGGCAATTTTTAGATCACGTTCATGGTAGTCGATGGCTGTTTTGAAATCTCCCAAACTTTGATAAGCGTTGCCAAGATTGCCATATGATGATCCTGCTCCGGCTTTGTCTCCCACTTCTTTGGCAATGTTTAGATGACGTTCATGGTAGTCGATGGCTGTTTTGAAATCTCCCAAACTTTGATAAGCGTTGCCAAGATTGCCATATGATGATCCTGCTCCGGCTTTGTCTCCCACTTCTTTGGCAATTTTTAGATGACGTTCATGGTAGTCGATGGCTGTTTTGAAATCTCCCAAACTGCGATAAGCGCAGCCAAGATTGCAATACGACTTTCCTTCTCCGGCTTTGTCTCCCACTTCTTTGGCAATTTTTAGACAACGTTCAAGGTAGTCGATGGCTGTTTTGAAATCTCCCAAACTGTAATAAGCGCAGCCAAGATTACCATATGATGCTCCTGCTCCGGCTTTGTCTCCCACTTCTTTGGCAATTTTTAGATGACGTTCATGGTAGTCGATGGCTGTTTTGAAATCTCCCAAACTGCGATAAGCGCAGCCAAGATTGCAATACGACTTTCCTTCTCCGGCTTTGTCTCCCACTTCTTTGGCAATTTTTAGATGACGTTCATGGTAGTCGATGGCTGTTTTGAAATCTCCCAAACTGCGATAAGCGCAGCCAAGATTGCAATACGACTTTCCTTCTCCGGCTTTGTCTCCCACTTCTTTGGCAATTTTTAGATGACGTTCATGGTAGTCGATGGCTGCTTCTATATCTCGCAAACTGTTAGAGGCGCAGCCAAGATTAGCTCTTCCTTTTTCTACCTCTTCTCTTGCTTTTTTGAGACTATTTTGGGCGTTGGCAATATTGTGAAAAGGAGTATCTTCAACCTTGTCTTCTATGTCTTTGACAGGTTTTGGTAAAGAATCTTCACTTTTCTAGAAACATATTTAATAAAAACATGAACATCAACCATGATATAAAATATACCTTGTGCTAATTGTGTTTGGTTTATGCACTTATCAGCGGCCATTCCGGGGTGGTGAACCCGGGGACATGGCGGGCATGGTGCGGGATTTGTTGACTTTTGTTGATAATTTTTAGCTCGGGATAGGGGGATTAGATCACCTTTGCATTTTACTGAAATTAGCCCCGAAAATAGTTCCTGGGAACGAGTGCCTTTTGTCGTCTATTTGAATGAAGAATACGTTCCAAAATGCCGACGGAGCAGGCAAGCGTGACAAGGTGCAGTAGACAGCTGGACTTTGTTGCCTTTTATTAGCCCCGATCACCACTCTATGAAATTTTGGGAGGTTCCTCGAAATATGTACTTTTTGGTTTTAAGCTTCTTCTGTTTCTGTTTGAACTATTACAAAACTACCATGCTAATGTATCCCCGGGGGTAGGGGCAATGGTAGCTTTTTGTGGAAAAATATTGCTTCTGGGTAGGGGGGATTTGTTTATGTCATTGTGCAAATGCCTGGGGGTTCCCCGGGTTCACCCCCCGGGATGGCCGCTGATAAGTGCATTACGAACTCGGCTGGAAACTAGAACATAAAGAACATCTCAGAAATGTTAGTACCTGCGCAAAAAGCCTCGACATCATTCAAGAAATTTACAAAGGCTCCTTTCGTGTTCGTATGACGTATAGAATCATGGCATACCGTAAACTGCTGCTTATAAGCCCTGGGCTTATTCAACTTCGTAAGGGGTTTTGGATGGGCTTATATCCGGGGGGGCTTATAATCGGATGTATTTTTTTGTTTACAGGTAGATGGGCCTATAACTATAACCGGGGGGCTTATAAGCGGGGGGGGGGGGGGGGGGGGGGGGGTTATAAGCAGCAGTTTACGGTCGTGCATCATGTAGTTATACTAACAACATCAGTTAGCCTGCGCGGCAGGCGTAGAAAAAAAGACCCTTTGTCACTTACCATGATGCATCGCGTGACTAGCGAGTAATACTTCTTTCGTTTGACTGGCGAGCTTCCATTTGACTAGCGAGCCGCCGAGCCACTCGAGTAATACTTCTTCCACCTCACATCCGACGATCGTTCCGGTCAGTGAAGACGTATCAAAATAAACAATGCGCGGTGCATCACGGTAAGTGACAAAGTCTGTCTACAAGCCTATACTGTTCCTTTAAAAAACAGCTAGTTAACATTAACATTCAAGGTTTATCGTTGTTCCTTTTCATAATCTCACCTATTTTGCATATATTTATAGCTAGTTCTCATTTTTAAGTTGTGAAAGACTTTTTGCAGTCAGTTGTGAAGAAGTTTGTCACTCGCTCATTGTAAACTGCTAGGTAACCTGTCAAGTTTATATTAAGTTTATATTAAACATGGCATACTCACACGGCTCGCTTCTAAATTTACAAGACAGTATTTCTCCCCTCTTCAATTAAAGTACACCTTTTTAAATTAGATTTTATGTTATGCAGGGCCCCTATGAATACCAGCCTAGTTGCTGAATGGGCCACCCTGGTTATATAAAGTTTCCATTCCATTCCAAGTAATCATCTATCTTCCATGAGTTCCAATGTCAACAAGAAATCAACACGAACATTCGCATATATCTTGATGCTCACTTAATAAGCGAGATATCCTCTAATATCCAGAGGTCAACACCTCTACTTACGGCCTGAAATCGTGGCGTTACCTAGCGCAAAAGCTGTGGAACTTGTTATCAGATTCACATAACTTTTAAGGCCTTTAAATACGGTATCATGAAAATTGACCTTTCAAGGTATCGGCCACCCTTCAGGACCGTCCGCGCGCGCGGATCGCTGTAGCGTTAGTTGTTTTTATAAAAAACCCTATAAACCATATAATTTTTGAAAGCTTAAGAATTCCAGATGATGGCTTTTTACTAAAAAAAAACCGATAAACTTAAATGTGTTTCGAAAATGGGAAGTTTTGTGTAAAAGTACATGTCTTTATAAATCATGTTCCACTCCCTCCGGAAATAAACAGAAGAAAACGATTAACACCGCATTCGCTTCTCAACACGTTCGGCTAAAAAACCGTGTCTCAGATTTTTGACAAGTGCGTTTGATTTTCTTTTGTGAAGTTGGGAGTGACAATTAGTTAGCACTCCCTGTGGAAAAAAAGCTCTAGCTTTAAAATTAAAAGGAGTATTAAAATTCGCAGACACGGTTTTGTAGAAATATGTCATCATTCTGGCCAAATTTCAGCCAAAATTGGTTGAATGGCTGCCGACTTGGAGATAAAAAGGAAAAGACATTTTTTGCGGCATCTTACCTGGAATGAGATTATGACACCTGAACGTCTATTCTGATCGATACCATAGAGGGATCAACTTTCTCTAACAATAGGACTTTGACAGGTAACATGTAACAGGAACAAAACGACTGTGCTGTAAGAAATGAGATTAGCTGGGTAAGAAGTTCTTCTATCTTCCACAGTTATTTTTCCAGGCACAGTATGCGAATATTCGAGTACATAAATGCACGCGGGTCGCATGCTAGCGACTTGTGCGCTGCCCCCGGGGGGGGGGGATACTTGACCCATGTTTGGGTATAGGGGTGCCGCTGAGGGTTTGAAACCCTAACCCTGTTTAGGACAAAAAAAAACCTAAAATACCCACCCTGTGTAGGGCAACACCCTCTATTTTAGGACCCTGTTTAGGGCAAACGACACAATACACACTCTCTTGTTCTAAACAACAGGGGCACCCAACGACGGTTTTCTCCCAAATGCTTTAAAACACTATTTTAGGCTGTCTGGTGTGCTTTTAAATATCTATAAATGAATTCTAAGCTGCGCTATAAAATTTATATCTGTTCCCATATTAAGAAAGTTCGAGATGATATTTCCCTAAAGAAAACTCCAAACTTTAATCCGAATATCTGAGGTGATTATAGGCCTTCCGAAGAGATATTTCACCGAAACGATCCGTTGGGTGCCCCTGAAACAAGTGTAGGATACCGACAACAATAGCATTTATCTTGTCTTGAAAATGATGTGATGTTGACTGATGAGCTGCTAAAGACCGGCAAACGTCACCGTGCAACAATAGCCCGGAATAATACCCTGCTTAGGACAGACTCGCATGAAATTATATACCCTGTTCAGGGCAGAGAGGCCAAAAACCATCCATACCCTGTCCAGCGGCACGTCCCAGTATAGGCCATATAAGGGAGTAACCCCCCCCCGGGTGCGCTGTTTTGTCGCAGAATCAATTCAACCTAAAATTAACTTTAGGTAGTATTTGTACAGGGCGACTTCATTTTTGCTTTTAATGGATTTGATGTAAGTCACTTTGCCTTGACTCTGGAAGTGGTAGGAGAAACCTTTGTCGCTCGCTATGAAAATCGGCCACGCAGACAATTGTCACGAGGCTCTATGTAATTGGATAATGAAGATATGACTGAAATGTCAACAGCTAATTAGAGAAAAAATAATGAAGGAAATCTTTCATGTTCAATAACTTTCCACAGAAATAACATTTTCAGGTAGAATGTTTTGCGAGGTCTACCAGAATTTCAAAAAATCGAAAATTTCACAAAATGGTAATTTTGGGGTGGCTGATACCTTAACCTAACTTACTACTATTATCAACTCATTGATTGTACATTTGACTATCGTATAATGACGTTAGATTGTATTTCATGATCCTGACTTATATTTATTTTTTCTCATATATTATATTATTCATTTTTTAAATTTATGTGGAATACCTGTAAATTAGCTTGTGTGTCATTTATGTGATGTCGCACCTTATCCATAGCTAAATGTATTACACAATAAACTTGTATTGTATTGTATTGAATTGTATTTTATTATACGACATAGCATATTAGAGTGCGAATACGCACAAAGACGAGTGCAAATATGAGACCGAATATTACCACGGGTATTAGTCCTCCTGACCGCGCGCTACGGAAAACACTGTCGCAAGCCTATATTTTAGGAAAGAATTATGTCGTATAATAAACAATTAATTCAGCGGAAAGTTGTGTAATACGGCTGGGCATTTTTACTCGTCAATGTTTATTTTTTCTCGCCTAAACGCTCGAAAAAATAAAAACTGACTCGTAAAAATACCCAGCCGTATTACACAACTTTCCGCTGAATAACCTCTATTTATTACATGGCAAACTGGTCCACGATGAAAAGGACCATTCTGATTGGTTTCCCTGAGCGGTCCGAATTTTGCAATACGGACCGCTAAGATGGACCGCTCATGAACTCATTCGCAGAATTCCTTTTATGAAACATTGAACAAAAGAAAACTGTTTTCTATTAAGTAGAAACATTTTTCCTCGTGTCTGGCGGACAATTTTGGTTTAAACTTTTCGCAAAGCGGCATGAAAAATGCAAGAATATGCTTAGCTTCGGCGCGCGCGCGTTAGCCGAGAATGGTTGCATTAATTTATCAGTAAATTTTTAAAAAGCCATTATTTAGTAATGGGCTCCTGATTTTTGCAAGTTTATGGACCTCGCCTTCGGCTCGGTCCATAAACTTGCAAAAAAAGAACTCGACCAATATTTTCCCAATACGGACCGAACAAGCTAGTTCAATAACATCTATGTATTTTATTGTATTTTATTATAGGACATAGCAATTTAGAGTGCGAATACCCACCAAAACGAGTGCAAATATGAGACCGTATAACACGGGTCTTAGTCCCCCTGACCGCGCGCTACGGAAAACGCTGTTGAAAAGCCTATATTTTAGGAAATATATTGTGTCGTATGATAAACAATTTATTCAAATCAATGTTTATTTTGTCTCGCCTAAAGGTTCGAAAAATAAAAACTGACTCGTAAAAATACCCAGCCGTATTACACAACTTTCCGCTGAATAACCTCTTTGTATTGTATTGTATTGTAATACTTACGTTACGTGTTTCTCGCATGCACGATAGGAAATCGAGTGGTTGCGTGCAGAGGTTGCTTCTCGTCGCACGCGAAAGAGAAGTGCATCTCTGTCTCGCAGGGTAGTTTACCCTGGCTACGATTTCTCAATGTTTTACTGCAAAAAATTTTCCGATCTTGTGTCTCTCTACATGAACGAAAGTTTTCTTATTCGAGTCTGTTGCAATCAAATAATAATTATGGTTTAAATAATGCATGTTGTTTAGCCTGTTTGATCTACGGTTCAAAGTTATTTATGGGGTGAAAAGTGAAAAAGCAACAAACACTTCTTTTGATTATCTTCCCAGTAAAGCCATGATAATATTTTCTTGTAACAATACTAACCTGGCCTTTCATAGTGTGTGTATCAGACATATTCTTCATTTCTTGTCGCCTCGTTTCTTCCGATGGTTCACCAACACACGTAGTCCATAAATCTAGCAATGTCTTGCTATTTTTGTCAATCTTCTTAGAGTCAAGTCACATGACATAATATTTGGAAATCGTAAAATTATTTGTAGTAAGTAGTATTATTATTTGTTGAGTTTCCAGGAAAATAGAAAGTAATTTTAACACTATGTAATTTAGAACTAAATACACAAATAACCTTTTTAATTCCATGGGGGTTTCCTAAATTATTGCAGCCCCGTTTTCTTTAGAGGAACTTTAATACATACAGTAGAACAAGGCCTATGAATGCCCTGGTTATAGGCGCACCAGTCTGGTAACAAAACATAAGAAGCCCCTCAGGATAAAAGCCTCACCTCCTATCCGAATCTCTCTAAAGAATAAGAGTGAAGCCTGCAAGATAAAGCAGAATAATACGATGGAGTGGCAACCTACTACTACATCAAAATGCAGTAATTTGGAGATCTGGGCCACTTCCATTTAGGAAAAAAACAAATCCGGTAATTTCGGTTGGAATTAATTTCTGTTCGTATACCTACCACGTGGTGCGCGTTGCCCGACGGGACACCAAGATGGTGAAATATTTGATGAAATCTCGGGGGCCGAGATCAGGAGGGATAGAAAGCCGGCACTTTTCTTTGAGGACATAGCGGTGGCCGGGCAACAGACCAACAGTGCGAAACGTGTGTCAATCAAGCCGTTGCTAAGAACGACGTCAACCCGGGAAACTTTTCCAAGCTCGCAGCGTAGAGCTGTACGCCTGTAGTCTGGGTCGCTTATGGATGCCAGGAGCGGTCGCTTATGAGAGCTTTTATTGTAGAGTTTGAGTGACAATTCAAACGGTGGTTCATTCAAATGGTGGTGTCGCAACTAGAGCTTGGTCGCTTACGAGAGTGGTCGCAAGGAGAGCGTCGACTGTAGCAGTTACAGGAAGAATTCCTCTCCAGTGCAAACCTTTGGCGTTTGTTTGGCTCTCATGTAAATATTCAGAAGTCATGAGTTTCTTTTCAGTCAGATTTTACCTGACACTGAACAGTTTGTGATCCTGTAGTGTATTGAACAGATACTCATAAAATGGACAGTCTCGTGTGAACAAACCTCGTGATCGGGTCCAACTTCGAACCAAATCCATTTCGATCCTTAAAAAGTTGTAAAAAGATGATAGGCGAGATTGTACGGTGTCATAAATAGTCTGAAAATCGTAGGTATAAAATGTCCACCTCTCATTAAAAATGTTTTTCAAAGTTCACAATAAGATAATGTTGCCAGAGTCCAGAAATATAACATGAATCGTTATGGCAAAGGATACAACCAATCCCTTATCACACCAAGTAATGGCATCTTTGTAACACTGTAGCTGCAGACAAGCCCTCACTCCTGAAAACCATTCAAAATTTGATCGAGAGTATTACATTACCTCAAAAGAGAATGATCCAAGAGAAGCATTCCCCCATACATGGGTCTCTTCCTCTGGAATCCATTTTTAATTTTCAGTCCATAGCTGAACTATTTTAATATCGATACCTGATTGGTCAGTTCGAGTAACGTAATATCGGGGCGTCCTTCAGAAGGAAATACAGTTGAACCTCTCTAGAACGTGGCCGAAATAACTGGCCGTTGTAGAGAGGTGGCCGTTGTAGGGAGGTTTCAATTAGAGTAAAGTGTATGTATCGGTGTACGGTTGGGACGAAAAAATCCTGGCCGTTGTAGAGAGGTGGCCGTTATAGAGAGATGGCCGTTAGTGGAGGTTCGACTGTATATATTCAAAAATATTATCATGGGGCACGTGGATCCCTTCTCTAAGATCATCCTCTCTTGATTACCTCCATTATGAAAGAGTAAATCCGTCTATTTCCAGAATTCGTCGTGTCTGTTAAACGTCACGCGTCACGCCCCTCTCCCCCCCAAAAAAACACAACAACAAAAAACAAGAAGTAAAATAAACAAACAAAATCGACTTATTATTATTTATTTCAGCCACGACTAAAGATTCCCGTATATCTCATTGACATCTTTGTATGGGACTGCTGTTTGAAAAGCGAGCAAGAGGATGTCGAAAGATGGCCAAGGCGGGGTCGAGTACAACGGTCAAACAAGCCTCTAAGAGCTTTTGTACATCGCCGTCATTACTGAAGAATTGTACGACCCTGTTGGTCTGCAGTGTCCGATTATTGTACAGTTCTGTTCTCAAACTCATTAACAATTCATCCAGTTAAAACAAAGAAAATCATAACCGTGTTGGAGGTTTGGATATCTGATCTTAATTAGCATAAATTTTACGATTTTATTTCTCTGTTTACTCCTTAGGTTTAGTTTCGATTGAGAAGATATATCAAACACTTGAGGCAGTGTTTCATCACATTTCAAAACACCTCGCAATTTCGTCAAACCTATTCCGCGGCGCGTAGTATTTTTAACTCACTTCTCGGTGGTTTGGAATGTGATAAAACACTGTCTCGCGTGTTTGATGTATTACTTCTAAGAACTTTGTCAAACCACGACGACTGACATGGGATGACACATTGAGACAGACTTTGGAATTGAGTGTTCCAAGGCATGACAACAGTGGCCGCCGCTTAGTATTAGGGTCTTAGTTGATTCAAATTGTTTGATCATAAAAGCCTCTGAACTTTGCTTTGGTGTTTTTCGACAAATCCTTAACTCAACAAAGAAGACTGTCAAGACGCTTACCAGTTTCTATGGCTTCAATGGAAGTTGGTTCCAGCTTAATGGCAGCTGTTGCATCATCCAGTGCTTCTGATAATTTCCTGACAAAGACAATTGACATTATATAACCAAGTTCATGTTCAGATGAAGACATAGTAGGGAAAAATTAAAAAGTTATCAAAACTAAGAACCAACGAAATTAATTTGTAGAACAAAATGGGAGAGCGTGTGTTATTCCTATGTTTCGCCATTGTTGCACTCTAGAGATACCTGTTTAAGAAATATTGAGCGATTCTGCGATAATATCTAGCAGCTGTCTTACTACAGAAAAATGACTCTTCTGATTTGCTATTAATTACATATCTTACCATCATATAGAGCAGTTTTAAATTAAGTGTCGAAATTACATCCCCGGAATTGCTTTGGTTTGCTTTACTACGCTCCGTGATTCGTTTAGTTTAAAAAACTCGCCGCCAGCTACTCAACCAATCCGATGCAAAACCAAGACCAATCGCGACTTGGTCACATGCGTTCTCAAGTTCTCAATGGTTCGTTTTGTTGTTTGTTTACGTTTGTTGTGATTGGCCATTGTAATTACTTTGGGTTTGGTTTTACGACACTCAATTAAAACCGCTCTATATGAACAACATTTTGAATAACTGAAAAAAAATTAATGAACTTTTAAAAGTTAGCAGGCTTTTAATACAAATATTTGTCAAAGCTCAGAAACACTTTAATCCCCTAATTTCAATATAGTGCTTTTACAGCAGGTTTGTAATGACAATTCGTAAACCAAGAGCAATGTAATCAATACATCTAGCAAACGTTGCAACCCATGGCAAGCGCAGTTTTGGTTTTCTAAGAAATTTTCCAAGAAGGTACATTTGTTTTCTCCGGCTCTTTTGGAAAGACGCAGTCCTATTTTGCTTTGGCTCCCGAGTCAAAGAGCGACACTGAAATGAGAATGGAGTGGCTGGACTACAACTAGTGAAGAAGGAGTTACATGCATGGACTTTCAATATATATCCTTCACTAAACCGTGGACGTAGTCCACGGCGATGGAGGCTATGTAACTTCATGTCATGGTCAAGCTATTAGCTCCATTTTTTTTAATCTCCCATGGCATTCATGGCTCTTAAACTTAAGTCCACTGTTAGGATTGTTCTCTGTGACTTTTGTGCCTACATGGCTCCATGTACATGTTTTGTTTTGTTAACAAATGTAATGTAAGTATTTTGTTACAAAAATTGTTACATTGGAACCCCACCTTACGACAACCTTGTTAATACGACCACTTCCTTTTGTCCCCAATTAAAGTTCTGTCGGTCATTTTCTTATTTAAGAACCACGCTAATACGACCACCCCGTTAATACGACCAGATTTTGGTGGCCTGTTGGTGGTCGGATTAACCTGGTTCCACTGTATAACATGGCGATAACTGCATGATAGCGATCGGAAAGATCTTCTTTTGGATCAGTAGTTATAGCGAAACAAAAATGGACCACGAATAACACTTTTACCATAGTATATTTTTAATTACATTTTCAGTGCAATCTCCGAAAAGAGGAAGATTAGAAGTATTTAAGAGGAACCGCGAAGCGTGGCAATTTGCTTATATTTTGGATTAATTATAATTAACAAAGGATGTGAGTCGTCAAACTTCAAAACATAACTAATAAATAAATATTACGAAAAACAAGATCTTACCTAAATAGAAATAAGCTGTTGCCCTGCTGCTGTACAGTTTGGCATTCAGTTGGACATCGTTACAGTTCACTTGAATTCCTTCCGTATAGAAGTATATGGCGTTATAAGCTTCTTTTTTTGAGTATTCTTTGTTACCTTCTTCGACGCACACTTCTGCTATCGTTGAAAAAGAAAACATTATATAGTCAAAATATGATCGCACTTGTTAAGGATATACAGTACTAATACATTAAATAATTCGTAATATGTTATTCATACCAGTCGCTTGAAATTTTTTTATTTTCTTGCAAAGTCCCATTTATACAAAAGGGCAATCAATAAAGCAATTAATAAATCGTGATTAGTCAAATAAGCTTATGCAGACGACAAAAAGGGGGTGCCTCGCCTAAATCCTTGCGGGTCCGGTGACACAGTGCTGCTGACAACTGAAAAGTCAACATGTTTTTAACGTTTGTCTGAGTCATTTTAATGTGATTCATAATACAGGTACATAAGTAACAGTTATAAACGACGCTGGTGCTTATTTAAAACGGAACATGGCGGAACAATGTATTGTCGAGTCATGGACGTGAACGTGATTCATCATCCAATCACATTATTATCTTTGCGTATATAAAAGTTGTGTAGTGTTTTCGAGGCGGGGGTGAAATGTAATGGTCAACAGCAGCAGTGAAATGTTCTTTTTATTTCATATATTCCTTCGTTGAACTGGATCTACAGCGGCTTTGTCTTACATAGGCTCGTGTTGGGGATTAGCACTTAATCTTCCTGTTTACTTTGTGACCACGCTGGTCAAATATAATGGGGCATTGGGGAGAGGAAAATCGCTCCCGGCATGCACTGAGTCTCTTTTCCTCCCACGAACTCTCCCCGTGACTTCCCCTTGGGAGCCTCTACCAAGGAGAGAGCACTCATGGAATTTCACCTTTTTAGCTCAGCAATCAGCGCATGCGCGATTGATGAGCTTTCGGGGTTGTGGGGAAAATTTGTTCGTTAGTTAGTAAACTTTTCTTGGTAATTCCGCTGACCAGTGTATAAGGCCTGGGAAATCACAACACTGAAAAATATTGCGGGCGCAATATTTGGTAGGCATTAGGGTCGGGGGGGGGGGGGGGGTCGGGGTTGTAGCCGGCCCTCATTGCAAAAACAAAATGGCGGGTTGTTTCTATCAGGACGGTATTTCTCTCGTCTTACACATTAAAATATAGACCTTTTGGGAGTTCCGACGCATTCTGCGCCCGAATTCTGCGATTCCTTCGTTCCTCGGTTTGAGAAATGCTACTGAAGGATTGAAATTATTTCTTTCACGAACGGAAATCTGTGGTTTTTATATCGAAGCACATTTGGACCCATGCCCGACCGATGAATCAAGGGGTTTATAACAACTTCAAAAAACACCGGGAATAACAGAACGGTTCCACCAGGGCATATTTAGGCTCAACCGCGAAAAAGATCCGGGAAATTGAAGCGTTCAACTAATCTCTGGCGTTTGGAGCCCTTCACTTCAAATGGATTTCAAGACTTAGGATCTAAGAAAGGAAAACTGACACCACAGGACAGTCGGTAATTGTTATGTCTAGGTGTTATTTGCTTTATAACAAAAATTATTGTTCAACTAATCATTTGATTCCAATAAAAATAATATTTAACTTTTTAATTTAAACTTTTGTAATTTGGTATACAATTCGATCGATCGATCGATCGATCGATCGATCGATAGCTTTGAACCGAAAACAAATAAAGTGTTTATTTGAATCAATTCTCGGTTTTCACTGTCACGCCATAAATAAAAAAAAAATGAAGAATGAAGTCAAGGAATTGACATGTCGTAGATAATGAATAAATAAGGAATCAGTCCAAGTCTCAGGTCTGTGCGGTATTCCGTACTCGAGTTATTTGTCAAAATGTTCCACACAAATTTATAGAGCTCAGTATGGAAACGCCATGTTGGTGACCCTCTGAGGGGCACCAACATGGCGCCGGAAATAGAAAAAAACATCTGGAGTTCACTTTTGCCAGAAAGGAGGTTTGTTTTCTCTTAGTGAAACTTTCGAATATTTAAATAAATATTTCTCCTTAAACTTAAATTGTTTTAGAATGCTGAAAATCACCCGAAGAAGTCATGTTTTAGATACGGAACAGCTCTGTCACGGCCGGTCCTGCTGATGTCACGTACGATGAAAACTCGGAAATTTACACCGTTCTATTTTCAAAGGAAGAATGAGATCGAGCTAAGAAATTGTGAAAATATATATATTTAGGTAATCTTCCTTGAATGAAGGTAAAAATTCTGTAGGCCTCGCGGTTTTGAATTTTAGAATTTGATGACGTCACGTGAAAACCAAGAATATTTGCTGCAAAGCCTTTTTGCCTGTTACTGTTGCTTATTGTGTTGACCTTAAGTTTGTTCATAGTTTCCCAATTACATTGCTGAGCTGGCTCACGGAAGCCTTTGATTAGGATACGTGCAATTTACTAACCAATTTGAAAATAAAGTTACCTGCAGTTGTTTTTCATCACCTCTTATATTGTCATCATCCAAGTCCAGTTTTTCTTCAGGTGACGGAACTTGACCATCCGCCATGACTAAAAATACGTTGACAAAAGAAATATATAATTTTAGTTACTGTGATAGCTATTAATCGCTGTCAAATTGTCGGTTTTGTGCCCGCTTATCTGAGCGTAAACACGAATGCTAGTTATGGACTTATATATTGTGTCAAACTTTCTATCCTGTTTTGCTAGTTACGTTACACAAACCAACTGAAACTATGAAAAGAGTTTTATTATTCCGGACTTGTGGGTTAAGAATAATTAATGCTTTTGAGAGATTCAACGATTTCTGAAGATGTCCCGAACCCTTCCGAAGATTGCCGAATATGACCCGACGATTTCCGAAAATAACGCATGTGAAGATTTTCGAACGTTAAATTAAACCTTAATTTTACTCGGCCCCATGCGATTACATATACTTATCGTGACTCGAGATAGCGGCACACTTTCGATGGGTGATTTTTCATTATTGTTATGTTATATAACTAGTAATACGTGACTCGCAGGTCCTCGCGAAGCTTTTGTTGCCTAGTAACGGGCACGCGATTTGATTTGCAAGCTATAAGGCCGGTTTCCAAGAATCGCTGCAAGGGTTCTGAGAATCGCCGGACGAAACGCCGTGTTTTTGCTATGCCACCGGATTTTGGTTTCTATTGGAGTTCGCTCGTCTCCCGATATCTGTAATAAATTGTAGCGCTTCCTGTACTGTTTTCCTCACTTTTCCGTCCGAATGATCTGAAACCACCTCGCTTTTGTAGGTAAAATCTTCTTCGCAATATCGGATCGGCGAATTATTTTCAGGCACAAGTCTTCACGTCTACAATGAAAACTAAGCCATATGTTGATCGATCGTACTTTGAGAAATTCCTGAGTCGTCTTTCCTTTTCCTGTTGTCGATAACGGATTTAATAAAGCCGGGTTTTTTTCACAAATGAACCGTACATACTAGTAATACGTGACTCGCAGGTCCTCGCGAAGCTTTTGTTGCCTAGTAACGGGCACGCCTGCGATTTGATCTGCAAGGTTTCCAAGAATCGCTGCAAGGTTTCTGAGAATCGCCGGACGAACGCCGTGTTTTTGCTATGCCACCGGATTTTGGTTTCGATTGGAGTTCGCTCGTCTCCCGACACATCTGTAATAAATTGTAGCGCTCTTGTACTGTTTTCCCCACTTTTCCGTCCGAATGATCTGAAACCACTTCGCTTTTGCAGGTAAAATCTTCTTCGCAATATCGGATCGGCGAATTATTTTCAGACACAAGTCTTCTACCCTGCGAGCAGAGTAAAGTCTTCACGTCTACAATGAAAACTAAGCCATATGTTGATCGTACTTTTAGAAATTCCTGAGTCGTCTTTCCTTTTCCTGTTGTTAAATTCGTTCGATAAACAAACTTGGAGTAAAAATTGTTATTCTTCAGCAGCCGTTCCTGTTTCTACATTTACGTGTACAAAAATTACGTCGAAGTCAATGTTATTAAGCAAAGAAACGGGGGTTAAAAAAAAGAACGGCCTGGATTCGAACCGAAAAAAAAAAAAAAAAAAAAAGGACCATAGTAGGATTTGAACTGTCGCCCTCAATCCCGAAGATCAGATTTAAAAGTTAGCGCCTTAAGCCATTAGGCCACGAGCGCGCCGTGTGACGTCATTACTGTCAACCACGATTTCCACAAACAAATAAATATGATCGTAAAGGCCACACGAGAATTGCTCTCGCGTGACCTCTTTGGGGACAGAATTATAAACCCCGCTACGCGAGGCCTTCGGCCTCGCTTCGCGAGGAATAACTTAAATTCGTTCGATAAACAAACTTCGAGTAAAAAATTGTTATTCTTCAGCAGCCGTTCCTGTTTCTACATTTACGTGTACAAAGATTACGTCGAAGTCAATGTTATTAAGCAAAGAAAAGGGGGTTAAAAAAAGAACGGCCTGGATTCGAACCGAAAAAAAAAAAAGAAGGACCATGTAGGATTTGAACTCGCGCCCTCAATCCCGAAGATCAGATTTAAAATAGGCCACACGAGCGCGCCGTGTGACGTCATTTCTGTCAACCACAATTTCACAAACACGATCGTAAAGTCCAGATGAGATTTGATCCCGCGTAAGCTCTTGACGGACAGCATTATAAACCTCGCTAAGCGAGGAATAAAATGTAAATAAAAATTAACATTTAATATTGTTCGTCACTCGACCCGGCAAGAGTGCATTGGGGGTTCCCAAAACCATGGCCTCGTGTATTTATTCTGATAAGTTTCTACGCTAATTTGCTATAAAGTTATGAAGAAAATTTTCTTCATAATTATAAATTCTGCCGTCAGTATCCCCAGCATGTTTGTAATGCACACAACCACAACCTTCCCATCCTCTGCTTGTATCACAACAACCACTTCCCTCGCGTACTCAGAAGAAATCCAAAGGGTACGCGTTTCTCGTTGCGCGGAGGACATAGGCAGTAAATTTGACGCGCGTATTCAATTTTTTTTCGCTAAACGTGCATAATTGTCCCAGCTGGTGGTACAGATCATGGTCAGAAAGCGAATTTTCTAACTCATTCGATATTCAAGCTGTTTTTTCAAGATCAATCAGCGAGCTATTCGCACTCAAATTAGGCCAGATTGTAGTTCGATGACTGGTCTTTCGAGATCCGGAAGCTCTCATGATTCAATCGAATCGAAGAAATGTTTTTTTTAGGGAAAAATTTTAGAGGAGGTACGGAAATTGTCGGTCCGAAACTGTTTGAAGTTTATACAGGCCTTGTCAAATTATCAGTATTCAAGAAGCGAGTGGAAACTTTGAACTGATAAAACTGCTCTCGCACGCTTTAAATCGCCGTAAAATCCGCATAAAAGCAAAGATAGGGACACACTTTATTACCATATTTGCGTCTGATAACAATGATTAAGTATTTTGACTTTATTTTATTAGGCAGCCCTAAAATATAATTTTAGAAAGATTAAGGCGGGGGTACACGTGAATTTCAAGAGAGCACCCCAGGTTGATAGTGGACTATTTTGGTGTCCATCTACTAATTTTTACCTTCAAATTTAATTTTAAAACTACATTAAATCTTCAATATTTCTTATTTCCCTAAATTTTACAAATCCTTTGAGAAAAACTATTTCCTCCCAAACAAACCCAAAAATCACCCCAAAATTTAGATAACATAACATAGATTCATGAGATGAGCATAGAGTTTTTGGATTGTTTGAAACGTGAACGAGATATTTCCATTTAACCCATGTTAAGTCGCGGGAAAATCGCAATTTAGGTTAAGTCCTGCCTTAAACATAGTGCTTTAACTATTTCAACCATCGTATTAAAATCTGCAAAGAGCGAGCCAATTTCTTTGCAAAAACCATCAAATGTAGTTTATAATCGAAGTTATGAAGACTTTAACATTTTTGAATTTATTCTTCACGAGCAACGGCATCTTACGAATATCAACCCAATATAATACGATGAACAAAACAAATATCGATATCCTACCTGATACTCAGTGGGCTGATACTCCAGTTACATTCTCATATTTACTGCGTTAACCTACAAGGAAAAAGATTGTCCATCGGTTACACGGTTAGCGTTCATCAAGATGCAAACACGAAACAGTTCGTTTTTGAGTGGACAGAACATTATACACAACTGACCCTAAATTATAAAGTTGAGTTGCTCAGTGTCAGGGGTTTTTCCCTTTTTCTCAGAACACTCGAGATTACCGCGTGACCTTATAACAATAGGCTGGATGCTTCACGCGATTAACAATGTAACCAATACAATCTTCCTTATTTTCTTGGAAGCTATAAAATCAACAGGGAACAAATGTTTAATTCCTAAAATGTTTTAGAGTATAAATCAGAATTCAGTATGAGTTAGTATGCGGTTTTTTAGCTTTTTGGTGGACGGAACTCGGTAGAACTTGGTAGAAACTGAAATGTTCTTCACGGTATTTCGGTTTCTGGTCGTTTCTATAATCGTTTCAGTAAGATGATAATGTCGATGATGTCGTGTGCGATGGGCCTGTAAATGTCCGATAGCAAAAGTAACGTGACTGTACGTTAAAGAGCGTTCATTGATGACAGAACAGACGGAAAAAAACAGCTCCTGTATTACTACTATGGCAGAAAACGAGCCAGCCGTGATGTCCTTCAGTCATACGGCTGCAGTCATAACTAACTTGGATACGAAATTCTTGGGAGCGCCCCACGAGAAATGTCGTCATCAGGAGAGCCTCGCCTTTGGCCTACTGATAGCACGACACAAGCGAAACGACCGACATAGCTGGTTTTAATTTATCAACGAAACTAATCAAAACCTAGAATACAAGATTAAGAAAGGCAATGCGATCACCGAATTTTAAAACTAAAACGAGTATAACTTACTTCAAGGAACTTTATACCTTTAGAGATCAGTGTAGATCGAGATGATTATGGAGTGCGAGCTCAAGCAAACAAACTAATGTACTTCAGTGTTAACTCAGACGAGACTGCCTTACTAAAAATTGAGGGGTTTTGTACAATAGATTTGAAACGCTTTCAAATTACGGTCTGTTAATTTCTCTCAAACAAAACAATTGTTTCTGAATATTATCGCAGAAGCCAAGATCATCAGACTTAATCGAACTGTCTGCCACATCAACAATGAGTTCTCAAATTTACAAAATGTTGCACGCGATTTTGCACTCCCAAAATGAAAAGATAGATCCACCAACATTTCCACGATCAAACCAACCTCCGGGTCAGGTGGTGTGCGCACTACGATCGCTATGCATCATGGTCGGTATCCAAAATCTGCTCATTTGCGCCAAGACTTCGTGGAGTGTACATCTTGTGGGAAGCGACTAAGTTGACCAATATTCGTTAAATACGCCGTAAAAATCAGCGATTTTGCTCTATTTTCTTTCGAAAAAGTTTGAAGAATAAACTGCATCGAGTTCTCTGGGAAAATCAGTCTCCTCCAGTCTTGATAAATACCTTTTGTTCGTGATTCCCGGCATTTATGAAATGTATACAACCTTCTCTGACCTGTTCACTGAAACTGAACGAAACCGAAACTGCAAACGTACGCAACCTTTTCTCTTTCGTAGAAAAAATTACAATCTCTATAATCCCAGACAAGAAAACCGTGAAAGAGAACCAGTCGAACCATTTATTTTATGGTGTGAATGATTATTTCAAAGACTCCTGGCGTTAATGTATCCGACGACTTGATAAATATTCAATGACTTCCGTTTTATTAAATACAGTGCTTCATTGAATCATTTACAAGTACAAGCTGCACAGAGCGAGCGAATATCTTTGCAAAACTATCAATGTAGTCTATAATCGAAGTTATGAAGACTTTAACATTTTTGAATTGATTCTTCACGAGCAACGGCATCTTACGAATATCAACCCAATATAATACGATAAACAAAACAAATATCGATATCCTACCTGATACTCAGTGGGCTGATACTCCAGTTACATTCTCATATTTACTGCGTTAACCTACAAGGAAAAAGATTGTCCATCGGTTACACGGTTAGCGTTCACCAAGATGCAAAACACGAAACAGTTCGTTTTTGAGTGGACAGAACATTTATACACAACTGACCCTAAATTATAAAGTTGAGTTGCTCAGTGTCTACCAGCGCAAGTCGAATTGCATCAGTAATTTGGGGGTTTCCCTTTTTCTCAGAACACTCGAGATTGCCGCGTGACCTTGTAACAATAGGCTGGATGCTTCACGCGATTAACAATGTAACAGCTATAAAATCAACAGGGAACAAATGTTTAATTCCTAAAATGTTTTAGAGTATAAATCAGAATTCAGTATGAGTTAGTATGCGGTTTTTTAGCTTTTGGTGGACGGAACTCGGTAGAACTTGGTAGAAACTGAAATGTTCTTCACGGTATTTCGGTTTCTGGTCGTTTCTATAATCGTTTCAGTAAGATGATAATGTCGATGATGTCGTGTGCGATGGGCCTGTAAATGTCCGAAAGCAAAAGTAACGTGACTGTTAAAGAGCGTTCATTGATGACAGAACAGACGGAAAAAAACAGCTCCTGTATTACTACTATAGCAGAAAACGAGCCAGCTGTGATGTCCCTTCAGTCATACAGCTGCAGTCATAACTAACTTGGATACGAAATTCTTGGGAGCGCCCCACGAGAAATGTCGTCATCAGGAGAGCCTCGCCTTTGGCCTACTGATAGCACGACACAAGCGAACGACAGACATAGCTGGTTTTAATTTATCAACGAACTAATCAAAACCTAGAATACAAGATTAAGAAAGGCAATGCGATCACCGAATTTTAAAACTAAAACGAGTATAACTTACTTCAAGGAACTTTATACCTTTAGAGATCAGTGTAGATCGAGATGATTATGGAGTGCGAGCTCAAGCAAACAAACTAATGTACTTCAGTGTTAACTCAGACGAGACTGCCTTACTAAAAATTGAGGGGTTTTGTACAATAGATTTGAAACGCTTTCAAATTACGGTCTGTTAATTTCTCTCAAACAAAACAATTGTTTCTGAATATTATCGCAGAAGCCAAGATCATCAGACTTAATCGAACTGTCTGCCACATCAACAATGAGTTCTCAAATTTACAAAATGTTGCACGCGATTTTGCACTCCCAAAATGAAAAGATAGATCCACCAACATTTCCACGATCAAACCAACCTCCGGGTCAGGTGGTGTGCGCACTACGATCGCTATGCATCATGGTCGGTATCCAAAATCTGCTCATTTGCGCCAAGACTTCGTGGAGTGTACATCTTGTGGGAAGCGACTAAGTTGACCAATATTCGTTAAATACGCCGTAAAAATCAGCGATTTTGCTCTATTTTCTTTCGAAGAAGTTTGAAGAACAAACTGCATCGAGTTCTCTGGGAAAATCAGTCTCCTCCAGTCTTGATAAATACCTTTTGTTCGTGATTCCCGACTGCTTGCCTCTGAGCAAAGGATTCGGCCCGTCGGGCAATAAACCTCAGGGCTCAGGATCGCTTTGTTCGCAACCTCGATTCCAGGCTCTCTCTCCTTTTCCTCCCTTGTCGTTGACTCAACGACAAGGGAGGAAAAGGAGAGAGAGCCTGGAATCGAGGTTGCTTTGTTCGATGATTCAGAGTCAGTGGCCCCATCACGAGCACGAGCGAACTGAAGGTAATTTAGAACAGTTCGGAAATTTTGATTTCTGGGCTCCTGAAATCGATTTGATCGTTTCTAAATATTGCTTGCATCGAAACATTTCGTCAAAAAGACTGAGGTATTGAAATAAATTCAATAGCTGATCTTCTGTTGTATGAGCTGCATGGTCTGCATGATTGGATGAATTATACTGATGCATTTCAATGTTTTATGTCCATTCACACTGAACCAAACTGATTAACAATACAGTATGTTATATGAAAACTGGATGCTTTGTTCGGGCTTGCTGTTGCTGGCTGTTATTGTTGTTTTGAGGGTTTTGGTCTTACATATTTTTTTATAAATTGAGCACCACACTACCCCTGGTCTCCCCTCAACTACTCCTCAGTAATATTTGGACCTGTTGGCTTACAATATAGGAAGTGATAAATCAAATAAAAGAAATACTGCAACTGTTGTATGCTTGTTGTCATTGACAATTTTATAGGTATGATCCATACATCAGTAATATAGCAGTTTTATAGGTAATAAAAATAAAAAGTATGAAACAGAAAATGGAATTTGTGTTTACAAAGCCTGATGGAGTCACCAGAGGGAGTTTGGGAGAATTTCATAGTTTCTGTTAGTTATTTCATGATTGCATTTAATTAAATTTTCTTAAACCTCCTGAAAACAGAATCACACATAAATAAGCATGTTATTGCTTATCAAAATTATATAACAGACTGTGTATAGCATACTTATGAACCTTTCAGTTTCAGAGCTGCATTAGCAGGTGTAATGGGATGAGATCAGAAAAATAATTATATTAAGTCTCTTATGGTGTCATGCCATGAGCAAATCAACTAAGGGATTTTATGAACTAAAAGCCTGGTTCACACTTGTGAGATAAGCACAAGCATAACCACAAGGATGTTTACACTTGCTATAAGCACAAGACGACATACACAAGCGCAGTGCTTTAGAAATTGTGATGAACATTGCATGATGGGAGTCACGTCAACAGCCAAATCTTGTGCTTGTGCATCTCATCTTGTGTATCTCACACCGGTTCACTCACAAGTTTTCTTGTGCTTATGCTTATCGCACAAGTGTGAACCAGTCTTTAGGGTGCATGAACCCGGGAACAGTAATCTCATCATATTAAACAGTCGGTTTTCAAGGTCCTGTTTAGCAGTCAGCTCTATAATTTTAACTCGCACAGTCACCTTTTACAAAGTCTAAACCGGTGTATTTTGTTTTTGATCTGTATGTACATTGGAAAATATTTATAATAAACACTAGTCTTGAGCATGCAGACTGTAATTTTCACTAAAAATCTATTACTGTATATAAAAAAGAAAAAAAAAATCAGGTTGTCAGCTAAGCAGATGATGTATTCTGGAAATTCATGTTCTATATGAAACTCCTCTCAAATTAACTTTCCCGTAAATCATTTCCCCCTGAGTGGCTGGTTTTAAATCTTTCTTACTTGACTAAATTCAAACAACTTCATTAAATCAACACAAAGCCAATACATTATTTTATTTATTTAGGGAAACATAGGGTTAACCTCTTGTTTTCCTTTTCAAGATTTTTATATGTTCATATATTTTTTTGTGGCATCTTGAATGTTATGTTAAGTCTCCTACATCTCACATGCTCATCAGGAACCCTGGATAAAACATTGTTCATAATTACATGATTTTATAGATAAGACTGAATATTAATACATGTAAGGAAATATTTTGAAATTTTATACAAAGAGAATAATTATTATATAGATCTACATCAAAATATTCACTGCTATGTACATTGTACCAATATAAAGGACAGTGCTAAACCACGAAATAGCGAAACAGCGAAACACCGAAACAGCTATTTCTTATTTAATGGTTATATTTTGCTGATATAATTTTCCGATGGAAAGCTAAAGCTATGTACAGTAGCCCCAGCAAGTTTATATTTGGGAGAAGCGTTGCGCGACGACACAAATGTTAAACGGCGACTGTATGTCACGGCGACTAGTATAGTGAAACATTAAACATTGAGCTCGCGACCTTAGATAAGTACTCCAAATAAAATAAAGGCTATAGCCAAAAAACTTTAAGGCGCTTGTAGATCCACCCCCGATAAGTGGTCATGTACATGGCGTACTGCATGTAAGGTCACGCAATCGCACATACACTGCATCTCTTGAGTCTTTGTTCAGTAAATAACCATTACAAAAAAATAGCTGTTGCGGTGTTTCGTTAAAAAAAAAAAGAAGAAAAAAATAGCTGTTTCGCTGTTTCGGTGTTTCGTTGGCGGTGTTTCGCTGTTTCGTGGTTTAGCACAGTCCGCTGCCCCTAGGTCCAAACGTTGAAAAAGAAAAGGCAATACTTTCATCGGGGGTGTCCAGTAAAATGCAGGGAACCATTATTGGGTCCTAGTGATTATGGAGCTGCAGGTCAATCAATCTTTATTTGCCCCTGGAGTAATTATTACTTACAATGGTGTTCTATATTAATGTATTTCATGGAGCAGGAGCTCTCAAGAAACCCTTTTGGGCTTAACGGGGAGAGCCCCTGTTACAATGTTTACGGATATATTAATATATATGACTGTACATACAATTATGAGTACAGTAATTGAATATATTATATTATCTTGATATGAGTAATTGAGTAATGAGTAATTAATTGTTCTTGTGTATTTCAACTAATAAAATTAAATAAAGAAGTAATAATACAAATAAAAACAGAAATAGTTACATTTGTAGATATAATTTTTTGATAAGTTTTTTGAATACGCTAAATGATTTGGAGTTTATAATGGCAGTTGGAAGGTTGTTTCCAAATCTGACATCCTTTATATTTAGTGGAATATTTTTTATAATTTGTACGGGCATAGTCTTGTGGTTTTTTGGATGACGATCTTGTGTTGTAATTATACAATTCCTTATTGAGCTTGAAAAAGTCATTAAATGTTATAGGAAGCATTCCATTAAAATGACGAAATGTAAATAAAGCTATTGCTTCATCATTAATTTTATCCAATGGTAGAATAGATAATTGTTTAAACAATGGGCTTGCAGCCCTTCCAGTAGGCTCTCTCGAGTCTGGTCTTCGTTCCTCCCCGAGAAGAGACCAGCCTTTGGGGGATGAGCGTGGGCTCATTTTCCTGAACAGCGGCTGGTAATCTAGCCTACCCTTCCATAAAATTATCTACTGTGACACAGTGGCCTGGAATCCACCGCCTAATATTCTAGAGTAAAACCTACCAAACACGTATACAGTAGAACCCCGCTAACTCAAACTCCCAAGGGAGACAAAAATAGTTCGAGATAGCGGGGGTTCGAGTTAGCCGATAGTAACTGACTGAAAAACAAGGGCGAGGGAATGGGTTTGAGTTTGAGATAGCAGGGTGTTCAAGTTAACCAAGTTCGAGTTAGCGGGGTTCTACTGTACGTATGTCTCGTAAGGAAAAAATCCCGTTCGTTGTCGATATTGAAGTCGATTCACCACTTGATACACCGAGTACTTGCCGCTCGCCAACATTGGCATACTGGTTACCAGATTTCTCTCAGGCAGAATTTTTAGTGTCCAGTGCATTTTCGGTCTGGGTGACGCGCTGTCTCTAATGGCGTCTCTTATTTACTGGCACATGCAAGAGATTTTTCTACACGTTACCAAGAGTACGAGGAATGTACTACATTCGAATCTTTTACGGTCAAAAGCAGAATATTACATCAAGTGTTACATAGTCGATATTCGCGAAATTTATACCCATACCGATGGATACTACAAGTACTGCAAATTAAGGAAACTTCTGCACGATTCTGCCAGCCTTACAGCAGCGAAAGGAATACTGACCTATGCTAAAGTGATGGATGTATGGCAGAAGAACGGACCAGTGGCCGCTAAACTGTTTACGTGGATTACAAATCGAGAAACCGGGGAGGATTCGGATAAGATCCTACAAATACACAACACACATGCAGCTTCTTGCGTTACAGAATATCAATATGTAACGCTGCAGTTACCAAGCTGTGACAAGAACATGGTGATTTATGAACTAAGCATCCACGTAATCTGTGGCGATTTAGACGCAACAACAGGCTATCGATGGCGGTCAACTCGCGAAGGTATAAAATATGAAATATGACCGGACGGTGCAGTGGTGACAAGTTTTTTGTGTGTGTGTGTGTGTGGGGGGGGGGGGGGGGGGAGGGGGGGGGGGTGGAGTTCTCATTCGGAAGTTGATATGCATAAACACATACAGCACATAACACATAATAGTCAAATGCCGGGGGAGGGGTACTTCCCTATATAAGCTACAGTATATAGGTCATGTTTATCACCCGTCATTTTGAACTACTCTTCACTACAATAAAGAACATATTTGCACATTAATACTCGTTTCACGGTTTGTGAACGTGTTCGCCATACCGAAAATAATTACGAATACCAAGGGTACTGCTATTAGAACTATACGTACATCTGCATGTCAATACTCAGGTTATGTTGTTGTTTACGCGCAAATCTTATGTTACAAAAATAATTGACCATCTGGCCAAGATTTGAGAAAAACAATTAAGCGCCCCCCACCTTATCCTAAATTTGAAATAATTCATATATGTGAACTGCGGTGGAAATAACGAAAGAGAATGAGATGACTGAGATCTTCGCAGTTATATATCAACTTAAGCAGTTGAAAAGAAGGCCTGAAAAAAATTCAGGCTCCAAATGCATTGGGATTCGAACCCATGACCTTTGCGATTCCGGTGCAAACGCTCTACCACTGAAAGGTACCGGAATAACTCTAACGGCAGTCATTTTAGATTTTAATACCCTAAGATCCCTAAGCGGTTCCAAATCACGAATTTTAATCCCTAAAAGGTACTGCGATCAAAATCCGTCAATTTTATATGGGAGTGCCCCCCCCCCCCCCCCCCCACCATCTTGGACTCTAACACTTAATTTTGTTACATGGCTTATTAACTGATCTCTGCTACTGTGCTGCAATTGTCTTCAATGAATAATATAAAATAAAACAGAATTCGATCGAGTTTGGATTCTTTGCGGAAATGATGTGACAAGCTTACAATTAGGCCTATAATCGCCCTCAGATATTCGGATTAAAGTTTGGAGTTTTCTTTAGGGAAATGATCATCTCGAAATTTCTTAATATGGGAAAATTAATGCCTATTATTTTCGGAGAGATAAAAACTTGTTTTGGGTACAAAAAATGGTCAGCTAGGATTTTCGGAAAGGAAAAATCAGCAAGGAAGACCTGAGGTTTTTCGGGAAATGACTAAAAAAGCCCTAATAAATTCGTGAAGTCTGAAGTTCCCCTAGAATGACCGAACAGATATAAATTTTATAGCGCAGCTTAGAATTAATTTATAGATCTTTAAAAAAGCACACAATCGTACTAAAAGCTGGAATGGAGAGCCGAAAAATTACACACCATTACAACAGAGCTGTAAGTTATACATGTGCCATTACGAGAAGTTATTATTGTATATCAATAGTGTAGTTCCCTGTTGAGTCATGGAAGTTGGCAGGGAATTTTTTTCTTGGTATAATTTTCCTCAGGCCCCCCCTGACCTATAATTAATGAACGGTCCCTTATATTAAATTACTAATGATAACGTTATTTTTGAGAGATATTATTAATTTAAAAAAATCCTATAGCCACACCATAAGATAAATTTGTAATGGTTTTATGGTTATCATCACCAGCTCTTTTTTTAATCTACAGGTCCAAAACATGATGTCTGCACGACAAACTTATTTGGAATGGCACAAGGCCGTATATGGGGAGACAGCCAACAAGGATATCTTTCCCGTACCAGAATTGAAGATTAAAAGTTTTGCTATAGACCTTTTTAAGGCTGGTTATGCCCCAAGTACGATTATGTACCTGTGCATTACAGGACTGTGCACCTGGGTATGTTTTTTAGTACAGGAATAGTTAATGAGCCCAAGTGCATTTTGTTGAGTTATATATATATTATAAGCACACTGGAATTTTTAAGAACACGAGAGAAGTGCTTAGGGAAGCACGAGGTGTTGTCGAGTGCTTATCGCACTTCTAGAGTTTTCTTAAAAATTCCCAAGTACTTACATAACTCATCAGTGCATGATAGGCAAGTTCGCTATTTCCTTTATAAAATGGTCATGGAATTACGTGCGCTCAAACTTGTGACATAGGCAGAGTGCATTATAACTCGATAAAGCACGCTTGTGACGTAGGGCGCATGCTTTATAGAGTTATAGTGACCTCGAATTGACCAATCAGAGCGTGCGTTATATGACCAAAATTATATCACTTGCAACCTCGTTCCCAGGGTCTCTCATCTTCCCGCCTCTCTTCTCTCGCTCCAGGGGGCGGGAAGATGAGAGACCCTGGGAACGAGGTTGTATCACTTGCTCTACTAAGATGTTACAATAATATTTAAATGTAATACATGCTGAGAAGAACTGAAACATCATCCCCAGTGCCTTCTCTGTACTTCACAGGGCAGAGACAGTTATTGCTGGTTATCATCCTATCACAAAACCTTATAATCATCCACTACCAAGTTTTTAGTACCAATATCATTGGAGATTTCTAAGGTCATGTGACGTAGTATTTACCAGGGTCTATTCTAACTGCCACAATGAATATATGAGAAGTTCATAAAATGAGATTAGTGGTTGTATGGTTCAGGTTGTATTTGGCCACAATAATGTGATTGGTTTGAAAGGGCATTTTCAGAAAAAGTATTCTCACTTATAATTTTATAAAATAAATACTTGTAAGTTTGTAACATAGTTTATTTTTAAGTACACACTATAAAACATATTAAGTTAATGAAAGTCAATGTTTTAAGATGATTATTAATGCGCATTTTGTCATCTTTTCACAGCACCTGGAAAAACTCACAAGAATCCCCCCAAAAAGATTCCCTAGCCTGGCTAGTTCTTTGAGGCGTTTTGTTAAGTCCCAACATGGAGAGGTGTCGTCATTCGCCCGGCATGCAGCCATTATTTGCACAGGATGTTGAACATCTAATCGACACCTGTGGAGTGCAGACTCCAAAGCAACTGCAAAGTAAAGATATGTTTGTGAATGAAATTAGCAGTTATAAATTAATTTATTGTTAATGTCATTGAAAACATCCATTGACGGGGTAAGAGGAATGCTCCCTTTCACTGGATGTGAAATCTTTTTACTCACACCACATCTTTTGCTTCAATATCATTACAGTGTCTTTCATGCTTTCCGCTTCATTTCACTCCGGGAGCCGGGCAGGATCGTTCACTGGCCCAAAAAGGCGCTTGAACGCAGAGGGTATGCTTGAATCAATGAACGACAACTCTCCACCAATTGCTGCCCACATGAAGTTGGGGAGCATATCTTTCAGGTATATATAACTGTTATTATTAATAAATTATTGTTACATGTACATGTATGTGGAGGGTCAGTTTTAACGAATTGATAAGCTCCTCTACTCCCTTTAAAAGAGATAAAAAATTTATCAACCCTCTATTGACCCCAAGCACCTTGTTATCATGATGAGCATGACACTGCAAGTTGTAAAGGTCTCATATTTCCTTTGCATGCACGCTATCTCTCTTAGGCCCCCATTGTAATTAATTTTTTTTAATTGTTTAAAAAATTCTTACATAACCATGTGATGTTACAGTTTAAAAATTAATGGTGGAATGGACTGTTTCCATCTAATTTATCACAATGAAACAAGCTAAATTAAAATGGGAAATGTGAAATTAGTATTCATGATTGTTAAATTATTTTATATCCAGCAAGGACGAAACTGGATTGTCAATGACAATGATTTACACATATGAGAAACAATATGCTACCAATCGTGCCCACCGGTATGGATTTGTTAGTAGTTGCTCTATATATTTTATCGTTATCTGTGGTATATTTGTTAAAAATGTTACCTCAGCTAATTGCATCAATTTGTTTTCTCCTTTTAAATTCAGAGAGATTAGATAAAGTGGGAACTAGAACAGTCAACACCATGAAAAAAAGTAAAATGAATTGTCTTAGGGCATTTATGGTTGGTTTATTATTAAGCTGTCATTTTCAATTATTCTGTTGGGGAAGGAGGTTAAGGTTGAATAATAAGATTATGGCATGGTAAAAACTGAAGGTTGGTTTGGAGGAAAACAGAATCTCTGAATTATTTAAATGTAGTAATTATGGCCTAATGTCATTACTGTTAAATGTTATCAAACTTTTGTTACTGTCATAAGACACATTGTGCTAAACCATGTTCCATCTGTCACATTATATAGGCGTCCATACCACTTCACACCATTAGAAGAGGGGTCACCATATGATCCAGCTAAACTTGGATTTTTGCTTCTGTCGGTAAGAGGTGCATTTGAACAAGACCCACTGACAGCTTATGCAGAGGACAATTTTGCTATCAAAGAAGAAGCCAAGTCATGGCCACTGCTATGCCAAGTCGACCAGTCTAGTGGGTCATATTTTTAATGTGAAGGGTGTTTATGAGAATACTAGTAAAATAATAAATTTTCATCTATGGCAATTCAGTCGATTTATTAGTAAATTAATAATAAATCGATTGAAAAAGTAATGGCCAAATTTATTTACAGAACACAGTGCCAAAGAAGAAGCCCCTCCCCCATCAATCCTTTAATTTGAAATGCCTCAACATATCATTTACCTAGTTGGTAGTAAACTAAGTACCGGTATTTTATTTTGTTACTTGTAGAGCATCTGGCCACGTAGATAGGTTTGCTGATTACATGGTAAAGGATGTCAAGTGCGGTGACTGTTACCGAGCTGATCATCTATTAGAAGGTCAGTTTCTATAATCACTCTAATTTCTGATTGTTACTCAAATGAATAATATAAAGCTGGTTAATTGATGAACATAAATTTATTGTGAAAATGTGTGGCATTAATCCTTTCACTCCCCGAGTCAAACCTTGAGTCAATAATTAAATGTGGCTGCACCTTCTGAGTCTGTGGATGAAACCTACATGTGTGACCATTTAAATGGAAACTATCAAGCAGTTCTTTCAAGTGGTGCTGTCTGTTTTTGACAATTTTGCAAAATGAAATAATTTCAATACTTTTCCTAAGTTTTGAGCTTAGCACTCTTGGGAGTGAAAGGGTCAAGGCTAGGGTTTTTTTGTCAAGTAAATTGTGTATAAACTGTACATTTTTTAACCATTTAATTTTCTGTTTGTTTAGGTCACCTTGAAAAGTTATTAGCTGATAAAAAACTGGATGAAGGATTAAAAAAGGAATATGAAAGTGTTATTGGTCAGGTAAGCACTTGGAAATCACTTTCAAAAGTCATGGAGACTGTACAGTACAAGTATACAATATCGTCAGTGCTATGTCAGGTTGCATTAACAATTCACCGGTGGAGATAGATACTGTGAGAGTAAAGTGTCTTCAACTAGAACGTAACATTATTAGGACCAGGCATGAACTATTGATCCAAAGTCCAATGTACTTGCCATTGGGCCATGTCACAAAAAAACAACTTTTTACAAGATACATACATGTACAATAATTACAAATCTAGAAGATCTATAACCATATGCACGCATTGCATGCCTATGATGCTGGATTCTTATAACCCTCTGCACGCATTACGTATCTATGATGCTGGATTATTATAGCCCTCTGCACGCATTGCAGAGGATTGCATTGCATTGCACGCATTGCACGCATTGCATTGTATGATGAGTTTTTTATGTTTGTTTCTTCAGATTGACAACTATGGAATGAAAGAACTGGGCGAGCTACTAAAAAAGTATAATGCTAAGTCACCGGTGACAGGAAATGACTTGACTGATCCTGTAGAGTTCAATTTGATGTTCACAACCTCAATTGGTCCCAGTGGGCTCATCCCTGGGTAAGGACCATGCTGCCATGGTGCTACATTGTAACATTAAATAAGGACCCCAAATAATGTCCTTAACTTTCATAATAAAATGATATGTTTGGTAGGGTCCTTTGTAGCCGTTATTTTGGGAAAAGGTAGCAGTTTTTATCAAAAACGGGTGTCATATCGTTTATAATGAAAGGTTTTAAGTTTTGTTGAGTTTTTGTAGCCTAAAAATACTGTATGTTTTGTTTCCTTGATATACAGTTATCTTAGACCAGAAACAGCCCAAGGTATCTTTGTTAATTTCAAGCGACTCTTGGAAGCTAATAATGGAAGGCTGCCATTTGCTGCTGCTCAGATTGGACCTGCCTTTAGAAATGAGATCTCGCCCCGAGCAGGACTTCTAAGAGTAAGGTAATAAAAGACTGGTACATTTCCCCTTATGTTTATTATCTCTGACTTCATTTGTTCCCTACATAAGACAAAAATCCCATTTCCTGCGCGATATATATCATCAGTGTGGAAGAAGCTAGGCGCATGTTTATCTGGATTACTGAAGTCAAGTGGAGTAGTTGTGTTTAAATCGTTACAAGAGAACCAGGTTTTAAAACAAAGATACAGGCTTAAACTTTTTACTTTCAAGGACATCCAAATTCAAAATGTGCAGTTCCAGAAAATATCCATACCACCCCAAGGAATGTCATTGGAAATTCTGAGGGGAAGGGGGTCTCAAAAGCCCAAAATTTTTAAAGGATAGTAAGAAGCTAAACTGGATTGTCCAGGGGTGGAGGGTTCAAATAAAAAAAACCTTCTGTGGGTTGTAGGGGGGGGGGGGGGGGTTGAGGGGGGAGGATGGATACCTGTGCTCATGTTAGACTGCTGATGTGCTTTTAAATGTTGGACTATTTTATTTGTAATTATTAACTTTTGGTTTTGTTTTCCTTAAATTTATCTAGAGAATTCACACTAGCTGAAATTGAACACTTTGTTGATCCATGTGACAAAAGCCATCCCAAGTTTGAGAATGTCAGTTCTCAAACAGTAACACTGTATCCTGCGGAACATCAGATTGAAGGACAACCCGCTGTTCACATCGCTTTAGGGGATGCAGTCAATAAGGTCAGTAGTGATCTGTTATGTTACTTGTGAGAGGGGCTATGTCACGCAATTCAATTACGATGTCATGCAAGTTAATTGCTATGCCACACAATACATATGTTATGTCACGCACAATGATAACAATGTAGCTTGCTTTCAACAAGAGTGTTTTTGGGGGGGTACTTTATTTACAAATTATTTTAATTTATTGCCAACTGAAATATTTCTGTATTTGATTGATGTCACCAGAAAATCGTTAATTCCCAGACCATGGGGTACTTTCTTGGCCGAGTGTACCAGTTCCTGTTGAAGGTTGGGGCCGACCCGAGTAAGATCCGCTTCAGACAGCACATGTTCAATGAGATGGCGCATTATGCCTGTGACTGCTGGGATGCAGAACTCCTCACCTCCTATGTGAGTAGCGGTTTTTGTCCTGCCTGGTCTGTATGAAAAGGATTCACTAACTGCCTCGTCCCCAGGCGTCGCTCCTTGTTTGAGCACGGTGCGCGTGGGGTTGTGGGATTGTTGCATGCGAGAAGTTGGTCCGCCATTTTAAAAGCAAGATCTGCCAGGCGCTCCGCGCTTCGCCTCCTAACCATCAAGCCCCGCGCTCCCTTTTTCCCCGCTCGCAACGTCGCCTGGGACGAGGCAGATTCACTAATACATCAACACAAGAGAGGATGATCTAAGAGAAGGATTCCCCGCGCCCCATGATATTTTTTTGAAATATATTGATAGTTTCGCACCATGCTGTGAAATATATTTTATTTCCTTCTCATGTTGCTCGAACTGACCAATCAGGTACAGCGCTCTTAAAATAGCTCAGATCTTTCTAAAATAGCTCAGCTATGGACTGAAAATTAAAAATAGATTTCAAAAAAAATTTCATTGGTGGAAGAGACCCAGAAGAGTGCGATAAGATTTCTCCGATTCTTCAAGTTTAGGAATCTCCGATTCTCCGATTTTCGCGTTTACCACCGCGGGTTGCATGTTTTTGCTTCACGCTCTTTTTTGATTGGATATTAGAAAGAATCAGAAACTCTTGAGTGTTTCAACGAAGATTTCCAAAAAAAGTGAAACGTTTATCACTAACAATTGTTTTTTTCTTTTTACTGCAGGGCTGGATAGAATGTGTTGGCTGTGCTGACAGGGCTTGCTATGACTTGGCCGTTCACTCGAAAGCAGCTGGGGAAAGATTAGTGGCCCAAGTTGATCTAGAACAACCTGTATCCTTATCAGTTACACGAAACAACTCCATCTTAAGGTGATGTTACACGAGACGATTTTTAACGATGATTTTTAACGCAAAAGTCAACTTCCAGCAACAAAAAATCAGACTGTTTTTATGAGACAAATTATAAACCTGCAACAGTGTTAACCGAATTTATGTAACTTTAATAAACTGTTGCCGCAACATTGCTGGTTAAAATTTTCTCGTGTAAACAAAGGTGATGTTACACAAAACTATTTTTTATGACGATTTTTAACGGACGTTTTTAAATTGCTTTCAAAAACCTGCAGCGTGTTGCCGCAACTAAATGTTGCGTTAAAAATCGTCCAGTATGCCATGTTATATGATATTGACTTTTGCGTTAAAAATCGTCTCGTGTACATCACCTTTGAATCTTGTTCTTGCAGTAGTCGCGTTGTACCAACGACCAATCAGAGAAAAGAATAAAAAACTTTATTGGCTATAGTTACTATAGTAAACCCAGTAGTTTACATTGTGGGCCATTATAAACACAGAGACAAATGTTGTAAATGAACATAACATGGTTAAGAATCCCAACTGGCAGGAAATGGCGGTATGGACGAGAAGGGGTTGGGGCGAGTTTCTCTTCTCGCGCTCCGCGCTCCGCGCTCACGGAGCTTGCCGCGCTCCAGATTATTTCGAGAGAGAAACAGACTGCAAGCAGTCTAGTTGGCTATTTTACAAGCATGGCCGAGGAGTTGAACTCGGGACTACCGAGAACAAATTCAGCTAGTGGCTTCCCTGCTAGCAGAGTCCCTTTTTACGTTACTTTTACTTTACGTTACCTTTTACTTGTCTCTCAGAGTAAAGTAAAAGGTAACGTAAAAGGAGACTCTGCTAGGATGGAGGGCTTGAACCACTTGGCCTAGCTGCCATCTCAAAACTGTGAGACTATATGCATTGCCCATTGATTATCTTTGATGTAAATAAATATTTCAACCTTGACTGACGGTGTTTAGGAAATGATAGACGTGGTTGAAATAGTTCCAGAGAAGCCCGCCATTGGAAAAGCATTTAAAAAGGAAGGGAAAATTATAATGGAGTATCTGGCTCAGATGGATAAAGACAGCATCAAGGAATTCGAGGACAAACTGAATTCCAACGGGTGAGTGTAATTATTAAAGTGAGACATATATGGGTCGTTTTTGCAACTAGGCTGTTCACAGTCCCTCTATTTTTTGCGCTGAAATCGTCGCGCCGTCACGATCTTTGTATGCAACAAAAAGGGGAGTAATGGAAGTTTCTCTCTTTTTTAAGTGAACGTGAAATGGTTATTTTGTCACCAGTGAATTGTCAAATTCAAACTCAAACTCAACTCAACTCGTAACTCGGTAAATGGCCGATCCCGAATATATTTCCTGTTGAATTTTAATTTAGTTGCGGAGTTTACATAGTCTCCAATGCAGCCGTTACTTGGGTCGTCACGCAACGCTTCTCCCCAGGAGCGTTGCGTGACGGCTGCATAGGAGATGTTTCCCGCCATACGTGCGTCCACGCGTCAGATAAGTCCTCTGTGATTGGACAGTCGCGACCAACGCTGATTTTCAAGTTTGTTCTCGCAACGAGGGCATTTTAAAAACTTAATTTAATCTAATTTTGTCCGTTTCCTTCTTTCTTACTCAGCGAGGCGAGCATAACTGTAGATAACAAGGAATTTAACATTCAAAAGACCATGATCAGGGAAATCAAACGATACAAGAAGGAAATTCACGGTAGGTAGAGAGAGGGTCTGCACATGGCCCTAATGACACACATCCTGGTTTTCCTTAGCATGAAGCGACTAGGAGAATTGCTATTTCCGCTGGATGGAATGCTTGAGTCAATAAATGTGGTTCAAACTTTTGAGTCTGTGAATAAAACCCTGGTGTGTGACCATTCAAATGAAATCTATTGAGCAATACGTTCAAGTGGTGCTGTTTGTTTTTGACAATTTTGCAAAATTAAATTAAATTTTGAACTTAGCACTCTTGTGAGTGAAGGGGTTAAACTTAACCTTATTTATCTCCGCGCCAGAAGGTGCATGATAAGGCCGTCACGCTGTCACCCTGTTCTGGGCCACAGCTTGGGCCACATTCCAGCTCTTCCACCCTGCCTTGTTCTCCTCTTTCTCTACGGTCCTTCTCCAAGTCTCCTTCGGTCTCCCTATCGCCCTTCGACCCTCTGGCGTCCACCCTAGCGCGGTCATACAGTCGTTCTCGCCCTCTCTCCTGAGTACATGTCATTCCATTGTACGCTACCCTTGAGTATTTGGTTAGGTTGCCTCAACAATTCGCCAGTACCCACTGATTTATACTCCTGGGTGGGAAGAAGCACTGAGGAATAAAATGTCTTGCTTAAGGGCACAACAAGAAAGCAGAGACCACGACTCGAACCCTGGACCGTCAGATCTCAAGTCTGACTTGCTAGCAATACTTGACTAACGCGCCTTCAAGTAATGAAAGCTGGCCCTGTGAGTCGTTGTAAATGGATATGTGACTTTTTGTTATGCATTACATGAAGCTAACTGCCCTTTGTGTTTCTTTCAGTCCGTGACGTAGAGCCTCACGTGATCGAGCCATCTTTTGGAGTTGGTAGAATCATGTATGCTGTCCTGGAACACAACTTTAAAATCCGAGAAGGAGACGAGCAAAGAACGGTAATGATTGATTCTTATAGAACTTAATAGTGCGGTTTTCAATTTAGTGTTGTGAAACGAAAATTGACTAAGCAATTGACCTACATTGGCCAATCACAACCAACGTAAACAACAAAACGAACCAATGAGAACACTAAGAAAATACACGTAACCAGTGCCAAGCGCGGGAAAACGCGTGTGACCAAGTCGCGATTGGTTTTGGTTTTGCATCAGATTGGTTGAGTACATATGTAGGTGGCGCGAGATTTTTAAACCAATCACAGAGCGTAGTAAAGCAAAACCAAAGCAAATCTGTTTTACTTTCGACACTCAATTGAAAACCGCTCTAAAAGTTGTTACCCTCTTCTTCCTCACTGCCTCTCTTTGGTTCGTCACGCAACACTTATTTTAGTAACGGAGGAGTGTTGTGTGACGAGCCAAATAACGATGCAGTCGAAAACCAAGTTGGAGGCGGAGAAGTCAACAAAGCACGAGGCGACTAGGAGTATCGTTATTCCCCTGGATGGGATGCTAGTATATCGCAAGCCCCCCCCCCCCCCCCCTCCCCCACCCAAGATTTTGTCAGGTTACTTTAACAGTTCACCGGTACCCATTTACTCTTGGGTGGAGAGAGACAAATCTTACCCACGAACACAACACAATGACCCCGCCCAACAGTCAAATCCGGACCACCTAACGCCGCCTCCCACAAGAGAAACTTAAGGCGGGAGTTAACCTGAATGTCATTTTTCCGCCACTTAACATGGGTTTAATGGAAATATCTCGTTCACATTTCAAGCAATCCAAAAACTCTATGCTCAAAACATGAATCTATGTTATGGGGTGTTTTGTAAATTTTTGGGTGATTTTGGGAGGAAATAGTTTTTCTCAAAGGAGTTGTAAAATTTAGGGAAATGAGAAATATTGAAGATTTAATGTAGTTTTAAAATTAGAATTTGGAGTTAAAAATTAGTAGATGGACACCAACATACAGTTTATAACCACGCAAGAGCACCCGTGTGGGTATCAACTGTCTGTAAATGTTCCAAAAATCATTTTCTTTCTTCTATTCCTTCTTTAAACCTCTTAAAATTTCATTGAAATTCACGTTTACCCCCGCCTTAAAGGAGCTATGTCACGACAATTTATGTCATTTCTGCGAAGAGCAAAATCACCTTCAAATTGAAGAAAGCCTCAAAATATTAGTTTACAAAGGTAGAAAAACACCAAAGAAGTGATAATAAACCAAACAGGAACAAGGATGGTTGAGGATGGCGAAGATTAAGACGGATTGCGAACGGGAACTTGAAAAAATTGGCCAATTTTTTCAAGATGTGCCATCCGTGACGGAGCTCCTTTAAGAGTAGTTGTTAAAAATCTATCTGATAGAAGTATTGACTTTGTTGTCCACAGTGGTTGTCCCTTCCTCCAGCAGTCGCTCCCGTCAAGTGCTCTGTGCTGCCACTCAGCAAAAACAAAGAGTTTGCTCAATTTGTCAAGAAACTTTGTAAGTTAATTTTCTCTTCGTCTCACTGTATTGGAAGTTTGAAATACTTGCGTTGTACTCTAGTCTACAGGCCGTAGCAGTCGTTTTTTTTTCGAGAGCGTGGGAGGCGCGCGAAAGCGCGAAGGCGAAAAGAGGTCAAAAGAGCGACAAAAAAAAAACGCGGGAGGGCGGAGGGGAACATACAAATTCTACTTTCTGGTCTCCATACATTCTTTGTGTTGATAAATGAGCAATGTTTTGATATATTAAAACAAAACTCCTTCAAATCGAAGTAAACCTCAAAATATGAGTTTACTAAGGTCCTCAAGGATGGCTGTATGTAACATGGTTTTGCAGAGTTTATAGAGAATCCGGGATTGACTCGAAGACGTTAGCCTCGTGTTTTCTAGATGCATGGAGAGAGGCACTGTGAATAGTGTGACTATTGGTTCAAATTCTGTCTTAGTGTTTAATTTTCCTATGATACAGTTAAGGTGTTTTGCCAACCTCGTCCCCAGGGCCATCTCCGCTTTCAAGATGGCGGGTGGGCGCGAAGAAGACCCTGGCGAACAGGAGATCACGTGACCACAAAATTAGCCAATCGCGAGCCCGCCGCCATTTTGAAACAATCAAAATCTCCAATATTTTTGGAGACACGTGACCTGCTGTTCGCCAGGGTCTTCTTCGCGCCCACCCGCCATCTTGAAAGCGGAGATGGCCCTGTGGACGAGGTTGGGTGTTTAGCTTCTGGTATCACGCTAAAAACCGTCATTTTGTTTGTTCTGTTCTAAAGCCGAGTGTCTCACAGAGCTGGATATTTCCCACAAAGTGGACGATTCGAGCGGTTCGATTGGCCGGCGTTACGCACGAACTGACGAGATAGCTATACCCTTCGGTATCACTGTGGACTTCGACACTGTTAACAAAGAACCTCACAGCGCCACTCTGAGAGAAAGAAACTCCACGCGACAAATACGCGCACAGGTAAGGCATTGTTTATATTGCCTCTGCAAGTACACCGGGGTGTGTAAAAGTCCTTATAAAGCCTAGTGGCTAAATAGGCCGGCGCTTCACCCCGGTTAAGTATTGCTACTCCCCCTGGATGGGATGCTAAGTCCATCGCAGGTTACCCCCAGCTTTTTCTCAGGTTGCCCTAACAGTTCGCCAGTACCCTTCATACTCCGGACCTCTTGGAGCCCAAAGTGCGTAAACCAATTCGCCACTTTAGAAACGAGAAGCAATCTGGGGCGAGTCGCATCTCGCAGTCGCTTGTGGGACCGTTACTGGTGACAAAATGGCGGCCAGCTTCCAGTAACAGTCCCACAAGCGACTGCGAGTTGCGACTCGTCCCAGATGGCTTCTCGTTTCTAAAGTGGAGAATAGGCCACTGCGCCACCCTGATGTTGTAAGGAGAATTTAATTGTTAATCACTCTTGGGAATAACATTTTATTTTATTTTATTTAGATCGACGAGCTGCCCTCTATCGTTAGCAACCTTGTCCGCGGCAAAGTCACGTGGTCAGAAATAGAGGCCAAATATGGTCTGTTCGAAGGACAGGAGACTGGCGCCAAGTAGACTTGTCACGTGACGTAGCTACCTGCGAATCAAATGAATGTCACATCAACTTCAGTAGAGAAATATATATTCACATCGGCATTTGCATGGTCAGGAACCCGAAGAGTTTCCGATTGCTCCCGAACTTTTTACGTCAGCTTGCCGATTTGTCATGTTGCTTAGCAACTTCCGCACTGACTCAGATAAAACGATTACTGAAATGAGAAAATACAATATTTAAATCGCTTGTGAATAGTCGTAACTTTGTCTCCTCCATTCTCGTGATTCCTCTGGTTGTGCATAATTTCTTGCGTAATTAGCGCGCACATTAAAGGGACTATGTCACCTGGTGCCCATGCGCGGTAGGGTCCACTAAAAGCTAATTTGCATACGAGTTTTCAGCTTCAACTTGAAAGCGTTCGCCAACGTTTTCAAGTTCGGCGGGAGATTCGAGGAGGGGAAGCAGTCGTGAACAAATCTACGCTAATCTTGGCAATCCGTTGCATCTGGCTCACTCTTGATGTTAACTTATCCTTAAGAGATATCGAACTACAGTTTTAGTTATTTCGGTGTTAGCTTGCTCGATTTGCGAAAAATATCCGATAGAAAGTATTACAGTGTATTTGTACTTCAAGGAAAGAATCAATGGCAAGAACTAGTACCATCGAAGGAACAGGCTAGAATTTATGGCTTTATATTCATCGTGATATAGGGAGAAAGAGTGAAATAAAACCCTAAAATCGCTTCCAATGGACTTAAAAACCAAACAGGACACAGACAGACAAGCAAAGGAGTTCATTCAAGTAAGAAACGTTTTTCCCCATACAAACCCTTATAATTTCACTATTACGCAACGGTTACCGTGACGCTCAAATTACCGCTCAGCTGAAACAAAGGTTAGGTCATTTATAATTTATCACTCATATATAGAGCTTGGGCGACCTGTGCTGTTACCCGTTACCTGTTACCTGTTACCCGTTACCTGTTAGCTGTTACCCGTTACCTGTTACCCGTTACCCGTTACCTGTAAAAAATACCTGCCGTTTCTGCCGCCATGTTTTGTTTTTCAGTGACTTGCCTTGGTAACCGCGCTCCTGTCATCACCACCCACTAGGGGAGGGGTAAGGCAGGGGCGGGAAGCGGGATTCCCAAGGTGGCGGGAACCGGGAAACTGATTGGAAAAAAATTCGCAAAATTGCGTAATATTTTAAAATAGAAAGAGCTCCAGGATCTTGGAGCTTTTTCTATTCTAAAATATTTCGAGGCGGGAAATAACAACGGAAGGGGCGGAAACCGTAGTACAAGGTACGGGAAGCGGGAAGTTCCGACCTCCCTGTCCTCCCTCCCCCTACAATATCGAAACAACTTGGAAAATTTGGCGCGCAGGGAATGGCACTCAAGAACTCTCCTCCGCAGAGGTTCTATGGGGCGTTTGTTATGGAAATCCGCTGGGCAAGGTAAGTAGCTAGTGCTCTGCACTCATTTCGCTCAGCGGATTCTCCCCACACCGAAACCCCTTATGAGCCTCTGCGGAAGAGAGAGACTCAATAATTATTTTACTGATGTGAGGTCATTTGACGGGATTCGTTCATATTGATTTTATGCATGACAAGCTTTGTAGCCTTCGCACCAGACAGATTTTAAGCCAGCTTATTAATTCGCTTATTACCTTCTAATTGATTGTATTATATTCTCTTGTTGTCATCTAAACCTGAACCTAAACCTTAGTTTATTCTAATGTAATTTCACACTTTCATTTCTATACATAACGCTACAAAAGCATTTTATAATGGTGACATGTCGTCGCCGAAACGTCATGTTTTAATATCGCTCATTTTTATTCTAAAATGCGTCATCTAACTTACCTGTCTTTTACACTTCTAAAAAGTCAAAATCAAAAACCCTTATTATATTGTTCTATTCGTGTAGTATTGTGAAGTTCAAATCTTGAAATTCCCACCAGGGTGATATGCTCCTGTTCCCGCTCATTAATTTACCCTAGCTCGTCAGTTTACGAACTCGCTCGACTACTGCTCTCAGTACCAACGAAAAAAAGTCGCAAATTTGTAAAAGGTTTTCGACGCCAACAGAAAAAATAATATACGTCCCTGGCGCATTAAAACAAACCAACGCCAGGTTTGATGTACAGAACGGGATTAGTACGAAAGTGTAGTTTTCAATTTTGGGCACTAGACGCGGGCGGGGTGGTCGGCGGGGCGGGAGTGAGGGGCGGCGGGCGGCGGCTGTGGCTACGTTTACACGGATCGGACGCGGTTACAAATCGACACGGTTACATGATTTCCAAACCTGGCCGTATCTTATATATTAGGCACCGCCATTTTTAGCAAGCAAGCACTGTACTTCTATGCACATCCCACATTTTGATCAGTGGAGATTTTTCCCGCCAAGATTCGCCCGGCTTTATTCGCGCCCAAAAAACACCAATCGTTTTCAAAACCACATGGTTACTCCGTTTACACGATACTCAGAACAGTACTGCAGTCTTAACCATATCGTTTTGCCAGAAAAGCTTCCGCAAAACGATGCACTTTCCATCGTCGCTGTGTAAACGGAGGGCGTAACAAACGACGCCGTTATAATGAGTCCGTGACCGTGTAAACGGGGCCTTTCTCAGGTACTTTAAGCGCGGTTTAGAACCAGGTTTAATATCGATGGCCACAGAGCCCCCAGTGGTGTACAGAAGGCCTCACGCAGCATAGAGACTGCTACAGATGCACTGCAGGAGGAAGAAGCAAAGATCAAGGCCATACTAGCTAATCATTAGCTAGTATGGCCTTGATCTTTGCTTCTTCCTCCTTGCGCTATGTAGCCAAGGTCAATGCGAATGACCACAAAAGACTTGCACAGCCACAGGACAGCAAATAACTGTCATGTGTGTGAGAAGCCCTTGGAATGAGACTCGTCCGGGATGACGGGAAAGGGATCACGGACAAAAATGACAAAACCCTGGTCGGGGGACGCTCGGTTGGCTGTTTCTTGCCTAGCCCCGCTAGGACTTTTTGCCTCACCGGAGTGAGGACTTAACCGCTGACAAGGCGGTAGTCATACCAGCCATTTTACCACTGGCTCAGTGGTTGAGTTCCCCGAGGGGTTCTCTGAGCGTCCCCCAGTTATTAACTGTGGGCCCCGGCTGGGTCACCACCCAGGCTTTCCCTAGTTAACAGGTAATTGCCTATACCGGTAATGAGAGACATGCATGTGCCTTTTTAGGATTCATGGGGGCCAGTCCCAACCTCCAAGAGCACTACCAATTACTCACTAAACTGTAAGAACCTTCATTCACCTATATATTTTGCTCAAGTTCGGCCTTCCCAACACTGTGGTATTGCTCTGTCCCACGAGTGCACAGCAGCATGTACGCATGCGTTTTACGGCCGACAGCTGAGCAATACCGCTGTGTTCAAAAATTAGAGATTGCGGTTTCAGAATAAATTAAGTAGTCTATAATTTCATACAATTTTCTATGCTGTAAGCGAGCTTTGTACGCCGGTTTGGCAAATTAAAGAGAGGTAAGAAGGTAATACATGTAAGACCTCTGTATTATGGAGGTAATGCAGCTGAAGCCACACAGGCAATGGAAGAAACAAAAGAAAGCGCCGCTTGTAAATAAATGCACACAATGGCGAAACAAACGAACGAACGATCGATCTTACGATCAGTACCATCACTTCTTTGGTCTTTACCGCGGTTTCAGCCGTTGCAATCTCGCTGGTGTTGGCAATAGCGGCGCCGGTGTTGGCCATGGACTTGCTGGCCTTGGCTTTGGGCTCGTTGATGACTCTAGCACGAGTAAAACTCGTAAATAATGGCGGATTTTGATGTGGAAAACACTCTCTGATCGAGTGGAATCTGGGGCGGGAGAAAAAAGAAAAATCAAACTGAGGATCGCGGAACTACGGGACTGCGGACTTCTTTGTGTAAAGTTAAAGAGTAGTGTGTGTGCACTAGAAAAGTGAACCCATTGAACACTGGGTTGAATTGAGACCTCTGGCCGGTCCGAATATGCTCAGAGTACTCGTTCTGTATTCTCAGCCAATCAGATTTGTCAGATTTGACGGTTAGTCCGAGATTCTCCGACTTCCGGCTTTGGAACCGGTCAGAGGTCTCGGTTCTTGGTGCTGACCAAAAGGATCGTGGCCTCTGGGGACGAGAATGCGCCAGCTTTCACCTGATCTATGAACATAGAGCTGCTTCCCCTACTCCTCAGGCACGCAAGGAGACAGGACGCAACAGCTGCACAGCCGGCTCTTGCCCCGGGTTCCCGCACCGCCACCACCGACCGTGTAGCCTAAACTATGTCGCAGTGCAGCTCATCCAGGGTCTGCCGATCATTAACCACTGACAGTTGTTGTGTTCCTGAGGCGTGCTTTTTCATAATGCAAAGATGTTACTTTTGGTATACGCCCGTGAGTCACAGCAACTCTAACTGGCCGCACGAGCACTAGGGGTGGAGGGCCCCACTAGGGGTGTGTTTGTGTGTTCTTAAAAAGGTGTTCGAAATAAGTCAGTGGATGTTTATACATGCTCACTGTAAAGTTACCTGGAGGGGTGTGTTGGGGCTGGGGCGCCCTGGAGCGCCGTACGGCTCCTATTCCGTTTTTCTCAGGAGGAGGTGGTGGGGGGGGGGGGGGGGGCGGGGGGGGGGGGGGTACGTTCAAACCAATATATAGTAGCTCTAAGTCCAGTTGGCAATAGCTATGTACGCAAATTACAGAGTGTCATAATCTTCAATTCAAAGCGCAAACAGGAAACCATATATGACCTCTTAACATTTGCTATAGTGACCACAGTCTAACGGCTCTATTCAACTTAAAAACTCCTCCGGCCTTACAGCATAAAGTACTCTCAAGAAACACATACGAAGCAAAGAAAAATCGAATTTAATACAATAATAATAATAATCATCAATACAACGGTAATTACACACGAACTGTAGGAGTCGTGTTTGGCCTCTCAACTGTTTTATACTATGCTAAAAAAAACATATTGTAATTTCACTATTATCTTAAAAACAAATCGAATGAGTAGGTCCATTGTATCTTTACCTAAATGGAATGAATAAGAAAACCTTTCCTGTAGTTATGGAATCCTTAATAACAACAATTTATACTTTAGAAGAATATATATTCGCAGTCCCAATTAAGGACGGTGCCTCCTATTGTTACTGCGCATACGTTCTGCGCATAATTTCTCGCGTCATTAGCGCGCGCTCGAGCGCGCGCACATACAGAACATTGCAAAATCTCTTTAAGGCTAAGCTCGGCAGGGAAATATATGGTCGTTTTCTTCATATAACTTACAAAAACGCCTGGTGACCCCTACTTTTTATGTTATAAAATGGAAGCGGTAAGCCTATTAAACATATGATTAATTTTTTGTTGTGTGCAAAAGTTATTTAGACTGTATTTTTGGTATACCAGAGGAGAGCTGTCAGGGTTGATAATGGCTACGTTGCGATGATTTTTAATTAAAAAATACATAAACAGTAGTTGTTATATTACCATTTGTTAAGTATTTTAAAGCTTTTTTATATTTATTGTTGCTTTCGTGTATGTCAAGGCAAATTCAAAGGGAATCTGCGAAAAAATATGTTTTTCTTTTTTTCCGAGAAAATGCTATTTCAGCATTTTTTTCCAGATTGAAGCTTGATTATCTCTGAAAAATGCGTGGTTACCCCCAATTTTCTTTTTGGAATCCAATAGCCCTTGCTAAGATCTGCTTTTCCCGCATAGTCATAAACCGCGCAAAAATACTTTGGTATTAGGAGGCACCGTCCTTAAGGTGGCAAATACTATTTATTGGCGCGCTGGTTACATTTTTGTAAGAAATCGGTTAAATATTTTCCGTTCAAAGGCGCGCATCAAAGTGTAACCAACGCGCCAATAAATAGGATCGAACACATGTAGAGGACATTTCTTGTCGTCGTGAAGAACTGAATGTTCATCAAGTTAGCAAGCTATTTACAAACATCTCGATCACGATTCAGCACTGGGGTCTCTTCTTCGCTTCGCTATCTCCTTCGCTCAGTTCCGCACCTTGGAGGAAAAAATGACCAAAATCAGTGCCATTAAATTTAGTAAAAGCTTGGAACTTGCTATTTTAGTGCCAAGAAGATGGACACCAATAAACACAACAATATGCTTTTACTCAGAACTCTCAATGCTCTGCTCGAGCAGTACACGTGGTGTTCTTGGCTATCAATACAGGTTATTTAGCAACCCCCCTCTAGAAGATATAGTAATGTCACACAACAGTCTTGGGACGCCACACTATCTTTATAATACTCCTTATGGAAAGGGATTTAACGAGCGTTTATTCAGTATGCGGTTTAACACTCAAAGCTGACATAACTGTCATAACTATGTAATGACATCAAATCGCTGTCAAAAATGTATCAATGGCATTTAGTTTGCTGCGACTTTTGGCACTACGTTTGACGGCACTAAGTTTGATAGAGAAAAGTTTACAAGCCTACGCCGGCGACGCAACGTTTCGACACGGTTGAATTTCTCAGAAAATCTGCTTATTTCGATATCAAAAATTTGTAACGGTCCTCGAATTGCTACAATGTTGCAAGGTACATGTAAGTTTTCTCATATTTTTATCGGACCACATGTAGCAATGTAAACATGGATGTTTTTTGTTTTGTTTTGTTTCTGCTTGAACCGACGGTAATTAGACTTGGCGGCTTACGGTTTATTCTTGAGGATTTCATCTCGCCGGTCGAAATACAACATTCTAGAAATAAGTTTTTATTATTTCGACAGTAACAAGTAACCGCCACTAACATAAGCCGCTTTGGATGCTTTACATAACATACAAATTTCGTTGCCATAACATAATTACTTTCGGAGATACAGATGGGGGAGGAGCGGGCGTATGAAGGAGGAACTTTATCCTCACTTCAGGCTTACGAAGAAGAAGGTTGGAGAATAATAATAGGTTTTTACAAAGGTCTACTTACAATGAAACACATCTAACCGCCTGCATCAAAGTCCAGTGTGACGTCATCGCCAATGAGTATAAATGGAGCCCAATACTTCACTTCACTGAACTCGTCAGATTCTCTCATACATTTCATGGCTTGATTCAAAGCTTCACCGGCACTTCTTCCTCCAACTAATTGTTTGTAGAAACTTTTCATGAACTCCAGAGTGGCCTCGTCATCAATCGCCCACAAGGACACAAGAACGGAACGAGCACCGGCACCCAAAAACGCTCGTGCAATGCCAACCACCCCTCAGCCTTAATCTCCCCATGGGCACTATGGCAGCAACTTAGCACAACCAATCCGGCTCGCATTTGAACACTCAACACGTCTCTCATTGTTAAAATGAAATCCTCTTCAACAGGAGTCTTGCATTCCCGTGTAGGATTTGGTGCCAAGACAATTTCTCCTGTTTCCATACCACCATGTGCTGCAATGTGTACTAAAGCAGCTGAGGAGAGTCGTTTTAACACTTCATCTTTTGTTGCCTCTTCTCCAGTGAGAGGAGCAGTGTGAAGTATTCGCCCAATCATCTCTACCTCCTCTTTGGCGCATGGCAGCTGCTCTAGCTTCTCCCCATTATAATCAACTTCCTGTAGACAAGGATCTCCAACTAGAAGCACCCCTCTCCTACTGTGGTAATCAGTGGGACAATCCATGATCAATTTCAAACTGGTCAGAGAAGGAATCACTCGAATTCTGCGAAGCTCACTCAAGTACCTTCCATTACTGTCCACAAATGCAGCATAAGGAGCCAGACATAATGGACCTTCGGGGACCAATATCAGTTCATCATCGCGAACTAGGTCGGCGATAGGGGCAATGATATTGTCATACAAGGTTCTTAAAGCATTGGTCTGAATATTTCCGGGACTGGATCGTGTTTGTGGGGACCGTTCATTTTCCAGCATTTCATCTCTCAGCTTACCCAATGAGCGATCTTCGCATTTTACACCAGCTCGAGCACCAATTTCCATACAGGCACTCTCAATTAACGACTGAAGGAAGGTGGCCACAAAACTCACATCACAGATTTCCTTTTTTCTCAATTGAACATCTTTTCCGTCTTGAATAAACCAGAAAACTATTTCTCGCTCATCGACTGCTAGAAAAACTGTATTCGATGAGAGGAAACTTAATGTGTCACAAGTGGTGTTTTGCGGTGTGAGTGACTCAAAGTATCCTTTTCCAGACCCATACTGCCATTGCATAAGATCATTCAGAGCTTGTGCACGTCCTTCCTCAACAGCAAACAAGGCCTCCACTACTTTTCCTTGTTTTAGCAAAAGACGCCATAAACTAGTGTATGCTTCTTTATACATATTTCGGTAGCTAATTTTCCACTCATCTTTCAACTGAAGAAGAATCCTTACTTCATTAAACATCACCACACTGGAATGAAAACAATCAAGAGCCCTGGTTACAGAACCTTCGGATTCAAAGCACCCACCAAGGGAATGGAACGATTTGGCCAGTCCAGCTCTGTCTCCCACTTCTTTGGCAATTTTTAGACAACGTTGAAGGTAGTCGATGGCTGTTTTGAAATCTCCCAAACTTTGATAAGCGTTGCCAAGATTGCCATACGCTCTTCCTTCTCCGGCTTTGTCTCCCACTTCTTTGGCAATGTTTAGACAACGTTGAAGGTAGTCGATGGCTGTTTTGAAATCTCCCAAACTTTGATAAGCGCAGCCAAGATTGCCATATGATGCTCCTTCTCCGGCTTTGTCTCCCACTTCTTTGGCAATTTTTAGATGATGTTCATAGTAGTCGATGGCTGTTTTGAAATCTCCCAAACTTTGATAAGCGATGCCAAGATTGCAATACGACTTTCCTTCTCCGGCTTTGTCTCCCACTTCTTTGGCAATTTTTAGATGATGTTCATGGTAGTCGATGGCTGTTTTGAAATCTCCCAAACTGTAATAAGCGCAGCCAAGATTGCCATATGATGCTACTTCTCCAGCTTTGTGTCCCACTTCTTTGGCAATTTTTAGATTACGTTCATGGTAGTCGATGGCTGTTTTGAAATCTCCCAAATTGCCATAAGCGCAGCCAAGATTGCAATACGACTTTCCTTCTCCGGCTTTGTCTCCCACTTCTTTGGCAATGTTTAGACAACGTTCAAGGTAGTCGATGGCTGTTTTGAAATCTCCCAAACTTTGATAAGCGTTGCCAAGATTGCCATGCGCTCTTCCTTCCCCGGTTTTGTCTCCCACTTCTTTGGCAATTTTTAGACAACGTTCATGGTAGTCGATGGCTGTTTTGAAATCTCCCAAACTTTGATAAGCGTTGCCAAGATTGCCATACGCTCTTCCTTCCCCGGCTTTGTCTCCCACTTCTTTGGCAATTTTTAGACAACGTTCAAGGTAGTCGATGGCTGTTTTGAAATCTCCCAAACTGTCATAAGCGTTGCCAAGATTGCCATATGATGCTCCTGCTCCGGCTTTGTCTCCCACTTCTTTGGCAATTTTTAGATCACGTTCATGGTAGTCGATGGCTGTTTTGAAATCTCCCAAACTGCGATAAGCGCAGCCAAGATTGCAATACGACTTTCCTTCTCCGGCTTTGTCTCCCACTTCTTTGGCAATTTTTAGATGACGTTCATGGTAGTCGATGGCTGTTTTGAAATCTCCCAAACTTTGATAAGCGTTGCCAAGATTACCATATGATGCTCCTGCTCCGGCTTTGTCTCCCACTTCTTTGGCAATTTTTAGATCACGTTCATGGTAGTCGATGGCTGTTTTGAAATCTCCCAAACTTTGATAAGCGTTGCCAAGATTGCCATATGATGATCCTGCTCCGGCTTTGTCTCCCACTTCTTTGGCAATGTTTAGATGACGTTCATGGTAGTCGATGGCTGTTTTGAAATCTCCCAAACTTTGATAAGCGTTGCCAAGATTGCCATATGATGATCCTGCTCCGGCTTTGTCTCCCACTTCTTTGGCAATTTTTAGATGACGTTCATGGTAGTCGATGGCTGTTTTGAAATCTCCCAAACTGCGATAAGCGCAGCCAAGATTGCAATACGACTTTCCTTCTCCGGCTTTGTCTCCCACTTCTTTGGCAATTTTTAGACAACGTTCAAGGTAGTCGATGGCTGTTTTGAAATCTCCCAAACTGTAATAAGCGCAGCCAAGATTACCATATGATGCTCCTGCTCCGGCTTTGTCTCCCACTTCTTTGGCAATTTTTAGATGACGTTCATGGTAGTCGATGGCTGTTTTGAAATCTCCCAAACTGCGATAAGCGCAGCCAAGATTGCAATACGACTTTCCTTCTCCGGCTTTGTCTCCCACTTCTTTGGCAATTTTTAGATGACGTTCATGGTAGTCGATGGCTGTTTTGAAATCTCCCAAACTGCGATAAGCGCAGCCAAGATTGCAATACGACTTTCCTTCTCCGGCTTTGTCTCCCACTTCTTTGGCAATTTTTAGATGACGTTCATGGTAGTCGATGGCTGCTTCTATATCTCGCAAACTGTTAGAGGCGCAGCCAAGATTAGCTCTTCCTTTTCTACCTCTTCTCTTGCTTTTTTGAGACTATTTTGGGCGTTGGCAATATTGTGAAAAGGAGTATCTTCAACCTTGTCTTCTATGTCTTTGACAGGTTTTGGTAAAGAATCTTCACTTTTCTAGAAACATATTTAATAAAAACATGAACATCAACCATGATATAAAATATACCTTGTGCTAATTGTGTTTGGTTTATGCACTTATCAGCGGCCATTCCGGGGTGGTGAACCCGGGGACATGGCGGGCATGGTGCGGGATTTGTTGACTTTTGTTGATAATTTTTAGCTCGGGATAGGGGGATTAGATCACCTTTGCATTTTACTGAAATTAGCCCCGAAAATAGTTCCTGGGAACGAGTGCCTTTTGTCGTCCTATTTGAATGAAGAATACGTTCCAAAATGCCGACGGAGCAGGCAAGCGTGACAAGGTGCAGTAGACAGCTGGACTTTGTTGCCTTTTATTAGCCCCGATCACCACTCTATGAAATTTTGGGAGGTTCCTCGAAATATGTACTTTTTGGTTTTAAGCTTCTTCTGTTTCTGTTTGAACTATTACAAAACTACCATGCTAATGTATCCCCGGGGGTAGGGGCAATGGTAGCTTTTTGTGGAAAAATATTGCTTCTGGGTAGGGGGGATTTGTTTATGTCATTGTGCAAATGCCTGGGGGTTCCCCGGGTTCACCCCCCGGGATGGCCGCTGATAAGTGCATTACGAACTCGGCTGGAAACTAGAACATAAAGAACATCTCAGAAATGTTAGTACCTGCGCAAAAAGCCTCGACATCATTCAAGAAATTTACAAAGGCTCCTTTCGTGTTCGTATGACGTATAGAATCATGGCATACCGTAAACTGCTGCTTATAAGCCCTGGGCTTATTCAACTTCGTAAGGGGTTTTTGGATGGGCTTATATCCGGGGGGGCTTATAATCGGATGTATTTTTTTGTTTACAGGTAGATGGGCCTATAACTATAACCGGGGGGCTTATAAGCGGGGGGGGGGGGGGGGGGGGGGTTATAAGCAGCAGTTTACGGTCGTGCATCATGTAGTTATACTAACAACATCAGTTAGCCTGCGCGGCAGGCGTAGAAAAAAATACCCTTTGTCACTTACCATGATGCATCGCGTGACTAGCGAGTAATACTTCTTTCGTTTGACTGGCGAGCTTCCATTTGACTAGCGAGCCGCCGAGCCACTCGAGTAATACTTCTTCCACCTCACATCCGACGATCGTTCCGGTCAGTGAAGACGTATCAAAATAAACAATGCGCGGTGCATCACGGTAAGTGACAAAGTCTGTCTACAAGCCTATACTGTTCCTTTAAAAAACAGCTAGTTAACATTAACATTCAAGGTTTATCGTTGTTCCTTTTCATAATCTCACCTATTTTGCATATATTTATAGCTAGTTCTCATTTTTAAGTTGTGAAAGACTTTTTGCAGTCAGTTGTGAAGAAGTTTGTCACTCGCTCATTGTAAACTGCTAGGTAACCTGTCAAGTTTATATTAAGTTTATATTAAACATGGCATACTCACACGGCTCGCTTCTAAATTTACAAGACAGTATTTCTCCCCTCTTCAATTAAAGTACACCTTTTTAAATTAGATTTTATGTTATGCAGGGCCCCTATGAATACCAGCCTAGTTGCTGAATGGGCCACCCTGGTTATATAAAGTTTCCATTCCATTCCAAGTAATCATCTATCTTCCATGAGTTCCAATGTCAACAAGAAATCAACACGAACATTCGCATATATCTTGATGCTCACTTAATAAGCGAGATATCCTCTAATATCCAGAGGTCAACACCTCTACTTACGGCCTGAAATCGTGGCGTTACCTAGCGCAAAAGCTGTGGAACTTGTTATCAGATTCACATAACTTTTAAGGCCTTTAAATACGGTATCATGAAAATTGACCTTTCAAGGTATCGGCCACCCTTCAGGACCGTCCGCGCGCGCGGATCGCTGTAGCGTTAGTTGTTTTTATAAAAAACCCTATAAACCATATAATTTTTGAAAGCTTAAGAATTCCAGATGATGGCTTTTTACTAAAAAAAAACCGATAAACTTAAATGTGTTTCGAAAATGGGAAGTTTTGTGTAAAAGTACATGTCTTTATAAATCATGTTCCACTCCCTCCGGAAATAAACAGAAGAAAACGATTAACACCGCATTCGCTTCTCAACACGTTCGGCTAAAAAACCGTGTCTCAGATTTTTGACAAGTGCGTTTGATTTTCTTTGTGAAGTTGGGAGTGACAATTAGTTAGCACTCCCTGTGGAAAAAAAGCTCTAGCTTTAAAATTAAAAGGAGTATTAAAATTCGCAGACACGGTTTTGTAGAAATATGTCATCATTCTGGCCAAATTTCAGCCAAATTGGTTGAATGGCTGCCGACTTGGAGATAAAAAGGAAAAGACATTTTTTGCGGCATCTTACCTCCCGGGGGGGTACTCAAAAAAGTTTTATACGGGGAGGCTCCGCCAGAGGTCCAACCCCTTACCCTTTCATATACCATTTTTCACAGAAAAGGTACCCCTTTTCATATACCTTCCATAGAAAATGGTACCCTTTCATATACCTTCCATAGAAATTATGAAAATGATACCCCTTTCACATACCTACAGTAGAAGCACTGCATCCCTTTTCTATACCCTTGTAATGAACTTAATGAACAATATATATTACCAGAAATCATCAAGCATTACCAGTAGAGATGTTAACCAAACAATAATATCATTTACTCGTGAAATCCCTACCCTTTCATATACTTCAACTCGTGAAATCCCTACCCTTTCATATACTTCAACTCGTGAAATCCCTACCCTTTCACATACCTCGAGCCTAAAAAGGACCCCTTTCGGGCGGAGCCTCCCCGTATAGTCCATTATAGGGAGTACCCCCCCGGGTCTTACCTGGAATGAGATTATGACACCTGAACGTCTATTCTGATCGATACCATAGAGGGATCAACTTTCTCTAACAATAGGACTTTGACAGGTAACATGTAACAGGAACAAAACGACTGTGCTGTAAGAAATGAGATTAGCTGGGTAAGAAGTTCTTCTATCTTCCACAGTTATTTTTCCAGGCACAGTATGCGAATATTCGAGTACATAAATGCACGCGGGTCGCATGCTAGCGACTTGTGCGCTGCCCCCGGGGGGGGGGGGGGGGATACTTGACCCATGTTTGGGTATAGGGTGCCGCTGAGGGTTTGAAAACCCTAACCCTGTTTAGGACAAAAAAAACCCTAAAATACCCACCCTGTGTAGGGGCAACACCCTCTATTTTAGGACCCTGTTTAGGGCAAACGACACAATACACACTCTCTTGTTCTAAACAACAGGGGCACCCAACGACGGTTTTCTCCCAAATGCTTTAAAACACTATTTTAGGCTGTCTGGTGTGCTTTTAAATATCTATAAATGAATTCTAAGCTGCGCTATAAAATTTATATCTGTTCCCATATTAAGAAAGTTCGAGATGATATTTCCCTAAAGAAAACTCCAAACTTTAATCCGAATATCTGAGGTGATTATAGGCCTTCCGAAGAGATATTTCACCGAAACGATCCGTTGGGTGCCCCTGAAACAAGTGTAGGATACCGACAACAATAGCATTTATCTTGTCTTGAAAATGATGTGATGTTGACTGATGAGCTGCTAAAGACCGGCAAACGTCACCGTGCAACAATAGCCCGGAATAATACCCTGCTTAGGACAGACTCGCATGAAATTATATACCCTGTTCAGGGCAGAGAGGCCAAAAACCATCCATACCCTGTCCAGCGGCACGTCCCAGTATAGGCCATATAAGGGAGTAACCCCCCCCCGGGTGCGCTGTTTGTCGCAGAATCAATTCAACCTAAAATTAACTTTAGGTAGTATTTGTACAGGGCGACTTCATTTTTGCTTTTAATGGATTTGATGTAAGTCACTTTGCCTTGACTCTGGAAGTGGTAGGAGAAACCTTTGTCGCTCGCTATGAAATCGGCCACGCAGACAATTGTCACGAGGCTCTATGTAATTGGATAATTGAAGATATGACTGAAATGTCAACAGCTAATTAGAGAAAAATAATGAAGGAAATCTTTCATGTTCAATAACTTTCCACAGAAATAACATTTTCAGGTAGAATGTTTTGCGAGGTCTACCAGAATTTCAAAAATCGAAAATTTCACAAAATGGTAATTTTGGGGTGGCTGATACCTTAACCTAACTTACTACTATTATCAACTCATTGATTGTACATTTGACTATCGTATAATGACGTTAGATTGTATTTCATGATCCTGACTTATATTTATTTTTTCTCATATATTATATTATTCATTTTTTAAATTTATGTGGAATACCTGTAAATTAGCTTGTGTGTCATTTATGTGATGTCGCACCTTATCCATAGCTAAATGTATTACACAATAAACTTGTATTGTATTGTATTGAATTGTATTTTATTATACGACATAGCATATTAGAGTGCGAATACGCACAAAGACGAGTGCAAATATGAGACCGAATATTACACGGGTATTAGTCCTCCTGACCGCGCGCTACGGAAAACACTGTCGCAAGCCTATATTTTAGGAAAGAATTATGTCGTATAATAAACAATTAATTCAGCGGAAAGTTGTGTAATACGGCTGGGCATTTTTACTCGTCAATGTTTATTTTTTCTCGCCTAAACGCTCGAAAAAAATAAAAACTGACTCGTAAAAATACCCAGCCGTATTACACAACTTTCCGCTGAATAACCTCTATTTATTACATGGCAAACTGGTCCACGATGAAAAGGACCATTCTGATTGGTTCCCTGAGCGGTCCGAATTTTGCAATACGGACCGCTAAGATGGACCGCTCATGAACTCATTCGCAGAATTCCTTTTATGAAACATTGAACAAAAGAAAACTGTTTTCTATTAAGTAGAAACATTTTTCCTCGTGTCTGGCGGACAATTTTGGTTAAACTTTTCGCAAAGCGGCATGAAAAATGCAAGAATATGCTTAGCTTCGGCGCGCGCGCGTTAGCCGAGAATGGTTGCATTAATTTATCAGTAAATTTTAAAAAAGCCATTATTTAGTAATGGGCTCCTGATTTTTGCAAGTTTATGGACCTCGCCTTCGGCTCGGTCCATAAACTTGCAAAAAAAGAACTCGACCAATATTTTCCCAATACGGACCGAACAAGCTAGTTCAATAACATCTATGTATTTTATTGTATTTTATTATAGGACATAGCAATTTAGAGTGCGAATACCCACCAAAACGAGTGCAAATATGAGACCGTATAACACGGGTCTTAGTCCCCCTGACCGCGCGCTACGGAAAACGCTGTTGAAAGCCTATATTTTAGGAAATATATTGTGTCGTATGATAAACAATTTATTCAAATCAATGTTTATTTTGTCTCGCCTAAAGGTTCGAAAAAATAAAAACTGACTCGTAAAAATACCCAGCCGTATTACACAACTTTCCGCTGAATAACCTCTTTGTATTGTATTGTATTGTAATACTTACGTTACGTGTTTCTCGCATGCACGATAGGAAATCGAGTGGTTGCGTGCAGAGGTTGCTTCTCGTCGCACGCGAAAGAGAAGTGCATCTCTGTCTCGCAGGGTAGTTTTACCCTGGCTACGATTTCTCAATGTTTACTGCAAAAAATTTTCCGATCTTGTGTCTCTCTACATGAACGAAAGTTTTCTTATTCGAGTCTGTTGCAATCAAATAATAATTATGGTTTAAATAATGCATGTTGTTTAGCCTGTTTGATCTACGGTTCAAAGTTATTTATGGGGTGAAAAGTGAAAAAGCAACAAACACTTCTTTTGATTATCTTCCCAGTAAAGCCATGATAATATTTTCTTGTAACAATACTAACCTGGCCTTTCATAGTGTGTGTATCAGACATATTCTTCATTTCTTGTCGCCTCGTTTCTTCCGATGGTTCACCAACACACGTAGTCCATAAATCTAGCAATGTCTTGCTATTTTTGTCAATCTTCTTAGAGTCAAGTCACATGACATAATATTTGGAAATCGTAAAATTATTTGTAGTAAGTAGTATTATTATTTGTTGAGTTTCCAGGAAAATAGAAAGTAATTTTAACACTATGTAATTTAGAACTAAATACACAAATAACCTTTTTAATTCCATGGGGGTTTCCTAAATTATTGCAGCCCCGTTTTCTTTAGAGGAACTTTAATACATACAGTAGAACAAGGCCTATGAATGCCCTGGTTATAGGCGCACCAGTCTGGTAACAAAAACATAAGAAGCCCCTCAGGATAAAAGCCTCACCTCCCTATCCGAATCTCTCTAAAGAATAAGAGTGAAGCCTGCAAGATAAAGCAGAATAATACGATGGAGTGGCAACCTACTACTACATCAAAAATGCAGTAATTTGGAGATCTGGGCCACTTTCCATTTAGGAAAAAACAAAATCCGGTAATTTCGGTTGGAATTAATTTCTGTTCGTTATACCTACCACGTGGTGCGCGTTGCCCGACGGGACACCAAGATGGTGAAATATTTGATGAAATCTCGGGGGCCGAGATCAGGAGGGATAGAAAGCCGGCACTTTTCTTTGAGGACATAGCGGTGCCGGGCAACAGACCAACAGTGCGAAACGTGTGTCAATCAAGCCGTTGCTAAGAACGACGTCAACCCGGGAAACTTTTCCAAGCTCGCAGCGTAGAGCTGTACGCCTGTAGTCTGGGGTCGCTTATGGATGCCAGGAGCGGTCGCTTATGAGAGCTTTTATTGTAGAGTTTGAGTGACAATTCAAACGGTGGTTCATTCAAATGGTGGTGTCGCAACTAGAGCTTGGTCGCTTACGAGAGTGGTCGCAAGGAGAGCGTCGACTGTAGCAGTTACAGGAAGAATTCCTCTCCAGTGCAAACCTTTGGCGTTTGTTTGGCTCTCATGTAAATATTCAGAAGTCATGAGTTTCTTTTCAGTCAGATTTTACCTGACACTGAACAGTTTGTGATCCTGTAGTGTATTGAACAGATACTCATAAAATGGACAGTCTCGTGTGAACAAACCTCGTGATCGGGTCCAACTTCGAACCAAATCCATTTCGATCCTTAAAAAGTTGTAAAAAGATGATAGGCGAGATTGTACGGTGTCATAAATAGTCTGAAAATCGTAGGTATAAAATGTCCACCTCTCATTAAAAATGTTTTTCAAAGTTCACAATAAGATAATGTTTGCCAGAGTCCAGAAATATAACATGAATCGTTATGGCAAAGGATACAACCAATCCCTTATCACACCAAGTAATGGCATCTTTGTAACACTGTAGCTGCAGACAAGCCCTCACTCCTGAAAACCATTCAAAATTTGATCGAGAGTATTACATTACCTCAAAAGAGAATGATCCAAGAGAAGCATTCCCCCATACATGGGTCTCTTCCTCTGGAATCCATTTTTAATTTTCAGTCCATAGCTGAACTATTTTAATATCGATACCTGATTCGTCAGTTCGAGTAAACGTAATATCGGGGCGTCCTTCAGAAGGAAATACAGTTGAACCTCTCTAGAACGTGGCCGAAATAACTGGCCGTTGTAGAGAGGTGGCCGTTGTAGGGAGGTTTCAATTAGAGTAAAGTGTATGTATCGGTGTACGGTTGGGACGAAAAAATCCTGGCCGTTGTAGAGAGGTGGCCGTTATAGAGAGATGGCCGTTAGTGGAGGTTCGACTGTATATATTCAAAAATATTATCATGGGGCACGTGGATCCCTTCTCTAAGATCATCCTCTCTTGATTACCTCCATTATGAAAGAGTAAATCCGTCTATTTCCAGAATTCGTCGTGTCTGTTAAACGTCACGCGTCACGCCCCTCTCCCCCCCAAAAAACAACAACAACAAAAAACAAGAAGTAAAATAAACAAACAAAATCGACTTATTATTATTTATTTCAGCCACGACTAAAGATTCCCGTATATCTCATTGACATCTTTGTATGGGACTGCTGTTTGAAAAGCGAGCAAGAGGATGTCGAAAGATGGCAAGGCGGGGTCGAGTACAACGGTCAAACAAGCCTCTAAGAGCTTTTGTACATCGCCGTCATTACTGAAGAATTGTACGACCCTGTTGGTCTGCAGTGTCCGATTATTGTACAGTTCTGTTCTCAAACTCATTAACAATTCATCCAGTTAAAACAAAGAAAATCATAACCGTGTTGGAGGTTTGGATATCTGATCTTAATTAGCATAAATTTTACGATTTTATTTCTCTGTTTACTCCTTAGGTTTAGTTTCGATTGAGAAGATATATCAAACACTTGAGGCAGTGTTTCATCACATTTCAAAACACCTCGCAATTTCGTCAAACCTATTCCGCGGCGCGTAGTATTTTTAACTCACTTCTCGGTGTTTGGAAATGTGATAAAACACTGTCTCGCGTGTTTGATGTATTACTTCTAAGAACTTTGTCAAACCACGACCGACTGACATGGGATGACACATTGAGACAGACTTTGGAATTGAGTGTTCCAAGGCATGACAACAGTGGCCCCGCTTAGTATTAGGGTCTTAGTTGATTCAAATGTTTGATCATAAAAGCCTCTGAACTTTGCTTTGGTGTTTTTCGACAAATCCTTAACTCAACAAAGAAGACTGTCAAGACGCTTACCAGTTTCTATGGCTTCAATGGAAGTTGGTTCCAGCTTAATGGCAGCTGTTGCATCATCCAGTGCTTCTTGATAATTTCCTGACAAAGACAATTGACATTAATAACCAAGTTCATGTTCAGATGAAGACATAGTAGGGAAAAATTAAAAGTTATCAAAACTAAGAACCAACGAAATTAATTTGTAGAACAAAAATTGGGAGAGCGTGTGTTATTCCTATGTTTCGCCATTGTTGCACTCTAGAGATACCTGTTTAAGAAATATTGAGCGATTCTGCGATAATATCTAGCAGCTGTCTTACTACAGAAAATGACTCTTCTGATTTGCTATTAATTACATATATTACCATCATATAGAGCAGTTTTAAATTAAGTGTCGAAATTACATCCCCGGAATTGCTTTGGTTTGCTTTACTACGCTCCGTGATTCGTTTAGTTTAAAAAACTCGCCGCCAGCTACTCAACCAATCCGATGCAAAACCAAGACCAATCGCGACTTGGTCACATGCGTTCTCAAGTTCTCAATGGTTCGTTTTGTTGTTTGTTTACGTTTGTTGTGATTGGCCATTGTAATTACTTTGGGTTTGGTTTTACGACACTCAATTAAAAACCGCTCTATATGAACAACATTTTGAATAACTGAAAAAAAATTAATGAACTTTTAAAAGTTAGCAGGCTTTTAATACAAATATTTGTCAAAGCTCAGAAACACTTTAATCCCCTAATTTCAATATAGTGCTTTTACAGCAGGTTTGTAATGACAATTCGTAAACCCAAGAGCAATGTAATCAATACATCTAGCAAACGTTGCAACCCATGGCAAGCGCAGTTTTGGTTTTCTAAGAAATTTTCCAAGAAGGTACATTTGTTTTCTTCCGGCTCTTTTTGGAAAGACGCAGTCCTATTTTGCTTTGGCTCCCGAGTCAAAGAGCGACACTGAAATGAGATGGAGTGGCTGGACTACAACTAGTGAAGAAGGAGTTACATGCATGGACTTTCAATATATATCCTTCACTAAACCGTGGACGTAGTCCACGGCGATGGAGGCTATGTAACTTCATGTCATGGTCAAGCTATTAGCTCCATTTTTTTTTAATCTCCCATGGCATTCATGGCTCTTAAACTTAAGTCCACTGTTAGGATTGTTCTCTGTGACTTTTGTGCCTACATGGCTCCATGTACATGTTTTGTTTTGTTAACAAATGTAATGTAAGTATTTTGTTACAAAAATTGTTACATTGGAACCCCACCTTACGACAACCTTGTTAATACGACCACTTCCTTTTGTCCCCAATTAAAGTTCTGTCGGTCATTTTCTTATTTAAGAACCACGCTAATACGACCACCCCGTTAATACGACCAGATTTTGGTGGCCTGTTGGTGGTCGGATTAACCTGGTTCCACTGTATAACATGGCGATAACTGCATGATAGCGATCGGAAAGATCTTCTTTTGGATCAGTAGTTATAGCGAAACAAAAATGGACCACGAATAACACTTTACCATAGTATATTTTTAAATTACATTTTCAGTGCAATCTCCGAAAAGAGGAAGATTAGAAGTATTTAAGAGGAACCGCGAAGCGTGGCAATTTGCTTATATTTTGGATTAATTATAATTAACAAAGGATGTGAGTCGTCAAACTTCAAAACATAACTAATAAATAAATATTACGAAAAACAAGATCTTACCTAAATAGAAATAAGCTGTTGCCCTGCTGCTGTACAGTTTGGCATTCAGTTGGACATCGTTACAGTTCACTTGAATTCCTTCCGTGTAGAAGTATATGGCGTTATAAGCTTCTTTTTTTGAGTATTCTTTGTTACCTTCTTCGACGCACACTTCTGCTATCGTTGAAAAAAGAAAACATTATATAGTCAAATTATGATCGCACTTTGTTAAGGATATACAGTACTAATACATTAAATAATTCGTAATATGTTATTCATACCAGTCGCTTGAAATTTTTATTTTCTTGCAAAGTCCCATTTATACAAAAGGGCAATCAATAAAGCAATTAATAAATCGTGATTAGTCAAATAAGCTTATGCAGACGACAAAAGGGGTGCCTCGCCTAAATCCTTGCGGGTCGGTGACACAGTGCTGCTGACAACTGAAAAGTCAACATGTTTTTAACTTTTGTCTGAGTCATTTTAATGTGATTCATAATACAGGTACATAAGTAACAGTTATAAACGACGCTGGTGCTTAATTTAAACGGAACATGGCGGAACAATGTATTGTCGAGTCATGGACGTGAACGTGATTCATCATCCAATCACATTATTATCTTTTGCGTATATAAAAGTTGTGTAGTGTTTTCGAGCGGGGGTGAAATGTAATGGTCAACAGCAGCAGTGAAATGTTCTTTTTATTTTCATATATTCCTTCGTTGAACTGGATCTACAGCGGCTTTGTTTACATAGGCTCGTGTTGGGGGATTAGCACTTAATCTTCCTGTTTACTTTGTGACCACGCTGGTCAAATATAATGGGGCATTGGGGAGAGGAAAATCGCTCCCGGCATGCACTGAGTCTCTTTTCCTCCCACGAACTCTCCCCGTGACTTCCCCTTGGGAGCCTCTACCAAGGAGAGAGCACTCATGGAATTTCACCTTTTTAGCTCAGCAATCAGCGCATGCGCGATTGATGAGCTTTCGGGGTTGTGGGGAAAATTTGTTCGTTAGTTAGTAAACTTTTCTTGGTAATTCCGCTGACCAGTGTATAAGGCCTGGGAAATCACAACACTGAAAAATATTGCGGGCGCAATATTTGGTAGGCATTAGGGGTCGGGGGGGGGGGGGGGGTCGGGGGTTGTAGCCGGCCCTCATTGCAAAAACAAAATGGCGGGTTGTTTCTATCAGGACGGTATTTCTCTCGTCTTACACATTTAAAATATAGACCTTTTTGGAGTTCCGACGCATTCTGCGCCCGAATTCTGCGATTCCTTCGTTCCTCGGTTTGAGAAATGCTACTGAAGGATTGAAATTATTTCTTTCACGAACGGAAATCTGTGGTTTTTATATCGAAGCACATTTGGACCCATGCCCGACCGATGAATCAAGGGGTTTATACAACTTCAAAAACACCGGGAATAACAGAACGGTTCCACCAGGGCATATTTTAGGCTCAACCGCCGAAAAAGATCCGGGAAATTGAAGCGTTCAACTAATCTCTGGCGTTTGGAGCCCTTCACTTCAAATGGATTTCAAGACTTAGGATCTAAGAAAGGAAAACTGACACCACAGGACAGTCGGTAATTGTTATGTCTAGGTGTTATTTGCTTTATAACAAAAATTATTGTTCAACTAATCATTTGATTCCAATAAAAATAATATTTAACTTTTTAATTTAAACTTTTGTAATTTGGTATACAATTCGATCGATCGATCGATCGATCGATCGATCGATAGCTTTGAACCGAAAACAAATAAAGTGTTTATTTGAATCAATTCTCGGTTTTCACTGTCACGCCATAAATAAAAAAAAAATGAAGAATGAAGTCAAGGAATTGACATGTCGTAGATAATGAATAAATAAGGAATCAGTCCAAGTCTCAGGTCTGTGCGGTATTCCGTACTCGAGTTATTTGTCAAAATGTTCCACACAAATTTATAGAGCTCAGTATGGAAACGCCATGTTGGTGACCCTCTGAGGGGCACCAACATGGCGGCCGGAAATAGAAAAAAACATCTGGAGTTCACTTTTGCCAGAAAGGAGGTTTGTTTTCTCTTGTGAACTTTCGAATATTTAAATAAATATTTCTCCTTAAACTTAAATTGTTTAGAATGCTGAAAATCACCCGAAGAGTCATGTTTTAGATACGGAACAGCTCTGTCACGGCCGTCCTGCTGATGTCACGTACGATGAAAACTCGGAAATTTACACCGTTCTATTTTCAAAAGGAAGAATGAGATCGAGCTAAGAAATTGTGAAAATATATATATTTAGGTAATCTTCCTTGAATGAAGGTAAAAATTCTGTAGGCCTCGCGGTTTTGAATTTTAGAATTTGATGACGTCACGTGAAAACCAAGAATATTTTGGCTGCAAAGCCTTTTTGCCTGTTACTGTTGCTTATTGTGTTGACCTTAAGTTTGTTCATAGTTTCCAATTACATTGCTGAGCTGGCTCACGGAAGCCTTTGATTAGGATACGTGCAATTTACTAACCAATTTGAAAATAAAGTTACCTGCAGTTGTTTTTCTCACCTCTTATATTGTCATCATCCAAGTCCAGTTTTTCTTCAGGTGACGGAACTTGACCATCCGCCATGACTAAAAATACGTTGACAAAAGAAATATATAATTTTAGTTACTGTGATAGCTATTAATCGCTGTCAAATTGTCGGTTTTGTGCCCGCTTATCTGAGCGTAAACACGAATGCTAGTTATGACTTATATATTGTGTCAAACTTCTATCCTGTTTTGCTAGTTACGTTACACAAACCAACTGAAACTATGAAAAGAGTTTTATTATTCCGGACTTGTGGGTTAAGAATAATTAATGCTTTTGAGAGATTCAACGATTTCTGAAGATGTCCCGAACCCTTCCGAAGATTGCCGAATATGACCCGACGATTTCCGAAAATAACGCATGTGAAGATTTTCGAACGTTAAATTAAACCTTAATTTTACTCGGCCCCATGCGATTACATATACTTATCGTGACTCGAGATAGCGGCACACTTTCGATGGGTGATTTTTCATTATTGTTATGTTATATAACTAGTAATACGTGACTCGCAGGTCCTCGCGAAGCTTTTGTTGCCTAGTAACGGGCACGCGATTTGATTTGCAAGCTATAAGGCCGGTTTCCAAGAATCGCTGCAAGGGTTCTGAGAATCGCCGGACGAACGCCGTGTTTTTGCTATGCCACCGGATTTTGGTTTCTATTGGAGTTCGCTCGTCTCCCGATATCTGTAATAAATTGTAGCGCTCCTGTACTGTTTTCCTCACTTTTCCGTCCGAATGATCTGAAACCACCTCGCTTTTGTAGGTAAAATCTTCTTCGCAATATCGGATCGGCGAATTATTTTCAGGCACAAGTCTTCACGTCTACAATGAAAACTAAGCCATATGTTGATCGATCGTACTTTGAGAAATTCCTGAGTCGTCTTTCCTTTTCCTGTTGTCGATAACGGATTTAATAAAGCCGGGTTTTTTTTCACAAATGAACCGTACATACTAGTAATACGTGACTCGCAGGTCCTCGCGAAGCTTTTGTTGCCTAGTAACGGGCACGCCTGCGATTTGATCTGCAAGGTTTCCAAGAATCGCTGCAAGGTTTCTGAGAATCGCCGGACGAACGCCGTGTTTTTGCTATGCCACCGGATTTTGGTTTCGATTGGAGTTCGCTCGTCTCCCGACACATCTGTAATAAATTGTAGCGCTCTTGTACTGTTTTCCCCACTTTTCCGTCCGAATGATCTGAAACCACTTCGCTTTTGCAGGTAAAATCTTCTTCGCAATATCGGATCGGCGAATTATTTTCAGACACAAGTCTTCTACCCTGCGAGCAGAGTAAAGTCTTCACGTCTACAATGAAAACTAAGCCATATGTTGATCGTACTTTTAGAAATTCCTGAGTCGTCTTTCCTTTTCCTGTTGTTAAATTCGTTCGATAAACAAACTTGGAGTAAAAATTGTTATTCTTCAGCAGCCGTTCCTGTTTCTACATTTACGTGTACAAAAATTACGTCGAAGTCAATGTTATTAAGCAAAGAAACGGGGGTTAAAAAAAAGAACGGCCTGGATTCGAACCGAAAAAAAAAAAAAAAAAAAAGGACCATAGTAGGATTTGAACTGTCGCCCTCAATCCCGAAGATCAGATTTAAAAGTTAGCGCCTTAAGCCATTAGGCCACGAGCGCGCCGTGTGACGTCATTACTGTCAACCACGATTTCCACAAACAAATAAATATGATCGTAAAGGCCACACGAGAATTGCTCTCGCGTGACCTCTTTGGGGACAGAATTATAAACCCCGCTACGCGAGGCCTTCGGCCTCGCTTCGCGAGGAATAACTTAAATTCGTTCGATAAACAAACTTCGAGTAAAAAATTGTTATTCTTCAGCAGCCGTTCCTGTTTCTACATTTACGTGTACAAAGATTACGTCGAAGTCAATGTTATTAAGCAAAGAAAAGGGGGTTAAAAAAAAGAACGGCCTGGATTCGAACCGAAAAAAAAAAAAGAAGGACCATGTAGGATTTGAACTCGCGCCCTCAATCCCGAAGATCAGATTTAAAATAGGCCACACGAGCGCGCCGTGTGACGTCATTTCTGTCAACCACAATTTCACAAACACGATCGTAAAGTCCAGATGAGATTTGATCCCGCGTAAGCTCTTGACGGACAGCATTATAAACCTCGCTAAGCGAGGAATAAAATGTAAATAAAAATTAACATTTAATATTGTTCGTCACTCGACCCGGCAAGAGTGCATTGGGGGTTCCCAAAACCATGGCCTCGTGTATTTATTCTGATAAGTTTTCTACGCTAATTTGCTATAAAGTTATGAAGAAAATTTTCTTCATAATTATAAATTCTGCCGTCAGTATCCCCAGCATGTTTGTAATGCACACAACCACAACCTTCCCATCCTCTGCTTGTATCACAACAACCACTTCCCTCGCGTACTCAGAAGAAATCCAAAGGGTACGCGTTTCTCGTTGCGCGGAGGACATAGGCAGTAAATTTGACGCGCGTATTCAATTTTTTTTCGCTAAACGTGCATAATTGTCCCAGCTGGTGGTACAGATCATGGTCAGAAAGCGAATTTTCTAACTCATTCGATATTCAAGCTGTTTTTTCAAGATCAATCAGCGAGCTATTCGCACTCAAATTAGGCCAGATTGTAGTTCGATGACTGGTCTTTCGAGATCCGGAAGCTCTCATGATTCAATCGAATCGAAGAAATGTTTTTTTTAGGGAAAAATTTTAGAGGAGGTACGGAAATTGTCGGTCCGAAACTGTTTGAAGTTTATACAGGCCTTGTCAAATTATCAGTATTCAAGAAGCGAGTGGAAAACTTTGAACTGATAAAACTGCTCTCGCACGCTTTAAATCGCCGTAAAATCCGCATAAAAGCAAAGATAGGGACACACTTTATTACCATATTTGCGTCTGATAACAATGATTAAGTATTTTGACTTTATTTTATTAGGCAGCCCTAAAATATAATTTTAGAAAGATTAAGGCGGGGGTACACGTGAATTTCAAGAGAGCACCCCAGGTTGATAGTGGACTATTTTGGTGTCCATCTACTAATTTTTACCTTCAAATTTTAATTTTAAAACTACATTAAATCTTCAATATTTCTTATTTCCCTAAATTTTACAAATCCTTTGAGAAAAACTATTTCCTCCCAAACAAACCCAAAAATCACCCCAAAATTTAGATAACATAACATAGATTCATGAGATGAGCATAGAGTTTTTGGATTGTTTGAAACGTGAACGAGATATTTCCATTTAACCCATGTTAAGTCGCGGGAAAATCGCATTTAGGTTAAGTCCTGCCTTAAACATAGTGCTTTAACTATTTCAACCATCGTATTAAAATCTGCAAAGAGCGAGCCAATTTCTTTGCAAAAACCATCAAATGTAGTTTATAATCGAAGTTATGAAGACTTTAACATTTTTGAATTTATTCTTCACGAGCAACGGCATCTTACGAATATCAACCCAATATAATACGATGAACAAAACAAATATCGATATCCTACCTGATACTCAGTGGGCTGATACTCCAGTTACATTCTCATATTTACTGCGTTAACCTACAAGGAAAAAGATTGTCCATCGGTTACACGGTTAGCGTTCATCAAGATGCAAACACGAAACAGTTCGTTTTTGAGTGGACAGAACATTATACACAACTGACCCTAAATTATAAAGTTGAGTTGCTCAGTGTCAGGGGTTTTTCCCTTTTTCTCAGAACACTCGAGATTACCGCGTGACCTTATAACAATAGGCTGGATGCTTCACGCGATTAACAATGTAACCAATACAATCTTCCTTATTTTCTTGGAAGCTATAAAATCAACAGGGAACAAATGTTTAATTCCTAAAATGTTTTAGAGTATAAATCAGAATTCAGTATGAGTTAGTATGCGGTTTTTTAGCTTTTTGGTGGACGGAACTCGGTAGAACTTGGTAGAAACTGAAATGTTCTTCACGGTATTTCGGTTTCTGGTCGTTTCTATAATCGTTTCAGTAAGATGATAATGTCGATGATGTCGTGTGCGATGGGCCTGTAAATGTCCGATAGCAAAAGTAACGTGACTGTACGTTAAAGAGCGTTCATTGATGACAGAACAGACGGAAAAAAACAGCTCCTGTATTACTACTATGGCAGAAAACGAGCCAGCCGTGATGTCCTTCAGTCATACGGCTGCAGTCATAACTAACTTGGATACGAAATTCTTGGGAGCGCCCCACGAGAAATGTCGTCATCAGGAGAGCCTCGCCTTTGGCCTACTGATAGCACGACACAAGCGAACGACCGACATAGCTGGTTTTAATTTATCAACGAACTAATCAAAACCTAGAATACAAGATTAAGAAAGGCAATGCGATCACCGAATTTTAAAACTAAAACGAGTATAACTTACTTCAAGGAACTTTATACCTTTAGAGATCAGTGTAGATCGAGATGATTATGGAGTGCGAGCTCAAGCAAACAAACTAATGTACTTCAGTGTTAACTCAGACGAGACTGCCTTACTAAAAATTTGAGGGGTTTTGTACAATAGATTTGGAACGCTTTCAAATTACGGTCTGTTAATTTCTCTCAAACAAAACAATTGTTTCTGAATATTATCGCAGAAGCCAAGATCATCAGACTTAATCGAACTGTCTGCCACATCAACAATGAGTTCTCAAATTTACAAAATGTTGCACGCGATTTTGCACTCCCAAAATGAAAAGATAGATCCACCAACATTTCCACGATCAAACCAACCTCCGGGTCAGGTGGTGTGCGCACTACGATCGCTATGCATCATGGTCGGTATCCAAAATCTGCTCATTTGCGCCAAGACTTCGTGGAGTGTACATCTTGTGGGAAGCGACTAAGTTGACCAATATTCGTTAAATACGCCGTAAAAATCAGCGATTTTGCTCTATTTTCTTTCGAAAAAGTTTGAAGAATAAACTGCATCGAGTTCTCTGGGAAAATCAGTCTCCTCCAGTCTTGATAAATACCTTTTGTTCGTGATTCCCGGCATTTATGAAATGTATACAACCTTCTCTGACCTGTTCACTGAAACTGAACGAAACCGAAACTGCAAACGTACGCAACCTTTTCTCTTTCGTAGAAAAAATTACAATCTCTATAATCCCAGACAAGAAAACCGTGAAAGAGAACCAGTCGAACCATTTATTTTATGGTGTGAATGATTATTTCAAAGACTCCTGGCGTTAATGTATCCGACGACTTGATAAATATTCAATGACTTCCGTTTTATTAAATACAGTGCTTCATTGAATCATTTACAAGTACAAGCTGCACAGAGCGAGCGAATATCTTTGCAAAAACTATCAATGTAGTCTATAATCGAAGTTATGAAGACTTTAACATTTTTGAATTGATTCTTCACGAGCAACGGCATCTTACGAATATCAACCCAATATAATACGATAAACAAAACAAATATCGATATCCTACCTGATACTCAGTGGGCTGATACTCCAGTTACATTCTCATATTTACTGCGTTAACCTACAAGGAAAAAGATTGTCCATCGGTTACACGGTTAGCGTTCACCAAGATGCAAACACGAAACAGTTCGTTTTTGAGTGGACAGAACATTTATACACAACTGACCCTAAATTATAAAGTTGAGTTGCTCAGTGTCTACCAGCGCAAGTCGAATTGCATCAGTAATTTGGGGGTTTCCCTTTTACTCAGAACACTCGAGATTGCCGCGTGACCTTGTAACAATAGGCTGGATGCTTCACGCGATTAACAATGTAACAGCTATAAAATCAACAGGGAACAAATGTTTAATTCCTAAAATGTTTTAGAGTATAAATCAGAATTCAGTATGAGTTAGTATGCGGTTTTTTAGCTTTTTGGTGGACGGAACTCGGTAGAACTTGGTAGAAACTGAAATGTTCTTCACGGTATTTCGGTTTCTGGTCGTTTCTATAATCGTTTCAGTAAGATGATAATGTCGATGATGTCGTGTGCGATGGGCCTGTAAATGTCCGAAAGCAAAAGTAACGTGACTGTTAAAGAGCGTTCATTGATGACAGAACAGACGGAAAAAAACAGCTCCTGTATTACTACTATAGCAGAAAACGAGCCAGCTGTGATGTCCTTCAGTCATACAGCTGCAGTCATAACTAACTTGGATACGAAATTCTTGGGAGCGCCCCACGAGAAATGTCGTCATCAGGAGAGCCTCGCCTTTGGCCTACTGATAGCACGACACAAGCGAACGACAGACATAGCTGGTTTTAATTTATCAACGAACTAATCAAAACCTAGAATACAAGATTAAGAAAGGCAATGCGATCACCGAATTTTAAAACTAAAACGAGTATAACTTACTTCAAGGAACTTTATACCTTTAGAGATCAGTGTAGATCGAGATGATTATGGAGTGCGAGCTCAAGCAAACAAACTAATGTACTTCAGTGTTAACTCAGACGAGACTGCCTTACTAAAAATTGAGGGGTTTTGTACAATAGATTTGAAACGCTTTCAAATTACGGTCTGTTAATTTCTCTCAAACAAAACAATTGTTTCTGAATATTATCGCAGAAGCCAAGATCATCAGACTTAATCGAACTGTCTGCCACATCAACAATGAGTTCTCAAATTTACAAAATGTTGCACGCGATTTTGCACTCCCAAAATGAAAAGATAGATCCACCAACATTTCCACGATCAAACCAACCTCCGGGTCAGGTGGTGTGCGCACTACGATCGCTATGCATCATGGTCGGTATCCAAAATCTGCTCATTTGCGCCAAGACTTCGTGGAGTGTACATCTTGTGGGAAGCGACTAAGTTGACCAATATTCGTTAAATACGCCGTAAAAATCAGCGATTTTGCTCTATTTTCTTTCGAAGAAGTTTGAAGAACAAACTGCATCGAGTTCTCTGGGAAAATCAGTCTCCTCCAGTCTTGATAAATACCTTTTGTTCGTGATTCCCGACTGCTTGCCTCTGAGCAAAGGATTCGGCCCGTCGGGCAATAAACCTCAGGGCTCAGATCGCTTTGTTCGCAACCTCGATTCCAGGCTCTCTCTCCTTTTCCTCCTTGTCGTTGACTCAACGACAAGGGAGGAAAAGGAGAGAGAGCCTGGAATCGAGGTTGCTTTGTTCGATGATTCAGAGTCAGTGGCCCCATCACGAGCACGAGCGAACTGAAGGTAATTTAGAACAGTTCGGAAATTTTGATTTCTGGGCTCCTGAAATCGATTTGATCGTTTCTAAATATTGCTTGCATCGAAACATTTCGTCAAAAAGACTGAGGTATTGAAATAAATTCAATAGCTGATCTTCTGTTGTATGAGCTGCATGGTCTGCATGATTGGATGAATTATACTGATGCATTTCAATGTTTTATGTCCATTCACACTGAACCAAACTGATTAACAATACAGTATGTTATATGAAAACTGGATGCTTTGTTCGGGCTTGCTGTTGCTGGCTGTTATTGTTGTTTTGAGGGTTTTGGTCTTACATATTTTTTATAAATTGAGCACCACACTACCCCTGGTCTCCCCTCAACTACTCCTCAGTAATATTTGGACCTGTTGGCTTACAATATAGGAAGTGATAAATCAAATAAAAGAAATACTGCAACTGTTGTATGCTTGTTGTCATTGACAATTTTATAGGTATGATCCATACATCAGTAATATAGCAGTTTTTATAGGTAATAAAAATAAAAAGTATGAAACAGAAAATGGAATTTGTGTTTACAAAGCCTGATGGAGTCACCAGAGGGAGTTTGGGAGAATTTCATAGTTTCTGTTAGTTATTTCATGATTGCATTTAATTAAATTTTCTTAAACCTCCTGAAAACAGAATCACACATAAATAAGCATGTTATTGCTTATCAAAATTATATAACAGACTGTGTATAGCATACTTATGAACCTTTCAGTTTCAGAGCTGCATTAGCAGGTGTAATGGGATGAGATCAGAAAAATAATTATATTAAGTCTCTTATGGTGTCATGCCATGAGCAAATCAACTAAGGGATTTTATGAACTAAAAGCCTGGTTCACACTTGTGAGATAAGCACAAGCATAACCACAAGGATGTTTACACTTGCTATAAGCACAAGACGACATACACAAGCGCAGTGCTTTAGAAATTGTGATGAACATTGCATGATGGGAGTCACGTCAACAGCCAAATCTTGTGCTTGTGCATCTCATCTTGTGTATCTCACACCGGTTCACTCACAAGTTTTTCTTGTGCTTATGCTTATCGCACAAGTGTGAACCAGTCTTTAGGGTGCATGAACCCGGGAACAGTAATCTCATCATATTAAACAGTCGGTTTTCAAGGTCCTGTTTAGCAGTCAGCTCTATAATTTTAACTCGCACAGTCACCTTTTACAAAGTCTAAACCGGTGTATTTTGTTTTTGATCTGTATGTACATTGGAAAATATTTATAATAAACACTAGTCTTGAGCATGCAGACTGTAATTTTCACTAAAAATCTATTACTGTATATAAAAAGAAAAAAAAAATCAGGTTGTCAGCTAAGCAGATGATGTATTCTGGAAATTCATGTTCTATATGAAACTCCTCTCAAATTAACTTTCCCGTAAATCATTTCCCCCTGAGTGGCTGGTTTTAAATCTTTCTTACTTGACTAAATTCAAACAACTTCATTAAATCAACACAAAGCCAATACATTATTTTATTTATTTAGGGAAACATAGGGTTAACCTCTTGTTTTCCTTTTCAAGATTTTTATATGTTCATATATTTTTTGTGGCATCTTGAATGTTATGTTAAGTCTCCTACATCTCACATGCTCATCAGGAACCCTGGATAAAACATTGTTCATAATTACATGATTTTATAGATAAGACTGAATATTAATACATGTAAGGAAATATTTTGAAATTTTATACAAAGAGAATAATTATTATATAGATCTACATCAAAATATTCACTGCTATGTACATTGTACCAATATAAAGGACAGTGCTAAACCACGAAATAGCGAAACAGCGAAACACCGAAACAGCTATTTCTTATTTAATGGTTATATTTTGCTGATATAATTTCCGATGGAAAGCTAAAGCTATGTACAGTAGCCCCAGCAAGTTTATATTTGGGAGAAGCGTTGCGCGACGACACAAATGTTAAACGGCGACTGTATGTCACGGCGACTAGTATAGTGAAACATTAAACATTGAGCTCGCGACCTTAGATAAGTACTCCAAATAAAATAAAGGCTATAGCCAAAAACTTTAAGGCGCTTGTAGATCCACCCCCGATAAGTGGTCATGTACATGGCGTACTGCATGTAAGGTCACGCAATCGCACATACACTGCATCTCTTGAGTCTTTGTTCAGTAAATAACCATTACAAAAAAATAGCTGTTGCGGTGTTTCGTTAAAAAAAAAAGAAGAAAAAAATAGCTGTTTCGCTGTTTCGGTGTTTCGTTGCGGTGTTTCGCTGTTTCGTGGTTTAGCACAGTCCGCTGCCCCTAGGTCCAAACGTTGAAAAAGAAAAGGCAATACTTTCATCGGGGGTGTCCAGTAAAAATGCAGGGAACCATTATTGGGTCCTAGTGATTATGGAGCTGCAGGTCAATCAATCTTTATTTGCCCCTGGAGTAATTATTACTTACAATGGTGTTCTATATTAATGTATTTCATGGAGCAGGAGCTCTCAAGAAACCCTTTTGGGCTTAACGGGGAGAGCCCCTGTTACAATGTTTACGGATATATTAATATATATGACTGTACATACAATTATGAGTACAGTAATTGAATATATTATATTATCTTGATATGAGTAATTGAGTAATGAGTAATTAATTGTTCTTGTGTATTTCAACTAATAAAATTAAAATAAAGAAGTAATAATACAAATAAAAACAGAAATAGTTACATTTGTAGATATAATTTTTTTGATAAGTTTTTTGAATACGCTAAATGATTTGGAGTTTATAATGGCAGTTGGAAGGTTGTTCCAAATCTGACATCCTTTATATTTAGTGGAATATTTTTTATAATTTGTACGGGCATAGTCTTGTGGTTTTTGGATGACGATCTTGTGTTGTAATTATACAATTCCTTATTGAGCTTGAAAAGTCATTAAATGTTATAGGAAGCATTCCATTAAAATGACGAAATGTAAATAAAGCTATTGCTTCATCATTAATTTTATCCAATGGTAGAATAGATAATTGTTTAAACAATGGGCTTGCAGCCCTTCCAGTAGGCTCTCTCGAGTCTGGTCTTCGTTCCTCCCCGAGAAGAGACCAGCCTTTGGGGGATGAGCGTGGGCTCATTTTCCTGAACAGCGGCTGGTAATCTAGCCTACCCTTCCATAAAATTATCTACTGTGACACAGTGGCCTGGAATCCACCGCCTAATATTCTAGAGTAAAACCTACCAAACACGTATACAGTAGAACCCCGCTAACTCAAACTCCCAAGGGAGACAAAAATAGTTCGAGATAGCGGGGGTTCGAGTTAGCCGATAGTAACTGACTGAAAAACAAGGGCGAGGGGAATGGGTTTGAGTTTGAGATAGCAGGGTGTTCAAGTTAACCAAGTTCGAGTTAGCGGGGTTCTACTGTACGTATGTCTCGTAAGGAAAAAATCCCGTTCGTTGTCGATATTGAAGTCGATTCACCACTTGATACACCGAGTATTTGCCGCTTGCCAACATTGGCATACTGGTTACCAGATTTCTCTCAGGCAGAATTTTTAGTGTCCAGTGCATTTTCGGTCTGGGTGACGCGCTGTCTCTAATGGCGTCTCTTATTTACTGGCACATGCAAGAGATTTCTACACGTTACCAAGAGTACGAGGAATGTACTACATTCGAATCTTTTACGGTCAAAAGCAGAATATTACATCAAGTGTTACATAGTCGATATTCGCGAAATTTATACCCATACCGATGGATACTACAAGTACTGCAAATTAAGGAAACTTCTGCACGATTCTGCCAGCCTTACAGCAGCGAAAGGAATACTGACCTATGCTTAAGTGATGGATGTATGGCAGAAGAACGGACCAGTGGCCGCTAAACTGTTCACATGGATTACAAATCGAGAAACCGGGGAGGATTCGGATAAAATACACAACACACATGCAGCTTCTTGCGTTACACAATATCAATATGTAACGCTGCAGTTACCAAGCTGTGACAAGAACATGGTGATTTATACCAAGCACTATCATGACTATATTGGTAATCGTGATGATGAACTAAGCATCCACGTAATCTGTGGCGATTTAGACGCAACAACAGGCTATCGATGGCGGTCAACTCGCGAAGGTATAAAATGACCGGACGGTGCAGTGGTGACAAGTTTTTTTGGGGGGTGGGGGGTGGGGGTGTGGAGTTCTCATTCGGAAGTTGATATGCATAAACACATACAGCACATAACACATAATAGTCAAATACCGGGGGGGAGGGGTACTTCCCTATATAAGCTATATAGGTCACGTTTATCACCCGTCATTTTGAACTACTCTTCACTACAATAAAGAACATATTTGCACATTAATACTCGTTTCACGGTTTGTGAACGTGTTCGCCGTACCAAATATAATTACGAATACCAAGGGTGCTGCTATTAGAACTATACGTACAGCTTTGTAGCCCTAATAAATTCGTGAAGTCTGAAGTTCCCCTAGAATGACCGAACAGATATAAATTTTATAGCGCAGCTTAGAATTAATTTATAGATCTTTAAAAGCACACAATCGTACTAAAAGCTGGAATGGACAGGCGAAAAATTACACACCATTGCAACAGAGCTGTAAGTTATACATGTACCATTACGAGATTAGTTATTATTGTATATCAATAGGGTAGTTTCCTGTTGAGTCATGGAAGTTGGCAGGGAATTGTTTTCTTGGTATAATTTTCCTCAGGCCCCCCCTGACCTATAATTAATGAACGGTCCCTTATATTAAATTACTAATGATAACGTTATTTTTGAGAGATATTATTAATTTAAAAAAATCCTATAGCCACACCATAAGATAAATTTGTAATGGTTTATGGTTATCATCACCAGCTCTTTTTTTAATCTACAGGTCCAAAACATGATGTCCTGCACGACAAACTTATTTGGAATGGCACAAGGCCGTATATGGGGAGACAGCCAACAAGGATATCTTTCCCATACCAGAATTGAAGATTAAAAGTTTTGCTATAGACCTTTTTAAGGCTGGTTATGCCCCAAGTACGATTATGTACCTGTGCATTACAGGACTGTGCACCTGGGTATGTTTTTAGTACGGGAATAGTTAATGAGCCCAAGTGCATTTTGTTGAGTTATATATATATTATAAGCACACTGGAATTTTTAAGAACACGAGAGAAGTGCTTAGGGAAGCACGAGGTGTTGTCGAGTGCTTATCGCACTTCTAGAGTTTTCTTAAAAATTCCCGAGTATGTACATAACTCATCAGTGCATGATGGGCAAGTTCGCTATTTCCTTTATAAAATGGTCATGGAATTGCGCGCGCTCAAACTTGTGACATAGGCAGAGTGCATTATTTAACAAATAGATTCCATGTTGCCGTGCGTCTGTTCAGTAATAGATCACAGATGACGTCAAAATGTGGTAAGAACAAAAAAGTGGCCAACGAGCCGCTGCGGCGAGTTGGTCACTGATGTTCTTACCACATTTTGACGTCTTCTGTGATCTATTACTGAACAGACCCACGGCAACATGGAATCTATTTGTTTTATATAATTTTGGAGATATTCGCTTCGGATTTTCACTTGATTGTACGCTAAATAAGCCGATAAAAATTATGTCAACAAACATCGAGTTTAGGCCACAGTGTTTTCATGCAATCAAATAAAACTTTGTGAAAGCTAAACGGCTTTAAATAAACTACAGCTCAACTCAGCAAATGTTTCGAAAAGCAAATATTTAGAGACTAACCTCTATTCTGTCCTGATATGAGGAAAAACAATCTGAATTATTCCAGTCCAAATCCCGTTGCAAGTCGCTTAACCGGCGAACGATAATCCGCTAAATTTCTGGGATTCTGTTCACAATGAGCTAAAAGACCATCATATTTTCCTCCAAGTTCTAGCCAAGCTTGAACAAACGATTTAAAATTCGTATCAATTAACTACATTGAATTTCCTACGGAATATTTCCAGTTTGACGAAAATATTTCTCTGTTTTTGAGCGAAGGATTGTTTGAGCAGGCAGGGCGCCCTCGTGACGTCATTCGTGCGTCTGTACTCTAATAGATAACAGTTTCTAAATCAATCACGGCGCGAGTTTTTACACAGTGAATTATATAAAACTCGATAAAGCACGCTTGTGACGTAGGGCGCATGCTTTATAGAATTATAATGAACTTGAATTGACCAATCAGAGCGTGCGTTATATGACCAAAATGATATCACTTGCTCTACTAAGATGTTACAATAATATTTAAATGTAATACATGCTGAGAAGAACTGAAACATCATCCCCAGTGCCTTCTCTGTACTTCACAGGGCAGAGACAGTTATTGCTGGTTATCATCCTATCACAAAACCTTATAATCATCCACTACCAAGTTTTTAGTACCAATATCATTGGAGATTTCTAAGGTCATGTGACGTAGTATTTACCAGGGTCTAATCTAACTGCCACAATGAATATATGAGAAGTTCATAAAATGAGATTAGTGGTTGTATGGTTCAGGTTGTATTTGGCCACAATAATGTGATTGGTTTGAAAGGGCATTTTTCAGAAAAAGTATTCTCACTTATAATTTTATAAAATAAATACTTCTAAGTTTGTAACATAGTTTATTTTTAAGTACACACTATAAAACATATTAAGTTAATGAAAGTCAATGTTTTAAGAGGATTATTAACGCGCATTTTGTCATCTTTTCACAGCACCTGGAAAACTCACAAGAATCCCCCGCCCAAAAGATTCCCTAGCCTGGCTGGTGCTTTGAGGCGTTTTGTTAAGTCCCAACATATGGAGAGGTGTCGTCATTCGCCCGGCATGCAGCCATTATTTGCACAGGATGTTGAACATCTAATCGATACCTGTGGAGTGCAGACTCCAAAGCAACTGCAAAGTAAAGATATGTTTGTGAATGAAATTAGCAGTTATAAATTAATTTATTGTTAATGTCATTGAAAACATCCATTGACGGGGTAAGAGGAATGCTCCCTTTCACTGGATGTGAAATCTTTTTACTCACACCACATCTTTGCTTCAATTTCATTACAGTGTCTTTCATGCTTTCCGCTTCATTTCACTCCGGGAGCCGGGCAGGATCGTTCACTGGCCCAAAAAGGCGCTTGAACGCAGAGGGTATGCTTGAATCAATGAATGACGACCCTCCACCAATTGCTGCCCACATGAAGTTGGGGAGCATATCTTTTGGGTATATATCACTGTTATTATTAATAAATTATTGTTACATGTACATGTATGTGGAGGGTCAGTTTTTAACGAATTGATAAGCTCCTTAGGCTCGATTTCCGCCGCTCACTCGAGTCCGGTCTTCGTTCCCCGGGGGGAGGAGCGCGGGCTCATTTTCCCGAACAGCGGCTGGTAATCGAGCCTATAAGCTCCTCTACTCCCTTTAAAAGAGATAAAAAATTTATCAACCCTCTATTGACCCCCAAGCACCTTGTTATTATGATAAGCATGACACTGCAAGTTGGAAATATGTAATGAGCCGAATACACGCTTACGCCCTAAGCATGAAAGCGAGGCCTAAGGGCCACAAGATTTCCCGCAAACTTTAAAAAAGTGGAAACATGGCTGAAGAAAGATCAAGAAACAACATCGAGCGATTTAGAGGTTGTAAAATTACCCCGGAAGTTGTTATTGAAGACTTTGTTGGCCTTTTCATCACGAATTCAGAAAAATCCAGTCGTTTACATTTCAACAAAAACTTCGCTTTTATTTTCTATAAATGCTCCAGGAATATCTTCTGGGGTTAATTTTACAACCTCCAAATCGCTCGATGTTATTTCTTCAGCTATGTTTCTACTCTTTTAAAGTTCGCAGGGAATCTTGTGGCCCTTAGGCCTCGCTTTCATGCTTAGGGCGTATTAGCGTGTATCCCTCCCTCTTTAGCCTGTGAGCAGAGGTCTCATATTTCCTTTGCATGCACGCTATCTCTCTTAGGCCCCCATTGTAATTAATTTTTTTTAAATTGTTTAAAAAAATCTTACATAACCATGTGATGTTGCAGTTTAAAAATTGATGGTGGAATGGACTGTTTCCATCTAATTTATCACAATGAAACAAGCTAAATTAAAATGGGAAATGTGAAATTAGTATTCATGATTGTTAAATTATTTTATATCCAGCAAGGACGAAACTGGATTGTCAATGACAATGATTTACATGTACACATATGAGAAACAAGATGGTACCAATCGTGCCCACCGGTAAGGATTTGTTAGTACCACGTTGCTCTATATATGTTATCGTTATCTGTGGTATATTGTGTGGTTCCAGAATATATCCATACCTCCCCCACGGAAGGTTTTTTGGTGTGAACCCCCCCTCCCCCAGGAATTTCCAGTTTAGCTTCATACTTTCCTTTAAATAGTTTGGCCTTTGAGACCCCCCTCCCCCTCGGAATTTCCAATGACCTTCCTTGGGGTGGGTATGGATATTTTCTGGAACCGCACATTTGTTAAAAATGTTACCTCAGCTAATTGCATCAATTTGTTTTCTCCTTTAAATTCAGAGAGATTAGATAAAGTGGGGAACTAGAACACCATGAAAAAAAAGTAAAATGAATTGTCTTAGGGCATTTATGGTTGGTTTATTATTAAGCTGTCATTTTCAATTATTCTGTTGGGGAAGGAGGTTAAGGTTGAATAATAAGATTATGGCATGGTAAAAACTGAAGGTTGGTTTGGAGGAAAACAGAATCTCTGAATTATTTAAATGTAGTAATCATGGCCTAATGTCATTACTGTTAAATGTTATCAAACTTTTGTTACTGTCATAAGACACATTGTGCTAAACCATGTTCCATCTGTCACATTATATAGGCGTCCATACCACTTCACACCATTAGAAGAGGGGTCACCATATGATCCAGCTAAACTTGGATGTTTGCTTCTGTCGGTAAGAGGTGCATTTGAACAAGACCCACTGACAGCTTATGCAGAGGACAATTTTGATATCGAAGAAGAAGCCAAGTCATGGCCACTGCTATGCCAAGTCGACCAGTCTAGTGGGTCATATTTTTAATGTGAAGGGTGTTTATGAGAATACTAGTAAAATAATAAATTTTCATCTATGGCAATTCAGTCGATTTATTAGTAAATTATAAATAATAAATAGATTGAAAAAGTAATGGCCAAATTTATTTACAGAACTAGTGCCTCTAAAAAGCCTTCAAGAATGCTTCTGTCAACACAATCGTACTAAAAGCTGGAATGGACAGCCGAAAAATTACACACCACTACAACAGAGCTGTAAGTTATACCATTACGAGAAGTTATTATTAAAAATTATTGGATGATGTTTTTGTGATGTCCAGAATAATAAAGGTCGAGGTAAGAGATAACTCTTACCGAGACCTTGATTATTCTGGATATCACAAAAACCGAATCTAATATAAATTGTTTTATTATACATTCAACGAAAAAAAAAAAAATGCTTCTGCCACCGATGTTGTTTACTTTGCGGTAAGCAACGCAAAGTGTGCGAACTTGACATGATTACCCTGCGATTACCTGTGATCCTCTCGCGAACTTGACATGATTACCCGTGACCTTGAGTGCACTTGACATGATTGTATAATCTGCAGGTAGATGACGTAGATGCTTTCAAAGGCTCTGATTTCGAAAACTGATTCACTGTACGCTTTCGGCCAATCAGAAAAGAGATAGTGAGTTGAATGTATAATAATTATTATTATTGTCAATAGGGTAGTTCCCTGTTGAGTTATGTTTGTGTCACAGAAGCCTGTCGTGAATAATAATTATTAAAACAGAAAACTTTTATATAAATCTACCGTTTTGGCCTCTCATGAAGAACTCAAGTTGATCTTATGATATAAAATTTACCCATTAATTATAACCAGAAGCTTATAAGCTTCTGATCATATCTATGGCAGATGTTTCTGATTGGTTCTCTGCACACATGTTTGTTACATAATTTGAGTGCTATAACATGGGTGTCTAGTGACTGCTGTCCAATAAAGTCGTTATTTAGAGAACATTTCATGACGAGCCAAATAACGGCTGCGAAGGAGACTATAACAGTGCTCGAAATTAAAAAAAAAAATCCAAGTTGTCCTTATGCCAAATGCCGGACAACCAAACCCCTGACTTTGGTTGCCCTGATGACTGCTTGGTTGTCCTTAAAATATTATCTAACCGATTGCCTAATAAACGTTTTGACTCAATTTTCACAATTCTCTGAAGTGCATTAATTCAAATAATAAATTCACAATGTTTCACACAAAGTTACTTTATGTAACTACTTGTTTACTTTATTCAGTGCCAAGGTTCAATGCTTATAACATGTCTGAGTCCAGGGCTCGAAATTACTAGTTGCCAAATGCAAATTTTTAGTTGCCAGATTGTAAAATCAAATAGAAGCTAGTTTAATTTAAAAAAGTGTTTAAAATCATTATGGTTGCGAAAATAAAAACAAAACAAGCTTTAAAACAAACAAATTACATATTAAGAGTTTCCAGCCACTAACTTTAAATTGTAGCTAATGTGAGCCAAACACGATCGCAAGTAACCAGAGACACAACCCATCAGCATACATGATGTACTCAAGATTTTCACTACGCTTCCAATGCATTATAGGGCGATTTGAACCCAGAAACTGTGAATGCCACTTGCGTGAGCTACTTACGTGTATAAACTTCGATTCAGTTGATTTTAAAAATCTTGGTTGCTTCCATTTATTACCTGAAGATTACCCCTATATTTGGAGCTATTTTCCTGTGTGAAATTAATCGCTTCTTTTCGTTATTCTGTTGGACATCACAGAAACCTTCAAACGTAAGTACTTCGATCGATTTATACGTGGGTTATATGTCCGGTGGCTTTTTCTCGGACGACCGGGCCTTTAGTTTTACTGAAAAGTGGTTGCCCGAAACACTTTTTAGTCGTCTCGGACGACCGGACGACCGCTAATTTCGAGCACTGCTATAATATTAGTGGATTGCTGTAATTTTGTAAAACTGATGAAATACATTGGTGTCTTTTTGACTAAAAAAAGTTCCCAGAGACTTCCTAACCTCAAATTTTGTTATTGATATGGCCCCAGTTGTTCAAAGGGTGGATAACGCTATCCACCGGATAAATCGCTACACAGTGGATAAGTGTTAACAAAACAAACTACGCTATCTGTTGGATAGTGATTTATCTGGTGGTCCTGGTGGATAGCGTTATCCATCCTTTGAACAACTGGGCCATGATATTATTAGTCATTGGCCCTCGTGTTGTACAATTCAGGGAGTTACTGACCTCGTAAATCCACCATGCATTTGCCAGATTACTCTCTGAATATTGTACTAATCTCAGTCAAATTATTACAGTTGAATCTTGCAATCTCGAACTCGGTTATCTCGAACACCCCGCTATCTCGAACTCAAACCCATTCCCCTTGCCCTTGTTTTTCAGTCATTTACTATCGGCTATCTCAAATTCCCTGCTATCTCGAACTGTTTTTTTGTTCCGCTTGAGTGTTCGAGATAGCGGGATTCAACTGTATTGCAAATTAAGACTAATCTAATGCCCATATCTCAGCTGTCCCTCAGATGGGTTGTTCTGATCAGCTGATGTCATGATTATTAGCTCAGGAACAGAGAGGAACCTGGGAACTAACCCTTTTGGGCGGGGCATACCCAGGCATACCATACGGGGCATACCAGCTTGCAGATTTTCTTATCACTTCTTATGCCTTTTATAAGTTCAAATGTTTTGCCGCTTCTCTAAAGCTCAAACCACTCAACTCTTTCTTGTGTTTCAGTAAATACTTTTTGACACTGGAACTAGAAGTCCGAGCATATTGTCTGAGAGCCCAGCCGATTGCCTTCCTGATGAAAAACTCTCCCTCATCAGCCCTTAGACTACAGAATCGAAACAACATCTTCTCGTCGGTTTCCTCTTTGTAAGAGAGTTGATGCAATAAGGCAGTTCTCCTGAGCCACATATTTTCATGACAGATCCATTCTTCCATGATCGCTTTCCCCAATTCGCGATGTTGCCTCACGAGTCCCCCAACCATTTTGGAAAGCGAGTGCATCAACGGTGTCCCACCACGACTTTGTTGTGATCAAGTCTTCCATGCACTGCATGTTTGCTTGAAATTCTGTTGTGGTATCCATGTTCTTCTCGAGATAATCAATCGCAAATTGTTGGAATTCTCGTTCAGGTTTTGCCCACAAAAGAACAACAAACTTTCTAGTGTCGTCTGAATTCAATTTCTGCTGAAGGAATTCTTTACAAACGCTCTTCCTCAAAGGGCTGCTTATGCCAAAAAACTCGAACTGATCCCTCATGTATTTCTTCATAGACTGACTTCTCTTGCGATCGGCATTCTTGCGAAGTTCCCGAGCTACTTTCTTCACAAAGGACGTCACCCCGTTTGAATCTGTTTGGTCTTCCTTTTCTACTTTCGTTCGCTTTTTCTTCGATTCGGCAGATGAAGTTGCTCTCCTTTTACTCATCGTAGCTAAATAATCTCGGTGAAAAGGCGTGTAGGAACACAGACTACTCACTTTTCGAAGTTGGTAATAACAAGGAAATTTACTTTTGTGCAAATTATATACACCACCCATTCAAAAAGTCACGCTAGCACTGAACAGTCACGCAATCACAAATTAAAGGACACTTCATGAGTAATATTTGGCGTAGTTATTTGACGGGCGCATGCCACACCGGTATTCCAAATCCTCGTGGCACAAAAACTATGAATCACTGAATGAATACATTGTTTGTCGTCAGACATTTACTTCCCAGGACACTATTTTGCGCCAGAAAGCTAAGCCAGGGACAAATCTTCCTTCCAAAACAATACAGACATATCTACCGTCTTACTAGTTCGTCTTCGTCGACTTTCAAAAACGATTTGAAGAAGTCAATATTTTTTGTTGGAATACAAACGATGTCTGATTCCAGTGCAGAAAATCCAAGCCTGTTGGACAATTTAAGGAAATCGGTGAAGGAACAGGTATGTTGGAAATATTTTTCACTGATAAAGCAGAGAATTCATGCCCCAAGATATTTATTTTGGTTTGTACAAATATGTTTGTACCATCGAGTCATTTTACTGATTTCCATATCATGCCATATTCGGAAGTTTGAGCGGAAGTAGAATTTCCTCACGTCACGGAAACCTGTTCATGAATATTTTCAGAGAACTATAGATATATGTTACTTATTTTGGGCTGTTCTGCGATAATTTATATCAAGCTGAACGGATTTTATTTTATTATAAATCCCTACATTAGTGCCCAGCTGTCTTGTGTTGTGTGTACAGTCCATGTATTGCATCATCCCAAGAAATATCACCATATCACCAGGTTCCCCCCTAAAGCCCTGTTAAAACGGCGTATGATAGTCGATGATAGTCCATGATAGTTGTATCGTGTGCTGTTTGACCAGGAATTAAGGTTGAGCCAGTGGCCGGCCAGGATGTTGTAAAAGAGTGGAACAATCTTTATGAATTTGCCCAGGGATAGGGAAATTATCCTGCAGGGGAAATCTTGCAAGGCAAAGCCCCCTGGTTTAGATTTTCCCTCGCAGCCAATTCGTCTTAATGCCCAATTACAATCTTTGTTCTACGCCATTTATATACCGAAATTTTCTTATTGTAATTTACTTACTAAAACACTACTGTTAGTTACCCTTATTATAATTTGTTTTTCTTCACCTCCCGCCTCGAATAGTCCTGCTAATTTGCGGGAGGTGAAAATCTATGTACTTTAACCCAAGACTTAACAAAGCTTGTTGTTGCTTGTTGTTGTCTTCCAAAATTCCCCTTGCTCCATCTTTTGAACTTCTAACAAACAAAGAACTGCAGAGGCATGTTCGACGCCAATTTTTGCGCCATAATTCCTTGTGCGACTACAATGTGTAGATACCTCAATAATCCCCATCCCCACCCCCACCCTGGGACAAGACGACTTGCAAAATTCCCCACCCCCAGGCCACAAGGGCTGACTTTGTCCTAGGGGTTGCCTGAGGGTGGGGGAGGGGGGGGGGGATGGTAACAGTAGGAATTGAACCATGCATTATTTGTACTGCAGTATAGATCAGCTGAGAAAAAAGAGTCACAGCTGGTGTAAACCTATGTGCGATTTTCCCGACCCAATTTCAGACCTGACCCTTAAAAATTCCCACCTTTTTACGACAAAATGGCAAACAACTATACCCTATTTCAGACAGGTAGGCAAAAACATACCTCATTTGAGACCAAAAACAGCTACATGTAAAAACCATGCCCTTTGGGGCGGCATAGGGGAGTTCCCGCTGGCAGATTGGTAGACTAGAGAGACACTCCATGATGTGAACTTGATTTTGAGCTGATTAATCTGTCTTTGCCTCAGGGTGACTTGGTAAAAAAGCTAAAATCCGAAAATGCTCCAGCACCTGATGTTGAAGTGGCCATCAAAGAGCTTAAAGTCAGGAAAAAGGCTCTTGAGAACAAGGTACCTTAATTCAAGCATTTAATAAGATTAAACTAGGGGTACCATATTGGAAGTGAAGTGCTGCCACATTTGTAATTTCATTAATAAGACAATGTCACGCAAGATCCTTTCGTGCAATTGCGTCTCAAAATAACCTTATAATAACAAAGCTCAAAACCAACATCTGGTAGTGACAGACACATTTGTTACAATGTCACAGCCAGATTCGTCTTTGCCTTCCAAATATTTAATTTTTGAGACAATTCAAGTACATGTAAACCAATTGTGAACACAATGCAACGTGTCCAAATATTTAATTGTCGATGTGATTCAAGTAAACCAATGCGACGTGCGTGCGTGAAATCGTAGAAAAAAGGAGCACGTGACTCGGATCTCACAAAGGTCAGTTCATATATATGTTCACTAGAAACATGGCGGCTTGGTAATAAAACAATGTCTCAAAACAGCCGAAATCGACTATAATCAAGCATCAGAGCATCTCAAAACAGCGTCTCCTCGGGCGCGCAAAAGAAATCCCGAAAACAACAATCGTCTCTTCTCGTGCAAATTTGAGCGTGCAATGGTCGTCACCAATCAGACTTTTCACGCGGAGGGGACTGGGTACTGCTAACAAACATCTTACCGGCAGACGGAAATCCTGAAATCGAGTCTCAGGACAGAATTAGGAGGCTGTCCTATGCGGGCAGCAATAAATAAGTGATAATTAATCTAATCATCAGGACCGACAGTCCATCACCGTGGTCTTATTATTGTTAAATATTTTACACTGTATTTTTGTTTTATTTCTTTAGGAGAAAGAACTAGCCCCCAAACAAGAGAAGTTTGACAGATCAAAAATGGAGGACTTGTTGAAAAGACGCTTCTTTTTTGTCCCTTCCTTTGAAATATATGGAGGTTGGTTGAATGGAATATTAATATATACAGCAACTAGTCTCCTGTGGGAGGTGTGGTGGCCTAATGGTTAGTGCATTGGACTCCAGCCCTGTCCAGAGGTCCAGGTTTGAGTGCTGGCCGGGTCATTGTGTTTTGTTCTTGGGCAAGACACTTTACTCTCACAGTGCTTCTCTCCAACCCAGAGTATAAAATTAATAGGTATCAGTGAAATCAGTTCAGTTCAGTTCATTTTTATTCACACTTATTCCGATTACAATAAATTATTAACAATCATAAGAAGAAGGAAAAAATAGAAAAAGGACAGAGCAGGTATGAAATAACATTTTTTAAGGGGGAAGTGTGTAGTGGCCAAAGGAGCAAAGCTTTCGTTGGGCGCAAATGTTGGGGAAACCTGACACAAATGGTAAGGGGAGTACTTAGCGATATTCCTAGCTAGTCACCGAGTCATGCTATTGAAACTGGAGTTAAGTGCCAGACAGTCTTTTTAAACAGTTGATTTAATGATATTTGTCATACTAGGTGTGGCAGGCTTGTATGATTATGGACCATCTGGCTGTGCTATGGAGGCCAACATGGTCAACATATGGAAATCACACTTTGTTCTGGAAGAGCAAATGTTAGAAATCAGGGCATCACTGCTTACACCTCATCAAGTTCTCAAGTGAGTATGTAAAATTACTCATGAATTGCTGAACTGCCAAAATATCCCCAGAAACGCCTGTGGAGGAGGCTGCATCTCTCTATTAGCCCCCTTCCCCCATTTCCAAGATGGTTTGTAGCCAAGACAATTATTTTTATGAATTATTTTGAGGTAACTACTGGTATATTGTTTTTGGAGGGGGGGGGGGGGGGGGGGGGGGGAGAGGGTGCATGGAGGGTGATGGGAAGGAGGAAAAGGTGAGAGCTTCTTTTATTTTATTTTCTCTTATCCCTTCCCATTGACCACTGCACATCCTCTCCCAAATCCCCCATGCTCAGCTGTCTTGAATACCTAAGAAGCCCCTCCCCCATCAATCCTTTAATTTGAAATGTCTCAACATTTCATGTACCTAATAAGTATTTGGTAGTAAACTAAGTACCAGTATTTTATTTTGTTACTTGTAGAGCATCTGGCCATGTAGATAGGTTTGCTGATTACATGGTAAAGGATGTCAAGAGCGGTGACTGTTATCGAGCTGATCATCTATTAGAAGGCCAGTTTCTATAATCACTCTTTTGATTGTTACTCAAATGAATAATCTTAAAGCTGGTTAATTGATGAACATAAATTTATTGTGAAAATGTGTGGCATTAATCCTTTCATTCCCAGAGTCAAACCTTGAGTCAATAATTAAATGTGGCTGCACCTTCTGAGTCTGTGGATGAAACCTACATGAAACCTTCCATTTAAATGGAAACTATCAAGCAGTTCTTTCAAGTGGTGCTGTCTGTTTTTGACAATTTTGCAAAATGAAATAATTTCAAGACTTTTTCCTAAGTTTTGAGCTTAGCACTCTTGGGAGTGAAAGGGTCAAGGCTAGGTTTTTTTTGTCAAGTAAAGTGTGTATAAACTACATTTTTTTTAACCATTTAATTTTTTGTTTGTTTAGGTCACCTTGAAAAGTTATTAGCTGATAAAAAACTGGATGAAGGATTGAAAAAGGAATATGAAAGTGTTATTGGTCAGGTGAGCACTTGGAAATCACTTGCAAAAGTCATGGAGACTGCATCTGACTGGTTACAGTATGAGTTTACAATATCATCAGTACTATGTCAGGTTGCATTAACAATTCACTGGTGGAGGGAGACACTGTGAGAGTAAAGTGTCTTCATCTGGAACACAACATATATTAGGACCAGGCATGAACTCGGACTTCTCGATCCAAAGTCCAACGCCATTGGGCCACTGCACAAAAACTAACTTTTTTACAAACAACAAATCTAGCAGATCTATAACCCTCTGCACACATTACATACCTATGATGCTAGGTTCTTATAACCCTCTGCTCGCATTACGTACCTATGATGCTGGATTCTTGTAGCTCTCTGCACGCATTGCTTACCTATGATGCTGGATTCTTATAGCCCTCTGCACGCATTGCTTACCTATGATTTTGGATTCGTATAGCCCTCTGCACGCATTGCATGCCTATGATGAGTTTATTTTATGTTTGTTTCTTCAGATTGACAACTATGGAATGAAACAACTGGGCGAGCTACTAAAAAAATATAATGCTAAGTCACCGGTGACAGGAAATGACTTGACTGATCCTGTAGAGTTCAATTTGATGTTCACAACCTCAATTGGTCCCAGTGGGCTCATCCCTGGGTAAGGACCATGCTGCCATGGTGCTACATTGTAACATTAAATAAGGACCCCAAATAATGTCCTTACTTTCATAATAAAATGATATGTTTGGTAGGGTTCTTTGTAGCCGTTAGTTTGGGAAAAGGTAGCAGTTTTTATCAAAAACGGGTGTCATATCGTTTATAATGAAAGGTTTTAAGTTTTGTTGAGTTTTGTAGCCTAAAAATACTGTATGTTTTGTTTCATTGATATACAGTTATCTTAGACCAGAAACAGCCCAAGGTATCTTTGTTAATTTCAAGCGACTCTTGGAAGCTAATAATGGAAGGCTGCCATTTGCTGCTGCTCAGATTGGACCTGCCTTTAGAAATGAGATCTCGCCCCGAGCAGGACTTCTAAGAGTAAGGTAATAAAAGACTGGTACATTTCCAGGGCTAAAAATTAACTCCAGTGCTTGGTGGCCAGTCGGGCCAGTTTCCTTGAATTCTTAGTGGCCCAGGCCAAATTAAAGTGGCCCTTATTTTCCTCAAGTTGATTAAAAAAACACATTTACTTGAATAAACGGTTTAATACTGCCGCCTCTTTACAAAGGGAGCAAAACGCGTTATCTTGGACAACAAACCACGGCCTCCCCTGAGTCCAGCTTTTCTGAAATTCCTGTTTCCTTTTCGTCTTTTCGTAGTTTTTGCTACTTTCTACGGCATCTTCCTTGGTTTTAGGTTTTTTTGGACGGCAGCGGCTCACATCCTTGGAGAAATCTCCACATTCTGTGGGTTTTACATCAGAATTTATATGCCAAAACCTGGCGAGAAGTATGTTGACGATAAACATGCGAGACTCGAAAACGTGCCGCATAGAACTCTGGGTAAGACTGGAGTCATGTGGCAATAACAAATCAAAATGGCGTCCAGATATATTTGCGGATCGATCTAAATACACGTGAAACTGTTAAATCGGCTCGTTAAGAACTAAAAATCCACTAAAGTCAATGAACTTAGAGTTGAGGAAAAGAAAGGAAAGGTAGTCCAATTTAACTACCGGTACATATTTTATTTTTATTTTAACTTCGTACTTTGCAGCTTTTCTAAGCTTATATCGTAGTCGCCCTTCGGGCGATCAAACCTCAACTTTTAGTCGCCCTGGTCAGTTTTAAATCGCCACTGGCGACCTGGCGACCGTTAATTTTTAGCCCTGCATTTCCCCTTATGTTTATTATCTCTGACTTCATTTGTTCCCTACATAAGACAAAAATCCCATTTCCTGCGCGATATATATATATATATATATATATATATATATATATATATATATATATAATCAGTAGATGGACTACTCAATTTTTGAGCACATATGGGTTTTAATACAAATCTGTTTCATAGACCAACGGAAAGTTGGTCCACTCATCAGTTAATTTCCATATACACTGAAACATCAGTAGAGGTCTACAACAATATATGATCGCGTAAGATGAACCGTTAAAATAAACCGTTACATTTCAAAATCATCAAATAAACCGTTAAAATAAACCGTTAAAATACATGTGCGCGCTTAATTGGCTGCGTAATCTGTTAATTATACATTAGAATGTACTTTCGTCGGTGTCTGCATGTTGATATGAGTTCATTGCGCTTGTTTAAGGTTGCCATGTGTGGTTTAGTTATTATAAAGTGTTTCTCTGTATTGCATAAATTGCATCGCTTGGTGAGATTTGTGTAAGGTTTGGCTTTGGCAAGGATTCTCCACGTGATTGTAAAGTCTTCTTGTTTATCCTTTAGCTGCCACAGGTGCTTGCTAAGCTCAGTGTCATTCTTGCGTTTCTCATGCTTGAATGACATCTGGTGATTTCTCCATCTGGTTTTGAACTCTGTTGCTGTCAATCCTACGTATGTCTCAGTCGTGTCTTTGGTCGTGACCTTAGCTTGGTAAACAATTTCTTTTGACAAGCATTCTCCTTCTAATGGGCACTGATCTTTCTTTCGGCAGTTGCACGTTTTTGCAATTCCTTCTTCTTGTGGTTGCGCGGCTTTCTTTAGGATGGCTTTGTTATGTCCGTCTATTATTTGTTTAACATTTGGCATACAGCTGTAACTTATTTTAAGTGTATTTCTGTTGAATATTTTCTTCAATTTGTGGCCAGTTGGGAAACATTTGTCGATTAGACTGATGAACGCTCTTCCTATGTTAGTTTTGACGTTTCTGTTGAACGGTGGGTTCAGGCTTAAACTTTTTACTTACAAGGACACCCAAATTCAAAATGTGCAGTTCCAGAAAATATCCATACCCACCCCAAGGAAGGTCATTGGAAATTCTGAGAGGGGAGGGGGTCTCAAAAGCCAAATTTTTTAAAGGAAAGTATCAAGCTAAACTGGAATTTCCAAGGGGTGGGGTGGGTTTAAACCAAAAACCTTCTGTGGGGGGGGGGGGGGGGGGGGGGGGAGTATGGATATTTTAGCCCAGCAATGAAACCCCAAACCATAAGATATGTTAGACTCGATTTCTGCCACTCTCTTCATTCCTCCCTTTGGGGGGAGGAGCGTGGACTCATTTTCCCAAACATTAAGGCTGGTAATCAAGCCTAAAGATATGTTTGTTAGACCAAAACAGTTTTCCTCCCAACCCCCTCAAGTGTATGCTTGGACCCCGTCCACTTATAACCCACTCCACCTTGGGCTCATGTTAGACTGCCAGTGTGCTTTTAAATGTTGGACTATTTTATTTGTAATTACTTTTGCTTTTGTTTTCCTTAAATTTATCTAGAGAATTCACATTAGCTGAAATTGAACACTTTGTTGATCCATGTGACAAAAGTCATCCCAAGTTTGAGAATGTCAGTTCTCAAACAGTAACACTGTATCCTGCGGAACATCAGATTGAAGGACAACCCGCTGTTCACATCGCTTTAGGGGATGCAGTCAATAAGGTCAGTGGTGATCTGTTATGTTACTTGTGAGAGGGGCTATGTCGCGCAATTCAATTACGATGTCACGCAAGTTAATTGCTATGCCACACAATACATATGTTATGTCACGCACAATGATAACAATGCAGCTTGCTTTCAACAAGAGTGTTTTTTGGGGCGGTACTTTATTTACAAATTATTTTAATTTATTGCCAACTGAAATATTTCTGTATTTGATTGATGTCACCAGAAAATCGTTAATTCCCAGACCATGGGGTACTTTCTTGGCCGAGTGTACCAGTTCCTGTTGAAGGTTGGGGCCGACCCGAGTAAGATCCGCTTCAGACAGCACATGTTCAATGAGATGGCGCATTACGCCTGTGACTGCTGGGATGCAGAACTCCTCACCTCCTATGTGAGTAGCGGTTTTTGTCCTGCCTGGTCTGTATGAAAAGGATTCACTAACTGCCTCGTCCCCAGGCGTCGCTCCTTGTTTGAGCGCGGTGCGCGTGGGGTTGTGTGATTGTTGCATGCGAGAAGTTGGTCCGCCATTTTAAAAGCAAGATCTGCCAGGCGCTCTGCGCTTCGCCTCCTAACCATCAAGCCCCGCGCTCCCTTTTTCCCCGCTTGCAACGTCGCCTGGGACGAGGCAGATTCACTAATACATCAACACAAGAGAGAAGGATCTAAGAGAAGGATTCCCCGCGCCCCATGATATTTTTTGACAATATATTAATAGTTTTGCACCATGCTGTGAAATATATTTTATTTCCTTCTCATGTTGCTCGAACTGACCAATCAGGTACAGCGCTCTTAAAATAGCTCAGATCTTTTTAAAATAGCTCAGCTATGGACTGAAAATTAAAAATAGATTTCAAAAAAAATTTCATTGGAAGAGACCCAGAAGAGTGCGATAAGATTACTCCGATTCTTCAAGTTTAGGAATCTCCGATTCTCCAATTTTCGCGTTTACCACCGCGGGTTGCATGTTTTTACTTCACGCTCTTTTTTGATTGGATATTAGAAAGAATCAGAAACTCTTGAGCGTTTCAACGAAGATTTCCAAAAAGTGAAACGTTTATCACTAACAATTGTTTTTTTCTTTTTACTGCAGGGCTGGATAGAATGTGTTGGATGTGCTGACAGGGCTTGCTATGACTTGGCCGTTCACTCGAAAGCAGCTGGGGAAAGATTAGTGGCCCAAGTTGATCTAGAACAACCTGTATCCTTATCAGTTACACGAAACAACTCCATCTTAAGATGATGTTACACGAGACGATTTTTTAACGATGATTTTTAACGCAAAAGTCAACTTCCAGCAACAAAAAATCAGACTTTTTTTATGAGACAAATTATAAACCTGCAACAGTGTTAACCGAATTGATGTAACTTTAATAAACTGTTGCCGCAACATTGTTGGTTAAAATTTTCTCGTGTAAACAAAGGTGATGTTACACAAAACTATTTTTTATGACGATTTTTAACGGACGTTTTTAAATTGCTTTCAAAAACCTGCAGCGTGTTGCCGAAACTAAATGTTGCGTTAAAAATCGTCCAGTATTGCCATGTTATATGATATTGACTTTTGCGTTAAAAATCGTGTCGTGTACATCACCTTTGAATCTTGTTCTTGCAGTAGTCGCGTTGTACCAACGACCAATCAGAGAAAAGAATAAAAAACTTTATTGGCTATAGTTACTATAGTAAACCCAGTAGTTTACATTGTGGGCCATTATAAACACAGAGACAAATGTTGTAAATGAACATAACATGGTTAAGAATCCCAACTGGCAGGAGGCAGACCAGTTGGCTATTTTACAAGCGTGGCCGAGGAGTTGAACTCGCCCGGGGTGTCTAATCTCGAACGTTCGGCAATCAAACAAAATCGAACACCAATCGTTCGATTGTGTTCGGCAATCGAACATAATTGAACTCACAAAAAAAATATTGTCAGTCGAACACAATCGAACGGTCGGCAATCGAACACAATCGAACGTTAGATTATCGAACGGTCGGCAATCGAACTCAATCGAACCATAATGGAACGTTCGATTACCGAACTCATGTTTGTTTGATTTTGTTCAATTTTCTTCGAACGAGTTCGATTTTGTTCGATTTGTTCGATAATCGAACTCACACAAAATTAGATGTTCGATTATGTTCGATTACCGAACGCAATCGAACACCAATCGTTCGATTGGTGTTCGATTGGTTTTTTGTTCGATTTTGTTCGATTAGACACCCCGGGAACCTTCCTGGGGCTATAGCTACCCACTGAGAACAAATCCAGCTAGTGGCAGGATGGAGGGCTTTAACCACTTGGCCTCGCTGGCTCCTCAAAACTGTGAGACTGTATGCATTGCCCATTGATTATCTTTGATGTAAATAAATATTTCAACCTTGACTGACGGTGTTTAGGAAATGATAGACGTGGTTGAAATAGTTCCAGAGAAGCCCGCCATTGGAAAAGCATTTAAAAAGGAAGGGAAAATTATAATGGAGCATCTGGCTCAGATGGATAAAGACAGTATCAAGGAATTCGAGGACAAACTGAATTCAAACGGGTGAGTGTAATTATTAAAGTGAGACATATATGGGTCGTTTTTGCAACTAGGCTGTTCACAGTCCCTCTATTTTTTGCGCTGAAATCGTCGCGCCGTCACGATCTTTGTATGCAACAAAAAGGGGAGTAATGGAAGTTTCTCTCTTTTTTAAGTGAACGTGAAATGGTTATTTTGTCACCAGTGAATTGTCAAATTCAAACTCAAACTCAACTCAACTCGTAACTCGGTAAATGGCCGATCCCGAATATATTTCCCGTTGAATTTTAATTTAGTTGCGGAGTTTACATAGTCTCCAATGCAGCCGTTTCTTGGGTCGTCACGCAACGCTTCTCCCCTGGAGCGTTGGGTGACGGCTGCATAGGAGATGTTTCCCGCCATACGTGCGTCCACGCGTCAGATAAGTGCTCTGTGATTGGACAGTCGCGACCAACGCTGATTTTCAATTTTGTTCTCGCAACGAGGGATTTTAAAAACTTAATTTAATCTAATTTTGTCCGTTTCCTTCTTTCTTACTCAGCGAGGCGAGCATAACTGTAGATAACAAGGAATTTAACATTCAAAAGACCATGATCAGGGAAATCAAACGGTACAAGAAGGAAATTCACGGTAGGTAGAGAGAGGGTCTGCACATGGCCCTAATGACACACATCCTGGTTTTCCGTAGCATGAAGCGACTAGGAGCATTGCTACTCCCGCTGGATGGAATGCTTGAGTCAATAAATGTACTTGTAACTTTTGAGTTTGTGAATAAAACCCTGGTGTGTGACCATTCAAATGAAATCTATTGAGCAATACGTTCAAGTGGTGCTGTTTGTTTTTTGACAATTTTGCAAAATTCAATTCAATTTTGAACTTAGCACTCTTGTGAGTGAAGGGGTTAAACTTAACCTTATTTATCTCCGCGCCAGAAGGTGCATAAGGCCGTCACGCTGTCGCCCTGTTCTGGGCCACAGCTTGGGCCACATTCCAGCTCTTCCACCCTGCCTTGTTCTCCTCTTTCTCTACGGTCCTTCTCCAAGTCTTCCTCGGTCTCCCTCTCGCCCTTCGACCTTCTGGCGTCCACCCTAGCGCGGTCATACAGTCGTTCTCGCCCTCTCTCCTGAGTACATGTCATTCCATTGCACGCTACCCTTGAGTATTTGGTTAGGTTGCCTCAACAATTCGCTAGTACCCATTTATACTCAGGGTGGGTTGAAGCACTGAGGAATAAAATGTCTTGCTTAAGGACGCAACAAGAAAGCAGAGATCAGGACTCGAACCCTGGACCGTCAGATCTCAAGTCTGATTTGCTAACCGTCAATACTTGACTAACGCGCCTTCAAGTAATGAAAGCTGGCCCTGTGAGTCGTTGTAAATGGATATGTGACTTTCTGTTCCTTTGTGTTTCTTTCAGTCCGTGACGTAGAGCCTCACGTGATCGAGCCATCTTTTGGAGTTGGTAGAATCATGTATGCTGTCCTGGAACACAACTTTAAAATCCGAGAAGGAGACGAGCAAAGAACGGTAATGATTGATTTCTTATAGAACTTAATAGTGCGGTTTTCAATTTAGTGTTGTGAAACGAAAATTGACTAAGCAATTGACCTACATTGGCCAATCACAACCAACGTAAACAACAAAACGAACCAATGAGAACACTAAGAAAATACACGTAACCAGTGCCAAGCGCGGGAAAACGCGTGTGACCAAGTCGCGATTGGTTTTGGTTTTGCATCAGATTGGTTGAGTACATATGTAGGTGGTGCGAGATTTTTAAACCAATCACAGAGCGTAGTAAAGCAAAACCAAAGCAAATCTGTTTTACTTTCGACACTCAATTGAAAACCGCTCTAAAAGTTGTTACCCTCTTCTTCCTCACTGCCTCTCTTTGGTTCGTCACGCAACACTTATTTTAGTAACGGAGGAGTGTTGTGTGACGAGCCAAATAAATTAATTTTATGCTTGCTTGATTCTGGCAATCGAAAACCAAGTTGGAGGCGGAGAAGTCAACAACGCACGAGGCGACTAGGAGTATCGTTATTTCCCTGGATGGGATGCTAGTACATCGCAAGGCCACCCCTCCCCCCAGGATTTTGTCAGGATACTTTAACAGTTCGCCGGTACCCGTTTACTCTTGGGTGGAAAGAGACAAATAGTTAACCTGAATGCCATTTTCCCGCCACTTAACATTGGTTTAATGGAAATATCTCGTTCACGTTTCAAGCAATCCAAAAACTCTATGCTCAAAACATGAATGTATGTTATGGGGTGTTTTGTAAATTTTTGGGTGATTTTTGGGTATTTTTGGGAGGAAATAGTTTTTCTCAAAGGAGTTGTAAAATTTAGGGAAATGAGAAATATTGAAGATTTAATGTAGTTTTAAAATTAGTATTTGGAGTTAAAAATTAGTAGATGGACACCAACATACAGTTGATAACCACGCAAGAGCACCCGCGTGGGTATCAACTGTCTGTTAGTGTTCCAAAAATCATTTTCTTTCTTCTATCCCTTCTTTAAACCTCTTAAAATTTCATTGAAATTCACGTTTACCCCCGCATTAAAGGAGCTATGTCACGACAATTTATGTCATTTCTGCGAAGAGCAAAATCACCTTCAAATTGAAGAAAGCCTCAAAATATTAGTTTACAAAGGTAGAAAAACACCAAAGAAGTGATAATAAACCAAACAGGAACAAGGATGGTTGAGGATGGCGAAGATTAAGACGGATTGCGAAATTGGCCAATTTTTTCAAGATGCGCCATCCGTGACGTAGCTCCTTTAAGAGTAGTTGTTAACAATCTATCTGATAGAAGTAATGACTTTGTTGTCCACAGTGGTTGTCCCTTCCTCCAGCAGTCGCTCCCGTCAAGTGCTCTGTGCTGCCACTCAGCAAAAACAAAGAGTTTGCTCAATATGTCAAGAAACTTTGTAAGTAATTTTCTCTTCGTCTCACTGTATTGGAAGTTTGAAATACTTGCGTTGTACTCTAGTCTACAGGCCGTAGCAGTCGTTTTTTTTTTCGAGAGCGTGGGAGGCGCGCGAAAGCGCGAAGGCGAAAAGAGGTCAAAAGAACGGGAAACAAAAACGCGGGAGGGCGGAGGGGAACATACAAATTCTACTTTCTGGTACATTCCATACATTCTTTGTGTTGATAAATGAGCAATGTTTTGATATATTAAAACAAAATTCCTTCAAATTGAAGGAAACCTCAAAATATGAGTTTACTAAGGTACACAAGGATGGCTTTATGTAACATGGTTTTGCAGAGTTTATACAGAATTCGGGATTGACTCGAAGACGTTAGCCTCGTGTTTTCTAGATGCATGGAGAGAGGCACTGTGAATAGTGTGACTATTGGTTCAAATTCTGTCTTAGTGTTTAATTTTCCTATGATACAGGTAAGGTGTTTTGCCAACCTCGTCCCCAGGGCCATATACGCTTTCAAGATGGCGGGTGGGCGCGAAGAAGACCCTGGCGAACAGGAGATCACGTGACCACAAAATTAGCCAATCGCGAGCCCGCCGCCATTTTGAAACAATCAAAATCTCCAATATTTTTGGAGACACGTGACCTGCTGTTCGCCAGGGTCTTCTTCGCGCCCACCCGCCATCTTGAAAGCGGAGATGACCCTGGGGACGAGGTTGGGTGTTTAGCTTCTGGTATCACGCTTAAAACCGTCATTTTGTTTGTTCTGTTCTAAAGCCGAGTGTCTCACAGAGCTGGATATTTCCCACAAAGTGGACGATTCGAGCGGTTCGATTGGCCGGCGTTACGCACGAACTGACGAGATAGCTATACCCTTCGGTATCACTGTGGACTTCGACACTGTTAACAAAGAACCTCACAGCGCCACTCTGAGAGAAAGAAACTCCACGCGACAAATACGCGCACAGGTAAGGCATTGTTTATATTGCCTCTGCAAGTACACCGGCGTGTGTAAAAGTCCTTATAAAGCCTTGTGGCTAAATAGGCCGGCGCTTCACCCCGGTTAAGTATTGCTACTCCCCCTGGATGGGATGCTAAGTCCATCGCAGGTTACCCCCAGCTTTTTCTCAGGTTGCCCTAACAGTTCGCCAGTACCCTTCATACTCCGGACCTCTTGGAGCCCAAAGTGTGAAAACCAATTCGCCACACGAGAAGCAATCTGGGGCGAGTCGCATCTCGCAGTCGCTTGTGGGACCGTTACTGGAGACAAAATGGCGGCCAGCTTCCAGTAACAGTTCCACAAGCGACTACGAGAGTTGCGACTCGTCCCAGATTGCTTCTCGTTTATAAAGGGGAGAATAGGCCACTGCGCCACCCTGATGTTGTAAGGAGAATTTAATTGTTAATCACTCTTGGGAATAACATTTTATTTTATTTTATTTAGATCGACGAGCTGCCCTCTATCGTTAGCAACCTTGTCCGCGGCAAAGTCACGTGGTCAGCAATAGAGACCAAATATGGTTTGTTCGAAGGACAGGAGACTGGCGCCAAGTAGACTTGTCACGTGACGTAGCTACCTGCGAATCAAATGAATGTCACATCAGCTTCAGTAGAGAAATATATATTCACATCGGCATTTGCATGGTCAGGAACCCGAAGAGTTTCCGATTGCTCCCGAACTTTTTACGTCAGCTTGCCGATTTGTCATGTTGCTTAGCAACTTCCGCACTGACTCAGATAAAACGATTACTGAAATGAGAAAATACAATATTTAAATCGCTTGTGAATAGTCGTAACTTTGTCTCCTCCATTCTCGTGATTCCTCTGGTTGTGCATAATTTCTTGCGTAATTAGCGCGCGCACCTTAAAGGGACTATGTCACCTGGTGCCCATGCGCGGTAGGGTCCACTAAAAGCTAATTTGCACTCGAGTTTTCAGCTTCAACTTGAAAGCGTTTGCCAACGTTTTCACGTTCGGCGGGAGATTCGAGGGGAGGAAGCAGTCGTGAACAAATCTACGCCAATCTTGGCAATCCGTTGCATCTGCCTCACTCTTGATGTTAACTTATCCTTAAGAGATATCGAACTACAGTTCTATTTAGTTATTTCGGTGTTAGCTTGCTCGATTTGCGAAAAATATCCGATAGAAAGTATTACAGTGTATTTGTACTTCAAGGAAAGAATCAATGGTAAGAACTAGTACCATCGAAGGAACAGGCTAGAATTTATGGCTTTATATTCATCGTGATATAGGGAGAAAGAGTGAAACAAAAACAACCCTAAAATCGCTTCTAATGGACCTAAAAACCAAACAGGACACAGACAGACAAGCAAAGGAGTTCATTCAAGTAAGAAACGTTTTTCCCCATACAAACCCTTATAATTTCACTATTACGCAACGGTTACCGTGACGCTCAAATTACCGCTCAGCTGAAACAAAGGTTAGGTCATTTATAATTTATCACTCATATATAGAGCTTGGGCGACCTGTGCTGTTACCCGTTACCTGTTACCCGTTACCTGTTACCCGTTACCCGTTACCTGTTACCTGTTACCCGTTACCTGTTACCCGATACCTGTAAAAAATACCTGCCGTTTCTGCCGCCATGTTTTGTTTTTCAGTGACTTGCCTTGGTAACCGCGTTCCTGTCATCACCACCCACTAGGGGAGGGGCAAGGCAGGGGCGGGAAGCGGGATTTCCAAGGTGGCGGGAACCAGGAAACTGATTGGAAAAAAATTCGCAAAATTGCGTAATATTTTAAAATAGAAAGAGCTCCAGGATCTTGGAGCTTTTTCTATTCTAAAATATTTCGAGGCGGGAAATAACAACGGAAGGGGCGGAAACCGTAGTACAAGGTACGGGAGGTTTCCTGTCCTCCCTCCCCCTACAATATCGAAACAACTTGGAAAATTTGGCGCGCAGGGCATGGCACTCAAGAACTCTCTCCTCCGCAGAGGGTTCTATGGGGCGTTTGTTATGGAAATCCGCTGTGCAAGGTAAGTAGCTAGTGCTCTGCACTCATTTCGCTCAGCGGATTCTCCCCACACCGAAACCCCCTATGAGCCTCTGCGGAAGAGAGAGACTCAATAATTATTTTACTGATTTGAGGTCATTTGACGGGATTCGTTCATATTGATTTTATGCATGACAAGCTTTGTAGCTTTCGAACCAGACAGATTTTAAACCTGCTTATTAATTTACATGATTAACATGATTTCTAAACCTGGCCGTATGTTATATATTAGGCACCTGCGAAACGAGCTGTTGAGGCGCCTTGACCGTAAAATAAAGTCGTGACGGCAAAAGCAAGCACTGCACTTTGATCAGTGGAGATTTTTCCAGCCAAGTTCGCCCGGCTTTATTCGCGCCCAAAAAACACCAATCGTTTTCAAAACCACATGGTTACCCCGTTTACACGATACTCAGAACAGTACTGTAGTCGTAACCACATCGTTTTGCCAGAAAAGCTTCCGTAAAACGATGCACTTTCCATCGTCGCTGTGTAAACGGAGGGCGTAACAAACGACGCGGTTATAAATGAATCTGTGACCGTGTAAACGGTGCCTTTCTCAGGTACGTTAAGCGCGGTTTAGAACCAGGTTTAGAATGATAATTGTAGTGCTCCCATAGCTCTGATTCTGTACGAATGCGCGTATAATTGCTTAAATACAAGCCTAATATCGATGGCCACACAGAGCCCCCAGTGGTGTACAGAAGGCCACACGCAGTAGAGAGACTGCATGCTACAGATGCACTGCAGGAGGAAGAAGCAAAGATGAAGGCCATACTAGCTAATCATTAGCTAGTATGGCCTTGATCTTTGCTTCTTCCTCCTTGCGCTATGTAGCCAAGGTCAATGCGAATGACCACAAAAGACATGCACAGCCACAGGACAGCAAATAACTGTCATGCGTGTGAGAAGCCATTGGAATGAGACTCGTCCGGGATGACGGGAAAGGGATCATAGGATCTCTAATAACAAGGCCGCGCGAACCGGTGATCCTTGAGCGCAGAGAGCAGTTGCTGACATTGGTCCCACTCGAGACCACCGCCGTAATTATCCCAGAGCGTGTTGAGGTCGAGAACGGACGGGCTGTAGAAGCTGATGACGCCGGCCACGTACTCTCTGAATGCCTTTGCCCCGCTCGTGTTTTTGCTGAGTCAGCAGCCAGACTGAGAAGTCCTTGTCGAGGCCGGAGAAAGCCAGCTCAATCAGTGCGTTGCTCCACTTTTTCACGTCAACGATGAGACCGCGCAGTCGTCAACGATGAACAGCATTTCACCACAGCCCTCGAACACGAGGGGTACAGCCGAAGGAGGTTTGTCGATGTTTGTTGGGGTCTTTGTGGCAGAAGCCGCGGTAAGCCTGGTTCCAGGGCAGGGTGGGACAAATGAGCAATATGATGTTGAAGTGGCCGCCGAGATGGCCTGGCCTGGGATAGCCTCCACCACAAAGCAGCTCTTTCGAGCGGGTACAAGCAGGTCCGCGAGCATGTCCAACAGTGATATGCTTGGTCGGTGGAAACTTGAAATGCGGCGTCTGCGGGGATATATATGTAAACGTGGCAGCTTTATCGAAGCTTTAAGACTTCTGAGAACTAATTCTTCAAAAGCAACATTTGAAGAAAACGGAGATTGCGAGCTAGAGGTTACCCAGATAACAGAGGAAACCCTTTCAGGAGTTCAATATAGCGAAAGAATTTCGGCTCTACAAAATAAACAAAAAACGCGCAAGAACATTTTGATGTGCGTGACAGAGTATCGCCCCGTGCGTGACAGAGTATCGCCCTTCTGTGCCTAATCTTGAAAGAATTATAACGAGTAAGTGGCATCTAAATAGAGAATAAACCTGTGCTGAGGGAAATGTACAAAGACCCGCCTCTACTTCCGTACAGAAAAGGGTAGCCTGAGATCAGGCTCCTGAAGAAAATTTGCGAGCGAAGCGAGCCGAGTCGCTGCCTGGGGCGAGAAGGAAAGCGACGCTTTCGTTCTGCAGCGACTCGGCTCGCTTCGCTCGCAAATTTTCTTCAGGAGCCTGATCTCAGGCTAAGAAAAGGGAGGTATTTGAAGGATATACTCCGGATTACAAATATCGACCAATGGGAGTGGTGTTTGGCCTGTCTATTTTATTTACAATCAGGCTTCCACAATGACCAGCTACGTTTTGATTATGGTAAGAATGGAAGAATCACTGTTAGTGCGTGGAACAGAGAAGCTAGGGCGCGGTGCAGTACAGAAACTGAAAGCTTTTCAAGAGGTACTGGAAGCCCATGACGAGGAAACAAGCAACAACGATAATAGATAGAAAATAGATCGAGAAAAATAAAAAGCAACAAGGAGAAGATCGACCGACCACGACCCTGGCTTCGTCAGTAACGTACGAGACCTTGGGTACCAATACTCATACTGCCGCACTGTTCCAGTATCGTTTCTTTCGAAAAATATTTGAAGGCTGAAATTCGCCGTAATGCCGTGGAGAAATAAATCCCGACCGCGCGCGAGCAGCTTGAAACTTGTTTCGCTCTTTGCGTGACGAAAGACACAGCGTGACGTTGTGTGACGCTGTGCGTGACATGAGGATTGCGTTAAAGGGGCACTGTCACAGATTCGCATGCGCGAAAACTACTCACTTCATGTCGACCATAAATTATTTGGCCGCCATTCCATAATGACGGTTAGTGAAAATATTTGCATGTATTTTGTTTCTAATCACGATTATGTAAAACAGATAAAGTCATAATATTACTGTAACAGCGTTGTTCGCATACGTATTTTCGAAACATGATTTGCATACAAAATATTTTTGCAACGGCCGTAACGCAACGCACTTTTGACAGCGGCGTCGACAAAACTTGGATCGGATCGCGGACCGGATCGCGGACCGGATCACGGATCGGATCACGGACCGGATCACGGATCGGATCACGGATCGGATCACGGATCGGATCACGGATCGGATCACGGTTCGGATCAACAAAAAAAAAAATTAAAAAAAAAAAATAAACAAATAAATAAAAGTGAAAAACAAAAGTTTTATTAGATCGAGAAAAACCGTGCACTCTGAAATAAAGCGCTCAACAGTGGAACAATAGCTTTCGGTGGTGAAGCACAGTGGCACTAGCACTGCTGGGCGGATTACATTAAAGTAACTACTGTGAACCGAACGTTTTTGCAATGAACGTTAAAGTGCACCTAACCCCAAAATTTTTTCTTCGCTTAAATAAATCTACATGCAATTCGAAGCATTTCTGCGCAAAAATTTTTGGATTCGGTTGAATCCTCGATTTTCTATGCCCTGCTGAAGTCACGTTCGATGTGTTGCACGACCGCGTATAGGGAGTCTGGAGTCTGGTGCCGAGTTATGACGTCTACTCGGGAACCACACAATATAGCGCCTCTGTCATTTCTCTGTATTTGTTTGGGATAATTGAACATAAAAGGGATCATTTCTATGTCTTTTGGGACTTAAACTGAAGAATTTTGTTTTGTAAACGTGTTTCCCAAAACGACCTAGCAATCCCGGAAAATGGACAAATTCTGCGAGCACTTCGCTCCGAAATGCCTTCTTCTTTGCCGCGAAGACTATTGTTCGAATACAGCTCGCTGATTGGCCAAATCTTGTGACGCACACCGCCTGTTTTTGAAGTAAATGAGTGGACTCGAAAGATCGAACGTTCCCGAGTAGACGTCACACAGCCGCTAGAACTCATTCCCCTCAAACGCGGTCGTGCAACAAAATGACGTCGTTTTAGGTGCAATTTTGGAGACTTTGTCGGGGCACAGAAAATCGAGGATTCAACCAAATCGAAAAATTTCTTCGCATTTAAGTTTCAAATTATAAGTAAATTCATTTAAACGAATAAAAATTTTTGGGGTTAGGTGCTTTTTAATATAAAATTGAATCTACCATAAACGAATATGAAATACACCAAAAACCTGATGATGTGAAACAATATCTCTTTCCTGGGATACTATACTTTTTAAAGATAAGTTTGGAACATTAAAGTGCCCCTAACCCCAAACATTTTTATTCGTTTAAATAAATGTACTTATAATTTGAAACTTAAATGGGAAGAAATTTTTCGATTTCGATTTTTCGACAGTTATAGCGGCTGTGTGACGTCTACCCGGGAACGTTCGATCCTTCGCGTCCACTCATTTACTTCAGAAAGATGCGATACACATCCGAAAAGTGCGCAGAAACGCCTTCCAGGTGCGTTATTGGGCGTTGCAGCAGCACGCCAGATTTAGACAAAGGTATACTATACCATGCATTTCAAAGCGATGGTCGAGAACATACGAAAAAGACGGTGGATTTTGTAAACTCAAATGATATGAGCGAAATGGGACTGTGGGGAGAGCCATAAATGTGAGAACTCTGGAGTTTGTCCGCGCACTTCCAGTAGACTTCCTAAGGCTATTTTCAAATCTACCCAGTCGATGTCAACTAGCAATTCGACGAAATGTTACCGAAATGTTATCTCTACCAATGACATAGCCGGCAAAATTCAGTAGCACGAGCGTGGAATCCGAGCGTTCATCCGTAGTACCGCGCATCTGTATGGCGTCAACATTTCTTCCTCGTGCGAAGCAATTCAAGATATTTTGATGTAAGTCAAAGACGAATTTCTTTCGAATGACTAAATAAGAAAAATGACAAAATATTTTGACTCTAAAAGTTTTTCTGAAGCCGGGAAATAAGCAGTGCGACAGCCGTGTGTACAGATCGTAACATCAATGGGTATCAATGCGGACCACCGAGGGAACATATCCACTTCGCTTATCGAGGAAGAAAAAGTCATTTATTTCACGGTTTTACTTGAAAATTAACTTGATTCACTATGGTGGTTATTTGGAATAGTAACGACAAACGTTTGAGGATGTCAAAACTGTAGTGATGTGGCTTGTTTCCTTTCAGTTTGTTTCTGCGGCTTCAATTTTCAGGCCGCACGCGAGCAAGCCGATTTTCAATCGATCGACTGTCTCTTGGCTGCGCCTCAAGCAACTCTTAATACACTTCTTTTATAAACTCTCGATAGACGATCTTTACGCATGGACCAATACATAAATAGAACTGAGCCAAAACAAGCTTTATTGGATGGCATATTGGTAAACTTTAACCTCGCTAAACAGACATCTAGAAAAGCATCTAAACAAAAGCCTCGAGCGAGAATTCTTACAACTGCGACGGTTACTTGGATACTAAAACTGACAATAAAATGATGTGTAACTCGCGACTTCGTCCATGCATGGCGACACTAGATGCTCGACACTGCAGTGAAAGTACTTTGCAATAGTAAACATGGGTTTTGACAGGAAATCATTTTCAGCGTGGCCTGAGCTCCAATATATGTTACGTTCTTTATTTTTCATTAATATATTTTGTTTTTCACTTTTATTTGTTTTATTTCTTGATTTGTTTTATTTATTTGTTTTTTTTATTTTATTTTTTTTGTTGATCCGATCCGTGATCCGATCCGTGATCCGGTCCGTGATCCGATCCGTGATCCGGTCCGTGATCCGTTCGAACGGCTCAATATTTTTTCGCAACGGATAACCTGGCTTAGCTTCGAACGGGTGAAGATTTTTTCTGAACGGTTAGCAGCAGCCGTTGGAACGGCTGAAGATTTTTTTCGAACGGGTAGCGGCAGCAATTCGAACATTTTTTTCGAACGGGTAGTTGCAGCCGTTCGGCTTGCTAACCGTTCGGGTAGTGAACGGCTTTTAGCCTTTTGAACGGAAAGCCGTGTTGTACGTTTTCGCTTGAGAGGTCACAGCTGGGGTCACATCTGTTTCGATCACACGTCTCCTCAACAACAAATGTGTCGCGAAGACAGTATCGTATCACTGTATCCTTCGTAACCTGCAACGAATCTCGCTTCAAGCCATGTTTTGAAACTGTTATCTTCTAGATAAATGCATTTATGGGGTTTTGTCCACTCTCTCTTGGCTCTTGTCGGGGTATTGAATATTCTTTTTCGCCCGAATTACTACGCTTTCCACCGTGTCTGCCGCCGCCACTAGTCGACGCCATTTTGGATTTGGCAACTCAAACTTGAAAAAGTTAGCCTAACCTTTTCAAGTTCGACTCGCGAGACTGGCGCATGCATCCTTGTGACAGTGCCCCTTTAAAGTCACGGACAAAAATGACAAAACCCTGGTCGGGGGACGCTCGGTTGGCTGTTTCTTGCCTAGCCCCCGCTAGGACTTTTTGCCTCACCGGAGTGAGGACTTAACCGCTGACAAGGCGGTAGTCATACCAGCCATTTTACCACTGGCTCAGTGGTTGAGTTCCCCGAGGGGTTCTCTGAGCGTCCCCCAGTTATTAACTGTGGGCCCCGGCTGGGTCACCACCCAGGCTTTCCCTAGTTAACAGGTAATTGCCTATACCGGTAATGAGAGACATGCATGTGCCTTTTTAGGATTCATGGGGGGCCAGTCCCAACCTCCAAGAGCACTACCAATTACTCACTAAACTGTAAGAACCTTCATTCACCTATATATTTTGTTCAAGTTCGGCCTTCCCAACACTGTGGTATTGCTCTGTCCCACGCGTCCACAGCGTCCACAGCAGCATGTACGCATGCGTTTTTGCGGCCGACAGCTGAGCAATACCGCTGTGTTCAAAAATTAGAGATTGCGGTTTCAGAATAAATTAAGTAGTCTATAATTTCATACAATTTTTCTATGCTTTAAGCGAGCTTTGTACGCCGGTTTGGCAAATTAAAGAGAGGTAAGAAGGTAATACATGTAAGACCTCTGTATAAAGAGGTAATACAGCTGAAGCCACCGGCAATGGAAGAAACAAAAGAAAGCGCCGCTTGTAAATAAATGCCCACAATGGCGAAACAAACGAACGATCGAACTTACGATCAGTACGATCACTTCTTTGGTCTTTACCGCGGTTTCAGCCGTTGCAATCTCGCTGGTGTTGGCAATAGCGGCGCTGGTGTTGGCCATGGACTTGCTGGCCTTGGCTTTGGGCTCGTTGATGGCTCTGGCACGAGTAAAACTCGTGAATAATGGCGACTTTTGATGTGGAAAACACTCTCTGATCGAGTGGAATCTGGGGCGGGCGAAAAAGTAAAAATCAAACTGAGGATCGCGGAACTACGGGACTGCGGACTTCTTTGTGTAAAGTTAAAGAGTAGTGTGTGTGCACGAGAAAAGTGAACTCATGCAACACTGGGTTGGGTCTAGTGTGCCCCCTCAGCTTCATTCTCGTCCCCAGAGGCCACGATCCTTTTGGTCAGCACCAAGAATCGAGACCTCTGGCCGGTCCCAATTTGCTCAGAGTACTCGTTCTGTATTGTCAGCCAATCAGATTTGTCAGATTTGACGATTAGTCTGAGATTCGCCGACTTCCGGTTTTGGAACCGGCCAGAGGTCTCGATTCTTGGTGCTGACCAAAAGGATCGTGGCCTCTGGGGACGAGAATGCGCCAGCTTTCACTTGATCTATGACATAGCGCTCCTTCCCCTACTCCTCAGGCACGCAAGGAGGCAGGACGCAACAGCTGTACAGCCGGCTCTTGCCCCGGGTTCCCGCACCGCACCACCACCACCGACCGTGTAGCCTAAACTATGTCGCAGTGTAGCTTACACTATTCGTTTATGCAGCTCATCCAGCGTCTGCCGATGATTAACCACTGACAGTTGTTGTGTTCCTGAGGCGTGCTTTTCATACTGCAAATATATTACCTTAGGTATACGCCCGTCAGTCACAGCTCTAACTGGCCGCACGAGCACTAGGGGTGGAGGGCCCCACTAGGGGTGTGTTTGTGTGTTCTTAAAAAGGTGTTCGAAATAAGTCAGTGGATGTTTATACATGCTCACTGTAAAGTTACCTGGAGGGGTGTGTTGGGGCTGGGGCGCCCTGGAGCGCCGTACGGCTCCTATACCGTTTTTCTCAGGAGGAGGTGGTCGGGGGGGGGGGGGGGGGGTACGTTCAAACCAACATATAGTAGCTCTAAGTCCAGTTGGCAATAGCTATGTACGCAAATTACAGAGTGTCATAATCTTCAATTCAAGCGCAAACAGGAAACCATATATGACCTCTTAACATTTGCTATGGTGACCACAGTCTAACGGCTCTATTCAACTTAAAAACTCCTCCGGCCTTACAGCATAAAGTACTCTCAAGAAACACATACGAAGCAAAGAAAAATCGAATTTAATACAATAATAATAATAATAATCAATACAACGGCAATTACACACGAACTGTAGGAGTCGTGTTTGGCCTCTCAACTGTTTTATACTATGCTAAAAAAAACATATTGTAATTTCACTATTATCTTAAAAACAAATCGAATGAGTAGGTCCGTTGTATCTTTACCTAAATGGAACGAATAAGAAAACCTTTCCCTGTAGTTATGGAAACCTTAATAACAACAATTTATACTTTAGAAGAATATATATTTGCAGTCCCTATTAAGGTGGCCAATACTATTTATTGGCGCGCTGGTTACATTTTTGTAAGAAATCGGTTAAATATTTTCCGTTCAAAGGCGCGCATCAAAGTGTAACCAACGCGCCAATAAATAGGATCGAACACATGTAGAGGACATTTCTTGTCGTCGTGAAGAACTGAATGTTCATCAAGTTAGCAAGCTATTTACAAACATCTCGATCACGATTCAGCACTGGGGTCTCTTCTTCGCTTCGCTATCTCCTTCGCTCAGTTCCGCACCTTGGAGGACAAAATGACCAAAAAACAGTGCCATTAAATTTAGTAAAAGCTTGGAACTTGCTATTTTAGTGCCAAGAAGATGGACACCAATAAACACAACAATATGCTTTTACTCAGAACTCTCAATGCTCTGCTCGAGCAGTACACGTGGTGTTCTTGGCTATCAATACAGGTTATTTAGCAACCCCCCTCTAGAAGATATAGTAATGTCACACAACAGTCTTGGGACGCCACACTATCTTTATAATACTCCTTATGGAAAGGGATTCCAGTGCGGTTTAACACTCAAAGCTGATATAACTGTCATAACTATGTAATGACATCAAATCGCTGTCAGAAATGTATCAATGGCATTTAGTTTGCTGCGACTTAATATCATAAATAGCGTGAATACCAAAAATATGTCTGGAATGATGTGTTGTGACAAATCATGCAGTGAATGGGTATCCATCAGCCACGGAACAATTTTGGTTCTCGTTTCCTTTCAAAATACAACTTCTGCAGGAATTTATTAAATAAATAATTGCCATTCCTTCCTATTTGAGAGGCACATGGCACTACGTTTGATGGCACTAAGTTTGATAGAGAAACTTTTACAAGCCTACGCCGGCGACGCAACGGTTCGACACGGTTGAATTTCTCAGAAAAGCTGCTTGTTTCGATATCAAAAATTTGTAACGGTCCACGAATTGCTACAATGTTGCAAGGTACATGTAAGTTTTTTCATATTTTTATCGGACCACATCTAGCAATGTAAACATGGATCTTTTTTGTTTTGTTTTGTTTCTGCTTGAACCGACGGTAATTAGACTTGGCGGCTTACGGTTTATTCTTGAGGATTTCATCTCGCCGGTCGAAATACAACATTCTAGAAATAAGTTTTTATTATTTCGACAGTAACAAGTAACCGCCACTAACATAAACCGCTTTGGATGCTTTACATAACATACAAATTTCGTTGCCATAACATAATTACTTTCGGAGATACAGATGGGGGAGGAGCGGGCGTATGAAGGAGGAACTTTATCCTCACTCCAGGCTTACGAAAAGAAGAATGGAGAATAATAATAGGTTTTTACAAAGGTCTACTTACAATGAAACACATCTAACCGCCTGCATCAAAGTCCAGTGTGACGTCATCGCCAATGAGTATAAATGGAGCCCAATACTTCACTTCACTGAACTCGTCAGATTCTCTCATACATTTCATGGCTTGATTCAAAGCTTCACCGGCACTTCTTCCTCCAACTAATTGTTTGTAGAAACTTTTCATGAACTCCAGAGTGGCCTCGTCATCAATCGCCCACAAGGACACAAGAACGGAACGAGCACCGGCACCCAAAAACGCTCGTGCAATGCCAACCACCCCCTCAGCCTTAATCTCCCCTTTGGCACTATGGCAGCAACTTAGCACAACCAATCCGGCTCGCATTTTAACACTTAACACGTCTCTCATTGTTAAAATGAAATCCTCTTCAACAGGAGTCTTGGATTCCCGTGTAGGATTTGGTGCCAAGACAATTTCTCCTGTTTCCATACCACCATGTGCTGCAATGTGTACTAAAGCAACTGAGGAGAGTCGTTTTAACACTTCATCTTTTGTTGCCTCTTCTCCAGTGAGGGGAGCAGTGTGAAGTATTCGCCCAATCATCTCTACCTCCTCTTTGGCGTATGGCAGCTGCTCTAGCTTCTTCCCATGATAATCAACTTCCTGTAGACAAGGATCTCCAACTAGAAGCACCCCTCTCCTACTGTGGTAATCAGTGGGACAATCCATGATCAATTTCAAACTGGTCAGAGAAGGAATCACTCGAATTCTGCGAAGCTCACTCAAGTACCTTCCATTACTGTCCACAAATGCAGCATAAGGAGCCAGACATAATGGACCTTCGGGGACCAATATCAGTTCATTATCGCGAACTAGGTCGGCGATAGGGGCAATGATATTGTCATACAAGGTTCTTAAAGCATTGGTCTGAATGTTTCCGGGACTGGATCGTGTTTGTGGGGACCGTTCATTTTCCAGCATTTCATCTCTCAGCTTACCCAATGAGCGATCTTCGCATTTTACACCAGCTCGAGCACCAATTTCTATACAGGCATTCTCAATTAACGACTGGAGGAAGGTGGCCACAAAACTCACATCACAGATTTCCTTTTTTCTCAATTGAACATCTTTTCCGTCTTGAATAAACCAGAAAACTATTTCTCGCTTATCGACTGCTAGAAAAACTGTATTCGATGAGAGGAAACTTAATGTGTCACAAGTGGTGTTTTGCGGTGTGAGTGACTCAAAGTATCCTTTTCCAGACCCATACTTCCATTGCATAAGATCATTCAGAGCTTGTGCACGTCCTTCCTCAACAGCAAACAAGGCCTCCACTACTTTTCCTTGTTTTAACAAAAGACGCCATAAACTAGTGTATGCTCCTTTATGCATATTTCGGTAGCTAATTTTCCACTCATCTTTCAACTGAAGAAGAATCCTTACTTCATTAAACATCACCACACTGGAATGAAAACAATCAAGAGCCCTGGTTAGAGACCCTTCGGATTCAAAGCACCCACCAAGGGAATGAAACGATATGGCCTGTCCAGCTCTGTCTCCCACTTCTTTGGCAATTTTTAGATGACGTTCATGGTAGTCGATGGCTGTTTTGAAATCTCCCAAACTGTCATAAGCGTTGCCAAGATTGCCATACGCTCTTCCTTCCCGGCTTTGTCTCCCACTTCTTTGGCAATTTTTAGATGACGTTCATGGTAGTCGATGGCTGTTTTGAAATCTCCCAAACTTTGATAAGCGTTGCCAAGATTGCCATATGATGCTCCTTCCCCGGCTTTGTCTCCCACTTCTTTGGCAATGTTTAGACAACGTTCAAGGTAGTCGATGGCTGTTTTGAAATCTCCCAAACTTTGATAAGCGTTGCCAAGATTGCCATATGATGCTCCTGCTCCGGCTTTGTCTCCCACTTCTTTGGCAATTTTTAGATGACGTTCATGGTAGTCGATGGCTGTTTTGAAATCTCCCAAACTGTCATAAGCGTTGCCAAGATTGCCATACGATGTTCCTGCTCCGGCTTTGTCTCCCACTTCTTTGGCAATGTTTAGACAACGTTCAAGGTAGTCGATGGCTGTTTTGAAATCTCCCAAACTTTGATAAGCGTTGCCAAGATTGCCATATGATGCTCCTGCTCCGGCTTTGTCTCCCACTTCTTTGGCAATTTTTAGATGACGTTCATGGTAGTCGATGGCTGTTTTGAAATCTCCCAAACTTTGATAAGCGTTGCCAAGATTGCCATACGCTCCTCCTTCCCCGGCTTTGTCTCCCACTTCTTTGGCAATTTTTAGATGACGTTCATGGTAGTCGATGGCTGTTTTGAAATCTCCCAAACTTTGATAAGCGTTGCCAAGATTGCCATACGACTTTCCTTCTCCGGCTTTGTCTCCCACTTCTTTGGCAATTTTTAGATCACGTTCATGGTAGTCGATGGCTGTTTTGAAATCTCCCAAACTTTGATAAGCGTTGCCAAGATTGCCATACGCTCCTCCTTCCCGGCTTTGTCTCCCACTTCTTTGGCAATTTTTAGATGACGTTCATGGTAGTCGATGGCTGTTTTGAAATCTCCCAAACTGTCATAAGCGTTGCCAAGATTGCAATACGACTTTCCTTCCCCGGCTTTGTCTCCCACTTCTTTGGCAATTTTTAGATCACGTTCATGGTAGTCGATGGCTGTTTTGAAATCTCCCAAACTGTCATAAGCGTTGCCAAGATTGCAATACGACTTTCCTTCTCCGGCTTTGTCTCCCACTTCTTTGGCAATTTTTAGATCACGTTCATGGTAGTCGATGGCTGTTTTGAAATCTCCCAAACTGTCATAAGCGTTGCCAAGATTGCCATACGCTCTTCCTTCTCCGGCTTTGTCTCCCACTTCTTTGGCAATTTTTAGATGACGTTCATGGTAGTCGATGGCTGTTTTGAAATCTCCCAAACTGTCATAAGCGTTGCCAAGATTGCAATACGACTTTCCTTCTCCGGCTTTGTCTCCCACTTCTTTGGCAATGTTTAGACAACGTTCAAGGTAGTCGATGGCTGTTTTGAAATCTCCCAAACTGTTATAAGCGTGGCCAAGATTGCCATACGCTCTTCCTTCCCCGGCTTTGTCTCCCACTTCTTTGGCAATTTTTAGATGACGTTCATGGTAGTCGATGGCTGTTTTGAAATCTCCCAAACTTTGATAAGCGTTGCCAAGATTGCCATACGCTCTTCCTTCCCCGGCTTTGTCTCCCACTTTTTTGGCAATTTTTAGATGACGTTCATGGTAGTCGATGGCTGTTTTGAAATCTCCCAAACTGTCATAAGCGTTGCCAAGATTGCCATACGCTCTTCCTTCCCCGGTTTGTCTCCCACTTCTTTGGCAATTTTTAGATCACGTTCATGGTAGTCGATGGCTGTTTTGAAATCTCCCAAACTGTGATAAGCGCAGCCAAGATTGCAATACGACTTTCCTTCTCCGGCTTTGTCTCCCACTTCTTTGGCAATTTTTAGACAACGTTCAAGGTAGTCGATGGCTGTTTTGAAATCTCCCAAACTTTGATAAGCGTTGCCAAGATTGCCATATGATGCTCCTGCTCCGGCTTTGTCTCCCACTTCTTTGGCAATTTTTAGATTACGTTCATGGTAGTCGATGGCTGTTTTGAAATCTCCCAAACTGTCATAAGCGTTGCCAAGATTGCAATACGACTTTCTTTCTCCGGCTTTGTCTCCCACTTCTTTGGCAATGTTTAGACAACGTTCATGGTAGTCGATGGCTGTTTTGAAATCTCCCAAACTGTTATAAGGGTGGCCAAGATTGCCATACGCTCTTCCTTCCCCGGCTTTGTCTCCCACTTTTTTGGCAATTTTTAGATGACGTTCATGGTAGTCGATGGCTGTTTTGAAATCTCCCAAACTTTGATAAGCGTTGCCAAGATTGCTATACGCTCTTCCTTCCCCGGCTTTGTGTCCCACTTCTTTGGCAATTTTTAGATGACGTTCATGGTAGTCGATGGCTGTTTTGAAATCTCCCAAACTGTCATAAGCGTTGCCAAGATTGCCATACGCTCTTCCTTCCCGGCTTTGTCTCCCACTTCTTTGGCAATTTTTAGATCACGTTCATGGTAGTCGATGGCTGTTTTGAAATCTCCCAAACTGTGATAAGCGCAGCCAAGATTGCAATACGACTTTCCTTCTCCGGCTTTGTCTCCCACTTCTTTGGCAATGTTTAGACAACGTTCAAGGTAGTCGATGGCTGTTTTGAAATCTCCCAAACTTTGATAAGCGTTGCCAAGATTGCCATATGATGCTCCTGCTCCGGCTTTGTCTCCCACTTCTTTGGCAATGTTTAGACAACGTTCATGGTAGTCGATGGCTGTTTTGAAATCTCCCAAACTTTGATAAGCGTTGCCAAGATTGCCATATGATGCTCCTGCTCCGGCTTTGTCTCCCACTTCTTTGGCAATGTTTAGACAACGTTCATGGTAGTCGATGGCTGTTTTGAAATCTCCCAAACTTCGATAAGCGTTGCCAAGATTGCAATACGACTTTCCTTCTCCGGCTTTGTCTCCCACTTTTTTGGCAATTTTTAGACGACGTTCATGGTAGTCGATGGCTGCTTCTATATCTCGCAAACTGTTAGAGGCGCAGCCAAGATTAGCTCTTCCTTTTTCTACCTCTTCTCTTGCTATCTTGAGACTATTTTGGGCGTTGGCAATATTGTGAAAAGGAGTATCTTCAACCTTGTCTTCTATGTCTTTGACAGGTTTTGGTAAAGAATGTTCACTTTTCTAGAAACATATTTAATAAAAACATGAACATCAACCATGATATAAAATATACCTTGTGCTAATTGTGTTTGGTTTATGCACTTATTCCCTCTGGGGAACCCGCATATAATGCCTCTATATTCCTGATTAGATATATTCGACGTGCAGTATGTGGTCCGTTGGGATGTGTTACGAAACCTTATACCCCGTGTTCAGTATTTCAGTCCACACACCTCACGCCATAACTCGCTCAGTCTTTTCGACAGGACGACCGTCACTTTGCTTCGCCCACCCACCTCCCGCAGCGATGAGCCATCCTCTCCTCTGGGAGCTACCTGCTCCCAATCGCCTCGGGCTGATTCTCCCCATATCTAATCATAGCCCAGGCATTGTTTGTAGGGGATCCCAGTGAGAATATATTACTATCAGCGGCCATTCCGGGGGGGGGGGGGGGGTGAACCCGGGGACATGGCGCGGGATTTGTTGACTTTTTTGAGTGCCATTTGTCACGGTCGTCTATTTGAATCAAGAATACGTTCCAAAATGCCGACGGAGCAGGCAAGCGTGACAAGGTGCAGTAGACAGCTGGACTTTGTTGCCTTTTATTAGCCCCGATCACCACTCTATGAAAATTTGGGAGGTTCCTTGAAATATGTACTTTTTGGTTTTAAGCTTCTTCTGTTGCTGTTTCAACTATTACAAAAATACCATGCTAATGTATCCCTGGGGGTAGGGGCAATGGTAGCTTTTTGTGGAAAAATATTGCTTTTGTGTAGTGGGGAGTTGTTTATGTCATTGTGCAAATGCCCGGGGGTTCTCCGAGTTCACCCCCCGGGATGGCCGCTGATAAGTGCATTACGAACTCGGCTGGAAACTAGAACATAAAGAACATCTCAGAAATGTTAGTACCTGCGCAAAAAGCCTCGACATCATTCAAGACATTTACAAAGGCTCCTTTCGTGTTCGTATGACGTATAGAATCATGGCATACCGTAAACTGCTGCTTATAAGCCCTGGGCTTATACAACTTCGTAAGGGTTTTTGGATGGGCCTATAAACGGGGGGGCTTATATCGGGGGGGGTCTTATAATGTATTTTTTTGTTTACAGGTAGATGGGCCTATAACCGGGGGGGCTTATAAGCGGGGGGGGGGGGGCTTATAAGCAGCAGTTTACGGTCGTGCGTCATGTAGTTATGCTGACAACATCAGTTAGCTTGCGTGGCAGGCGTAGAAAAAAGACCCTTTGTCACTTACCATGATGCGTCGCGTGACTAGCGAGTAATACTTCTTTCGTTTGACTGGCGAGCTTCCATTTGACTAGCGAGCCGCCGAGCCACTCGAGTAATACTTCTTCCACCTCACATCCGACGATCGTTCCGGTCAGTGAAGACGTATCAAAATAAACAATGCGCGGTGCATCACGGTAAGTGACAAAGTCTGTCTACAAGCCTATACTGTTCCTTTAAAAAACAGCTAGTTAACATTAACATTCAAGGTTTATCGTTGTTCCTTTTCATAATCTCACCTATTTTGCATATATTTATAGCTAGTTCTCATTTTTAAGTCGTGAAAGACTTTTTGCAGTCAGTTGTGAATTAGTTTGTCACTCGCTCATTGTAAACTGCTAGGTAACCTGTCAAGTTTATATTAAGTTTATATTAAACATGGCATACTCACACGGCTCGCTTCTAAATTTTCAAGACAGTATTTCTCCCCTCTTCACTTCAAGTACACCTTTTTAAATTAGATTTTATGTTATGCAGGGCCCCTATGAATACCAGCCTAGTTGCTGAATGGGCCACCCTGGTTAAATAAAGTTTCCATTCCATTCCAAGTAATCATCTATCTTCCATGAGTTCCAATGTCAACAAGAAATCAACACGAACATTCGCATATATCTTGATGCTCACTTAATAAGCGAGATATCCTCTAATATCCAGAGGTCAACACCTCTACTTACGGCCTGAAATCGTGGCGTTACCTATAGCGCCAAAGCTGTGGAACTTGTTACCGGATTCACATACAACTTTCAGAACTTTTAAGGCCTTTAAAAACGGTATCATGAAAATTGACCTTTCAAGGTACCAGCCACCCTTCAGGACCGTCCACGCGCGCGGATTACTGTAGCGTTAGTTGTTTTTATAAAAAAACCTATAAACCATATATTTTTTGAAAGCTTAATAATTCCAGATTATGGCTTTTTACTAAAAAACCCGATAAACTTAAATGTGTTTCGAAAATGGGAAGTTTTGTGTAAAAGTACATGTCTTTATAAATCATGTTGCACTCCCTCCGGAAATAAACAGAAGAAAACGATTAACACCGCATTCGCTTCTCAACACGTTCGGCTAAAAAACCTGTCAGATTTTTGACAAGTGCGTTTGTTTTTCCTTTATTGGCAAATGAAGTTGGGGGTGACAATTAGTTAGCACTCCCTGTGGAAAAAAAGCTCTAGCTTTAAAATTAAAAGGAGTATTAAAATTCGCAGACACGGTTTTGTAGAAATATGTCATCATTCTGGCCAAATTTCAGCCAAAATTGGTTGAATGGCTGCCGACTTGGAGTTCAAAACGTACGCGTCGCTCGACAAAATTTTCCTTCCGAGATAAAAAGGAAAATACATTTTTTGCGGCATCTTACCTGGAATGAGATTATGACACCTGAACGTCTATTCTGATCGATACCATAGAGGGATCAACTTTCTCTAACAATAGGACTTTGACAGGTAACATGTAACAGGAACAAAACGACTGTGCTGTAAGAAATGAGATTAGCTGGATAAGAAGTTGTTCTATCTTCCACAGTTATTTTTACAGGCACAGTATGCGAATATTCGAGTACATAAATGCACCCGGGTCGCATGCTAGCGACTTGTGCGCTGCCCGGTGTGGGGGGGGGGGGATACTTGACCCATGTTTGGGTATAGGGGTGCCGCTGAGGGTTTGAAACGCTGACCCTGTTTAGGACAAAAAAAACCTAAAATACCCACCCTGTGTAGGGCAACACCCTCTATTTTAGGACCCTGTTTAGGGCAAACGACACAATACACACTCTCTTGTTCTAAACAAGTGTAGGATACCGACAACAATAGCATTTATCTTGTCTTGAAAATGATGTGATGTTGACTGATGAGCTGCTAAATACCGGCAAACGTCTCCGTGCAACAATAGCCCGGAATAATAACCTGCTTAGGACAGACTCGCATGAAATTATATACCCTGTTCAGGGCAGAGAGGCCAAAAAACATCCATACCCTGTCCAGCGGCACGTCCCCGTATAGGCCATATAAGGGAGTACCCCCCCCCCCCCCCCCCCGGGTGCGCTGTTTTGTCGCAGAATCAATTCAACCTAAAATTAACTTTAGGTAGTATTTGTACAGGGCGACTTCATTTTTGCTTTTAATGGATTTGATGGAAGTCACTTTGCCTTGACTCTGGAAGTGGTAGGAGAAACCTTTGTCGCTCGCTATGAAATCGGCCACGCAGACAATTGTCACGAGACTCTATGTAATTGGATAATTGAAGATATGACTGAAATGTCAACAGCTAATTAGAGAAAAATAATGAAGGAAATCTTTCATGTTCAATAACTTTCCACAGAAATAACATTTTCAGGTAGAATGTTTTGCGAGGTCTACCAGAATTTCAAAAAATCGAAAATTTCACAAAATGGTAATTTTGGGGTGGCTGATACCTTAACCTGACTTACTACTATTATTAACTCATTGATTGTACATTTGACTATCGTATAATGACGTTAGATTGTATTTCATGATCCTGACTTATATTTATTTTATTTTTTCTCATATATTATATTATTCACTTTTAATTGAAATTTATGTGGAATACCTGTAAATTAGCTGGTGTGTCATATATGTGATGTCGCACCTTATCCATAGCTAAATGTATTACACAATAAACTTGTATTGTATTGTATTGAATTGTATTTTATTATACGACATAGCATTTTAGAGTGCGAATACGCACAAAGACGAGTGCAAATATGAGACCGAATATTACACGGGTATTAGTCCTCCTGACCGCGTGCTACGGAAAACACTGTTGCAAGCCTATATTTTAGGAAAGAATTATGTCGTATAATAAACAATTTATTCAGCGGAAAGTTGTGTAATACGGCTGGGCATTTTTACTCGTCAATGTTTATTTTTTCTCGCCTAAAGGCTCGAAAAAATAAAAACTGACTCGTAAAAATACCCAGCCGTATTACACAACTTTCCGCTGAATAACCTCTATTTATTATATGGCAACCTGGTCCACGATGAAAAGGACCATTCTGATTGGTTCCCTGAGCGGTCCGAATTTTGCAAGACGGACCGCTAAGATGGACCGCTCATGAACTCATTCGCCGAATTCCTTTTATGAAACATTGAACAAAAGAAAACTGTTTTCTATTAAGTAGAAACATTTTTCCTCGTGTCTGGCGGACAATTTTGGTTAAACTTTTCGCAAAGCGGCATGAAAAATGCAAGAATATGCTTAGCTTCGGCGCGCGCGCGTTAGCCGAGAATGGTTGCATTAATTTATCAGTAAATTTTTAAAAAAGCCATTATAATAAAAACTTTATTGAACTAGCTTGTTCGGTCCGTATTGGGAAATATTGGTCGAGTTCTTTTTTTGCAAGTTTATGGACCTCGCCTTCGGCTCGGTCCATAAACTTGCAAAAAAAGAACTCGACCAATATTTTCCCAATACGGACCGAACAAGCTAGTTCAATAACATCTATGTATTTTATTGTATTTTATTATAGGACATAGCAATTTAGAGTGCGAATACCCACCAAAACGAGTGCAAATATGAGACCCTATAACACGGGTCTTAGTCCCCCTGACCGCGCGCTACGGAAAACGCTGTTGAAAGCCTATATTTTAGGAAATATATTGTGTCGTATGATAAACAATTTATTCAAATCAATGTTTATTTTGTCTCGCCTAAAGGTTCGAAAAAATAAAAACTGACTCGTAAAAATACCCAGCCGTATTACACAACTTTCCGCTGAATAACCTCTTTGTATTGTATTGTATTGTAATACTTACGTTACGTGTTTCTCGCATGCACGATAGGAAATCGGGTGGTTGCGTGCAGAGGTTGCTTCTCGTCGCACGCGAAAGAGAAGTGAATCTCTGTCTCGCAGGGTAGTTTTACCCTGGCTACGATTTCTCAATGTTTACTGCAAAATTCCTTTTCGATCTTGTGTCTCTCTACATGAACGAAAGTTTTCTTATTCGAGTCTGTTGCAATCAAATAATAATTATGGTTTAAATAATGCATGTTGTTTAGCCTGTTTGATGTACGGTTTAAAGTTATTTACGGGGTGAAAAGTGAAAAAGCAACAAACACTTCTTTTGATTATCTTCCCAGTAAAGCCACGATAATATTTTCTTGTAACAATACTAACCTGGCCTTTCATAGTGTGTGTATCAGACATATTCTTCATTTCTTGTCGCCTCGTTTCTTCCGATGGTTCACCAACACACGTTGTCCATAAATCTAGCAATGTCTTGCTATTTTTGTCAATCTTCTTAGAGTCAAGTCGCATGACATAATATTTGGAAATCGTAAAATTATTTGCAATAAGTAGTATTATTATTTGTTGAGTTTCCAGGAAAATAGAAAGTAATTTTAACACTATGTAATTTAGAACTAAATACACAAATAACCTTTTTAATTCCATGGGGGTTTTCTAAATTATTGTAGACTGCGAGCAGTCCCTCTTTTTTTCTGATATCGAGCGCGAAGCGCGAGTGAGCGGAAATCGATCGCGAAGCGCGAGCGAGCGGGAGATGGGCCGAGCGGAAGTGAGTCATGAAGTGACGAGGGGAAGTGAGTCACGAAGTGAGAAGAGCGAATCTTCTCACTTCGTGACTCACTTCCCCTCGTCACTTCATGACTCACTTCCGCTCGGCCCATCTCCCGCTCGCTCGCGCTTCGCGCTCGATATCAGAAAGAAAGAGGGACTGCTCGCAGTCTAAAATTATTGCAGCCGCGTTTTCTTTAGAGTAACTTTAGTAACATACAGTAGAATAAAGCCTCTGAATGCCTTGGTTATAGGCGCACCAGTCTGGTAACAAAACATAAGAAGCCCCTCAGGATAAAAGCCTCACCTCCCTATCCGAATCTCTCTAAAGAATAAGAGTGAAGCCTGCAAGATAAAGCAGAATAATACGATGGAGTGGCAACCTACTACTACATCAAAAATGCAGTAATTTGGAGATCTGGGCCACTTTCCATTTAGGAAAAAACAAAATCCGGTAATTTCGGTTGGAATTAATTTCTGTTCGTTATACCTACCACGTGGTGCGCGTTGCCCGACGGGACACCAAGATGGTGAAATATTTGATGAAATCTCGGAGGCCGAGATCAGGAGGGATAGAAAGCCGGCACTTTTCTTTGAGGACATAGCGGTGCCGGGCAACAGACCAACAGTGCGAAACGTGTGTCAATCAAGCCGTTGCTAAGAACGACGTCAACCCGGGAAACTTTTCCAAGCTCGCAGCGTAGAGCTGTACGCCTGTAGTCTGGGGTCGCTTATGGATGCCAGGAGCGGTCGCTTATGAGAGCTTTTATTGTAGAGTTTGAGTGACAATTCAAACGGTGGTTCATTCAAATGGTGGTGTCGCAACTAGAGCTTGGTCGCTTACGAGAGTGGTCGCAAGGAGAGCGTCGACTGTAGCAGTTACAGGAAGAATTCCTCTCCAGTGCAAACCTTTGGCGTTTGTTTGGCTCTCATGTAAATATTCAGAAGTCATGAGTTTCTTTTTAGTCAGATTTTACCTGACACTGAACAGTTTGTGATCCTGTAGTGTATTGAACAGATACTCATAAAATGGACAATCTCGTGTGAACAAACCTCGTGGTCCGGTCCAACTTCGAACCAAATCCATTTCGATCCTTAAAAAGTTGTAAAAAGATGATAGGCGAGATTGTACGGTGTCATAAATAGTCTGAAAATCGTAGGTATAAAATGTCCACCTCTCATTAAAAATGTTTTTCAAAGTTCACAATAAGATAATGTTTGCCAGAGTCCAGAAATATAACATGAATCGTTATGGCAAAGGATACAACCAATCCCTTATCACACCAAGTAATGGCATCTTTGTAACACTGTAGCTGCAGACAAGCCCTCACTCCTGAAAACCATTCAAAATTTGATCTCGAGTATTACATTACCTCAACAGAGAATGATCCAAGAGAAGCATTCCCCCATACATGGGTCTCTTCCTCTGGAATCCATTTTTAATTTTCAGTCCATAGCTGAACTATTTTAATATCGATACCTGATTGGTCAGTTCGAGTAACGTAATATCGGGGCGTCCTTCAGAAGGAAATACAGTTGAACCTCTCTACAACGGCCACCTTGTGGCCGAAATAACTGGCCGTTGTAGAGAGGTGGCCGTTGTAGGGAGGTTTCAATTAGAGTAAAGTGTATGTATCGGTGTACGGTTGGGACTAAAAAATCCTGGCCGTTGTAGAGAGGTGGCCGTTATAGAGAGGTGGCCGTTAGTGGAGGTTCGACTGTATATATTTAAAAATATTATCATGGGGCACGTGGAATCCTTCTCTTAGATCATCCTCTCTTGATTACCTCCATTATGAAAGAGTAAATCCATCTATTTCCAGAATTTGTCGTGTCTGTTACGCGTCACGCCCCCCTCGCCCCCCTCCCCCCCCCCCCCTTCCAAAAAAAAAACAAGAAGTAAAATAAACAAACAAAATCGACTTATTATTATTTATTTCAGCCACGGCTAAAGATTCCCGTATATCTCATCGACATCTTTGTATGGGACTGCTGTTTGAAAAGCGAGCAAGAGGATGTCGAAAGATGGCAAGGCGGGGTCGAGTACAACGGCCAAACAAGCCTTTAAAAGCTTTTGTACATCGCCGCCATTACTGAAGAATTGTACGACCCTGTTGGTCTGCAGTGTCCGATTAATACTTCATCAAGTTAAAACAAAAAAAATCATAACCGTGGAACCGTGTTGGAGGTTTGGATATCTGATCTTAATTAGCATAAATTTTACGATTTTATTTCTCTGTTTGCTCCTTAGGTTTAGTTTCGATTGAGAAGATATATCAAACACTTGAGGCAGTGTTTCATCACATTTCAAAACACCTCACAATTTCGACAAACCTATTCCGCGGCGCGTAGTATTTTTAACTCACTTCTCGGTGTTTGGAAATGTGATAAAACACTGTCTCGCGTGTTTGATGTATTACTTCTAATAACTTTGTCAAACCACGACCGACTGACATGGGATGACACATTAGAGACAGACTTGGGAATTGAGTGTTCCAAGGCATGACAGTGGCCCCGCTTAGTATTAGGGTCTTAGTTGATTCAAATGTTTGATCATAAAAGCCTCTGAACTTTGCTTAGGTGTTTTTCGACAAATCCTTAACTCAACAAAGAAGGCTGTCAAGACGCTTACCAGTTTCTATGGCTTCAATGGAAGTTGGTTCCAGCTTAATGGCAGATGTTGCATCATCCAGTGCTTCTTGATAATTTCCTGACAAAGACAATTGACATTAATAACGAAGTTCATGTTCAGATGAAGACGTAGTAGGGAAAAATTAAAAGTTATAAAAACTAAGAACCAACGAAATTAATTTGTAGAACAAAATTGGGAGAGCGTGTGTTATTCCTATGTTTCGCCATTGTTCCACTCTAGAGATACCTGTTTAAGAAATATTGAGCGATTCTGCGATAATATCTAGCAGCTGTCTTACTACAGAAAATGACTCTTCTGATTTGCTATTAATTACATATATTACCATCATATAGAGCAGTTTTAAATTAAGTGTCGAAATTTCATCCCCGGAATTGCTTTGGTTTGCTTTACTACGCTCCGTGATTCGTTTAGTTTAAAAAACTCGCCGCCAGCTACTCAACCAATCCGATGCAAAACCAAGACCAATCGCGACTTGGTCACATGCGTTCTCAAGTTCTCAATGGTTCGTTTTGTTGTTTGTTTACGTTTGTTGTGATTGGCCATTGTAATTACTTTGGGTTTGGTTTTACGACACTCAATTAAAAACCGCTCTATATGAACAACATTTTGAATAACTGAAAAAAAATTAATGAACTTTTAAAAGTTAGCAGGCTTTTAATACAAATATTTGTCAAAGCTCAGAAACACTTTAATCCCCTAATTTCAATATAGTGCTTTTACAGCAGGTTTGTAATGACAATTCGTAAAACTAAGAGCAATGTAATCAATACATCTAGCAAACCTTGCAACCCATGGCAAGCGCAGTTTTGGTTTTCTATGAGATTTTCCAAGAAGGTACATTTGTTTCTTCCGGCTCTTTTTGGAAAGACGCAGTCCTATTTTGCTTTGGCTCCCGAGTCAAAGAGCGACACTGAAATGAGATGGAGTGGCTGGACTACAACTAGTGAAGAAGGAGTTACATGGACTTTCAATATATATCCTTCACTAAGCCGTGGACGTAGTCCACCGCGATGGAGGCTATGTAACTTCATGTCATGGTCAAGCTATCTAGCTATTAGCTCCATTTTTTTTTATCTCCCATGGCATTCATGGCTCTTAAACTTAAGTCCACTGTTAGGATTGTTCTCTGTGACTTTTGTGCCTACATGGCCCCGTGAGCATTGAAGTGTAACGTAAGTATTTTGTTACAAAAATTGTTACATTGGAACCCCACCTTACGACCACCTCGTTAATACGACCACTTCCTTGACCTTCCTTTGGTCCCCAATTAAAGTTCTGTCGGTCATTTTTAACTTGTGAATGCGCGCATGCGCAGAACAAGTTATAGCACTGGTGGACAATGTCACTCGGTCAATGGGCTGTAAACTTTAATAGCTAATTAATCAATTAAATTAATGTATGCATTAATTCCCTCTTTTTTTTCCCTTTTTTTTTTTTTTTTGAAACGACGGGTTGTGGGATTCGAACCCTCGAAGTCCTGCTTTGGAACTCAGAACCTTACCACTGCGCCACGCCAGCACTTGTTGAATTGAAGGTGTATACGAAACATATAAATACATATGGGGGGTCTTTGTGCCATTGTTACTACGCTGACCGAAATTACGACTACTGTAGGCTCAAACTTTTCTAATCTGGCTCGTTTTACGGCTTTTTGCCCGGGGGGGGGGGGTACTCCCTATAATGGACTATACGGGGAGGCTCCGCCCGAAAGGGGTCCTTTTTTAGGCTCGAGGTATGTGAAAGGGTAGGGATTTCACGAGTTGAAGTATATGAAAGGGTAGGGATTTCACGAGTTGAAGTATATGAAAGGGTAGGGATTTCACGAGTAAATGATATTATTGTTTGGTTAACATCTCTACTGGTAATGCTTGATGATTTCTGGTGATATATATTGTTCATTAAAGTTCATTACAAGGGTATAGAAAAGTGATGCAGTGCTTCTACTGTAGGTATATGAAAGGGGTACCATTTTCATAATTTCTATGGAAGGTATATGAAAGGGGTACCATTTTCTATGGAAGGTATATGAAAGGGGTACCTTTCTGTGAAAAATGGTATATGAAAGGGTAAGGGGTTGGAACTCTGGGCGGAGCCTCCCCGTATAAAACTTTTTTGAGTACCCCCCCCGGGGCTTTTTGGGCTGGATAACACTGATAAAACAGGCTATAGGAACTTTTTTTGTAGTGAATGAATGCCTTAGTTTTCGGGTCAACCGGACGATAGATACAGTGACGTTTTATCATGGATCCATCTGTGCGCGGGAGCTGTCTATGGCGTTCGCGAATCAAGGCGTTTGTGTTCCCTGACAAAATATTCAAGACCATCTTAGCGAGAATTCATGTGGCACACCACAAGCTAAGTATTTCTAGCTCATTCGATCTTTAAACAAAACGAACACAGTACTCTATTGGTTTCTTGTTAGAAGACGGTGTTTCTCTGCTTTCTATGATCAAAATCATCATCCATCCTGTGGGCGCCAAGTGTCGCATAGGGCATATTAAATTACGATCAAAATACACCTTCAGTAAAGTTTGAAATGGAAAGAAGTAACAGTCAAGAATACTCAATCGCCAAATAAGAGGACATATATAATTATTGAAGACAAGCTATATTCAAACGGAAACCGAAACTCGTACTTCAATGGAGTTTTCAGAACTTTAATACGAGAACGGTGCCGTTCGGTAAGTGATATTTTTTAATGTTGTTTTTCTTGATTGATCCCAATTCAAACAACGTTTGTACTCGGACGTATGAAGCTGTACGATTTCGCTCGATGAAAAATTATAGCAGATGAAGCCTCAGATAAAATTATTTGCGAAATAACTTTTTATTTCTGCTTCTAAAAGGAAATGTAGCATTTTATATTTGAATTATTGTTGTTAATTCAATATTCTCTGAGGAGAATTAAACATCTCATCGTGTTTTGTTTCATGAATAAAGTACCATTTTATCTGGATCAGTGTGTATTTTCTTTATACTAGTTATAGTTACCGCAAAAGCGCCAACGACATAGAGGAGCGAATAATTGATAGAAAGCTTTAAAATATATATATATGATCATGAAACATACACGTTAAAATCTGACCGGCATACACTGTAAATATTAAAGACAACACGAAAGTCCCAGTTTATTTGATGACAAGATAACAAAATTAATACCCCATCCTAAAGTTGCTTAGAAATCGAAGATGTGTCTTGGTTTGATGAAATTGTCTGGTTGCATGAATGGTTGAAATAATTTTAAAATATTATTATCGGAACGAGGAAGCGTTGCGTGACGGGGGACAAAACAAATAAGATTAACCTTTCACTTTCATAGTATCTAGGAGAGCAAACCATTTTTGATAATTTAAATGTAGCTAATTTTAGTTCAAGGATTGCAACTTCATAAATAACTGAAGTATTTTTCTTTCCAAGAGTTTCGTGTATGACAGAATGAATGTTTACATATAAAATTAATTTTTGCGTGCGAAGCACAGTCGACTACACAAACAAGATCAGAACGTTTTGAAATGATTGAAATATTTTATTTCACGAACAGCAACCAGTCCGAACATATTGGCCGAATATTTAAACGAAGCCTAAAAAGTTAGTTAATGAGGTATAAATCAACTTATAAGACCTTTTAAGCAGGTCACTCTAGTCGCTAAATGATTTTTTAGTCTGTGTTTATATACACCTTCTAAACAGGGCTTACTGTACGCTTTTCGTTTGAGTTTCCCTCCCGACCGACCAACACTGATTTGGACGTGAGTACGAAATACACCGGCCTGCGTGAATAAAATAAGCCGCGCGGAATCTTATTGTTCTGTTTCGAGAAATAAATCGTTTCCTCGAAATCCCTATTCGAGTCAGACTCAAAACTCGAAACTCGCCGATTCTCGAAAACATCGAGGACGAGACTGTCAACTTACATTTACCCGGTACTACTGCATATTTCTACGTTAATTAATTGCTTTACTTTTCCATTCACAAGTTGGCACATAGTGCCTTTGATCTTATTTAAGAACCACGCTAATACGACCACCCCGTTAATACGACCAGATTTTGGTGGCCTGTTGGTGGTCGGATTAACCGGGTTCCACTGTGCAACATGGCGATAACTGCATGATAGCGATCGGAAAGATCTTCTTTGGGATCAGTAGTATAGCGAAACAAAAATGGACCACGAATAACACTTTACCATAGTATATTTATAAAATAAATTTTCAGTGCAATCTCCGAAAAGAGGAAGATTAGAAGTATTTAAGAGGAACCGCGAAGCGTGGCAATTTGCTTATATTTTGGATTAATTATAATTAAAAAAGGATGTGAGTCGTCAAACTTCAAAACATAACTAATAAATAAAAATTACGAAAAACAAGATCTTACCCAAATAGAAATAAGCTGTTGCCCTGCTGCTGTACAGTTTGGCATTCAGTTGGACATCGTTACAGTTCACTTGAATGCCTTCCGTGTAGAAGTATATGGCGTTATAAGCTTCTTTTTTTGAGTATTCTTTGTTACCTTCTTCGACGCACACTTCTGCTATCATTGAAAAAAGAAAACCTTATATAGTCAAATTATGATCGCACTTTGTTAAGGATATACTAATACATGTACATTAAATAATTCGTAATATGTTATTCTTACCAGTCGCTTGAAATTTTTATTTTCTTGCAAAGTACCATTTATACCATTTATGTTTTCGAGCGGGGTTGAAATGTAATGGTCAACAGCAGCAGTGAAATGTTCTTTTTATTGTCGTATATTCCTTCGTTGAACTGGATCTACAGCGACTTTGTTTACATAGGCTCGCACGCTGGTCGAATATAATGGGGCATTGGGGAGAGGAAAATCGCTCCCGGCATGCTCTCTTTTCCTCCCTCGATCTCTCCCCGTAACTTCCCCTTGGGAGCCTCTACCAAGGAGAGAGCCCCTCATGGAATTTCACCTTTTTAGCTCAGCAATCAGCGCATGCGCGATTGACGAGCTTTCGGGGTTGTGGGGAAAATTTGTTCGTTAGTTAGTAAACTTTTCTTTGTAATTCCGCTGACCAGTGTATAAGGCCTGGGAAATCACAACACTAAAAAATATTGCGGGCGCAATATTTGGTAGGCATTAGGGGTCGGGGGGGTCGGGGTTGTAGCCGGCCCTCATTGCAAAAACAAAATGGCGGGTTGTTTCTATCAGGACGGTATTTCTCTCGTCTTACACATCTAAAATATAGACCTTTTTGGAGTTCCGACGCATTCTGCGCCCGGATTCTGCGATTCCTTCGTTCCTCGGTTTGAGAAATGCTACTGAAGGATTGAAATTATTTCTTTCACGAACGGAAATCTGTGGTTTCTATATCGAAGCACATTTGCACCCATGCCCGACCGATGAATCAAGGGGTTATACAACTTCAAAAACACCAGGAATAACAGGTTCTACCAGGGCATAGTTTAGGCTCGACCGCCGAAAAAGATCCGGGAAATTGAAGCGTTCAACTGAACTCTGGCGTTTGGAGCCCTTCACTTCAAATGGATTTCAAGACTTAGGATCTAGGAAAGGAAAACTGACACCACAGGACGGTCGGTAATTGTTATGTCTAGGTGTTATTTGCTTTATAACAAAAATTATTGTTCAACTAATCATTTGATTCCAATAAAAATAATATTTAACTTTTTAATTTAAACTTTTGTAATTTGGTATACAATTCGATCGATCGATCGATCGATAGCTTTGAACCGAAAACAAATAAAGTGTTTATTTGAATCAATTCTCGGTTTTCACTGTCACGCCATAAATAAAAAAAATGAAGAATGAAGTCAAGGAATTGACATGTCGTAGATAATGAATAAATAAGGAATCAGTCCAAGTCTCAGGTCTGTGCGGTATTCCGTACTCGAGTTATTTGTCAAAAAGTTCCACACAAATTTATAGAGCTCAGTATGGAAACGCCATGTTGGTGTCCCTCTGAGGGGCACCAACATGGCGGCCGGAAATAGGAAAAAACATCTGGAGTTCACTTTTGCCAGAAAGGAGGTTTGTTTTCTCTTGTGAACTTTCGAATATTTAGATAAATATTTCTCCTTAAACTTAAATTGTTTAGAATGCTGAAAATCACCCGAAGAGTCATGTTTTAGATACGGAACAGCTCTGTCACGGCCGTCCTGCTGATGTCACGTACGATGAAAACTCGGAAATTTACACCGTTCTATTTTCAAAAGGAAGAATGAGATCGAGCTAAGAAATTGTGAAAATATATATATTTAGGTAATCTTCCTTGAATGAAGGTAAAAATTCTGTAGGCCTCGCGGTTTTGAATTTTAGAATTTGATGACGTCACGTGAAAACCAAGAATATTTTGGCTGCAAAGCCTTTTTGCCTGTTATTGTTGCTTATTGTGTTGACCTTAAGTTTGTTCATAGTTTCCAATTACATTGCTGAGCTGGCTCACGGAAGCCTTTGATGTCTTTGATTAGGATACGTGCACTTTACTAACCAATTTGAAAATAAAGTTACCTGCAGTTGTTTTTCTTACCTCTTATAGTGTCATCATCCAAGTCCAGTTTTTCTTCAGGTGACGGACTTTGACCATCCGCCATGACTGAAAATACGTTGACAAAAGAAATATCTAATTTTAGTTGCTGTGATAGCTATTAATCGCTGTCAAATTGTCGATTTCGTGCCCGCTTATCTGAGCGTAAACACGGATGCTAGTTATGACTTATATATTGTGTCAAACTTCTATCCTGTTTTGCTAGTTACGTTACACAAACCAACTGAAACTATGAAAAGAGTCTTATTATTCCCGACTTGCGGGTTAAGAATATTTAATGCTTTTGAGAGATTCAACGATTTCTGAAGATGTCCCGAACCCTTCCGAAGATTGCCGAATATGACCCGAATTAAACCTTAATTTTACTCGGCCCCATGCGATTACATATACTTATCGTGACTCGAGATAGCGGCACACTTTCGATGGGTGATTTTTCATTATTGTTATATTATATAATAAAATGTAAATAAAAATTAACATTTTATATTGTTCGTCACTCGACCCGGCAAGAGTGCATTGGGGGTTCCCAAAACCATGGCCTCGTGTATTTATTCTGATAAGTTTTCTACGCTAATTTTCTATAAAGTTATGAAGAAAATTTTCTTCACAATTATAAATTATGCCGTCAGTATCCCCGGCATGTTTGTAATGTACACAACCACAAACTTCCCATCCTCTGCTTGTACCACAACAACCACTTCCCTCGGGTACTCAGTAGAAATCCAAAGGGTACGCGTTTCTCGTTGCGCGGAGGACATAGGCAGTAAATTTGACGCGCGTATTCAATTTTCTTTTCGCTAAACGTGCATAATTGTCCCAGCTGGTTGTACAGATCATGGTCAGAAAGCGAATTTTCTAACTCACTCGATAGTCAAGCTGTTTTTTTCAAGATCAATCAGCGAGCTATTCGCACTCAAATTAGGCCAGATTGTAGTTCGATGACTGGTCTTTCGAGATCCGGAAGCTCTCATGATTCAATCGAATCGAAGAAATGTTTTTTTTAGGGAAACATTTTAGAGGAGGTACGGAAATGGTCGGTCCGAAACTGTTTGAAGTTTATACAGGCCATGTCAAATTATCAGTATTCAAGAAGCGAGTGGAAAACTTTGAACTGATAAAACTGCTCTCGCACACTTTAAATCGCCGTAAAATCCGCATAAAAGCAAAGATAGTGACACACTTTATTACCATATTTGCGTCTGATAACAATGACTAAGTATTTTGACTTTATTTTATTAGGCAGCCCTAAAAGATAATTTTAGAAAGATTAAGGCGGGGGTACACGTGAATTTCAAGAGAGCACCCCAGGTTGATAGTGGACTATTTTGGTGTCCATCTACTAATTTTTACCTCCAAATTCTAATTTTAAAACTACATTAAATCTTCAATATTTCTTATTTCCCTAAATTTTACAAATCCTTTGAGAAAAACTATTTCCTCCCAAACATACCCAAAACTCACCCCAAAATTTAGATAACATAACATAGATTCATGAGATGAGCATAGAGTTTTTGGATTGTTTGAAACGTGAACGAGATATTTCCATTTAACCCATGTTAAGTGGCGGGAAAATAGCATTCAGGTGGACCCCCGCCTTAAGGTTCACAAATAGCAATTGTAGGAATTTGAATATCATAGCCTGTGACCACACAAACAGAGGATGGTAAGCCTGTGTACAAACTTCTCTGACGCATGTTTCACTAAAACGAAACCGAAACTACAGAGTACTGTCTACGGACGCAACCTTTCATGAACAATTTACAGTTTTTATAATCCCAGACAAGAGGACTGCGAAAGAGAACCGGAAATAAACTCCATTTATTTCTTTTAAAGCCTTCCGACGTTAGAAGACTTGATAAATATTCAACGACTTCCGTTTTATTAAACATAGTGCTTTAACTATTTCAACCATCGTATTAAAATCTGCAAAGAGCGAGCCAATTTCTTTGCAAAAACCATCAAATGTAGTTTATAATCGAAGTTATTAAGAGCGAATTTTTGTAAAAACCGATCAAAATTTGGATTTCGCGGCAGAAGTCGAAAAATCGATTTTTCTATATTTTTGTCCACAAATAGCCTTTAGGTAGATGTGAAATGTGATCTAGTTTTTTTCCGCTCAAAGCGCTTTAAATTTGAGAAAATCGAGAAAAACGAATTTCGCCCCTACTATCGCCAAATTGGCCGAATGCAAAGGCTGAAAATTGGGAATCTAAATTTGATTTGCGTTCGCGTGCAAAGAAGAACCGATAAGTTTCGATACTTTTTCTTGAAAGACAAAGTATTCAGCTTTCAAAAACAGGTTATAACTTGACTTGAACGCCATTCGAGAAAAATTTACAAATGTTTAAAAGATACCCTTGTTTACTAACTGGAAAATTCCTAATTTAGGGATGAAAGTCAGAGATATTTTTCGTTGTGTGCCATAACTCCAAATTTCTTCAAACTTCGCCTTTGGAACCCTTTTATGCTGTTGTAGATTATATATTAAAATCAGCTTGGGTTATTCTTCGAGCGGTTTTTGAGGCGCCGCTGAAATAACCGAATTTTAACAAAAATATCACCGAAAAGTAAACAATAGACTGTTGCGTGATGTTCTGAAACCAAGCGCATTTGTTGAGATAAAGCCGTTTAAATTATTTCAAAATTTATTTATCTTCATTCTATAGGTATAGATCCTACCTTCAAATATAACAGCAAACAGTTTATTCTTGGATTCCAAAGTACTCTCACTTAGAAGAAACATTTATCTTACATTGGTGTTTAATTGGGTTATCGACATCTTCGTGATGTAGATTTCATGTCGCCGTATTAAATTGTAAACAACTCATGATAAACTGCTTCGTTGAGCGTATGCTGTTGAAAGATGGCTGATACTGATTTCACGTCGAGCGGCATCGGCAAAGCGTCCCGCGGGACGCTGCATGCATACGGCGCGCGATGGAAGTCGGCTGTATTCGCAGGCTACATATATATTTCAGACGTTAACGAAAGTTTCTGGTAAAAAATCTTAACGCATTGATCAGGATACTTTCGTGTAGTTACATCACATGTTACGTTGATATTGATTGACGTTTGCAAATTAGAAAACGTTGGATTGGACCTAGCACTGTAAAGTTTAATTGAAGTAAACAGGTCGTTTCGTTATGGAAGCGAGTGTTCTTTTAGCGGTATTGATTTACCAATGTGTCAAGGTAAAATTGAAACAACTCTCCTGAACTTGACACAATTTATTTACTATGTTGTTCCACACAACAACCACAAGCTTGGTTGAAAACTGAATAACAACTTTTTATACTACAAAATTAGCACATCTACACGTGCGCACGTGCTACATTTTCACGAATAAATTAATTCAAAACATCCTCCCCCCACAACGATAACAACAAAATGTTAGTCTGCATTATAATGTCACTGATCATGATTAATGTCTATATAGTCACTGAGTCCACAGCTGAATTTTTTTTCTAGCTTCAACGGCAGATCTCCTCATTGGGGGACGTTGATGATTGTCAGTCAGCTTGATTTCTGATTTCTTCAGAATTTTCCTCTTGATTTGTCCTCTGTTGTTCTCCTACGGGTATTGTGTCTTGCACTTCTAGTGGGAAGAGTAGCTGTAAGGGACGTTGGATCCGATTTCCATTGGCAAGTTTAACTTGAGCTGCACGGCACAGGCCATCTCTTCCTTCGATGAGTTTCTCAACGCGAGCCAACCTCCACTGACTCCTTGGAAGGTTCTCTTGAACCAGAACAATATCTCCAGTCTTGGCAGAATTCTCTTTCGTCACCAAAGGTCCCTTGACACGTTTACCATGAAATTCCCTCAGGTTCAACAAATACTCTTTACGCCATTGCGTCCAAAACGTTTCCATTATCGATTCATGGTACTTGATTCTCTTTGACAGTTCAATTCTTCCAGAAGATGGTGCTTGACAATACGGAGGAATGTACAGGGGGTCAGCTTCTTCTTTTTCTTTGATTATAATTTAGCCTATAAAATTGGTCCTGGAAAATTGATTCAGTAGGAGAAACTCAACGTCCAACCAAATGCAGAAGTTTCAGGGCTGTCAGCCGTTGATTGAGGCAAAAACGGAGAAAACGCACACTTTAACCCTATCCTACCTGTGGGGGGGGGGGGGGGGGCAGAAAGTGCCCGCGCTGACTTCAAATTTATCGTACTTAAAGAGAATTCAAGCAATCAGAGCCAAATTTTATGACTTTTCCTAAAAATTATCTGGGAACATTTTGGTGTGTGATGTTTCCATGGCAACGAAGTTTTGATAGGCCGTTTTAGCCAAATTTGGTATTTTCAGCTTAATTTTCAGTTTTCATGAAATTTCCGCTTTCTACGAATAGTTTCCTCCGAAATCTTTGCAATTGTTGCATCCTTATATTGTTTTGATGTTTTCAAATCAAATATGGTGATTTTCTGACATTTCTGAACAATTGAAAAATCCAAGATGGCGGATCCAAGATGGCGGACATTTTTAAAGTATGACGTTATTTTGGCGTGATATGATATCACAATTGATTCGTGATTGTCACTAAAATAAACATGTTTGAATGCTTTATACACCACATAAGTTTCATTTTTATAGCACAAATAACTTTCGAGATACAGATCGTTTTACCCACATTTGTTTTTTTATAGCTTAATTTTCAGTTTTCATAAAATGTTTGCTTTTTACGATGAAATCTTTCTAAAATCTTTGCCGTTTTAGCATCTTTATATTTTTCTTGATTTTTTCAAAACAAATTTGGAGATTTTCTGTCATTTCTGAACAATTTAGAAATCCAAGATTTAGGAGCCAAGATGTCGGATTTTTTTAACGTATGACGTCATTATGGCGTGTATGACGTCATAATTGACACGTGACTGCCACTAAAATAAAGATTTTCGGATGCTTTACACACCATGTAAGTTTCATTTTCATAGCGTCAATACTTTTCGAGATACATAGGGGGGGGGGGGGGGGCACTATCTGCCCCCCCAGGCTCAGGAACGAAAAAAAAAGCCCAGGCAGAATAGGGTTAAACAATTAGATCCAAGAAGCCAATTGAAAGATCCCTCCGAAACAAGCAAATACCACTGACCCTAGCGATTCGCCAAGTTCTGACGAATCCGCTTCAGATGAATCAAATGTCAGTCTCTTTTCCTGCCCTGAAGAAAGATGTATTAAACGTTATGGACGTTTTAGACTACGAGTAGTCCCTAATTTTTCTCAGATTGAGCGGGCAAAAATTAGGGACTACTCGTAGTCTATGGACATTTCTCCTCACTTCAATGGCACCTTGACTGTGGCAGACATCACCTTGCTATTGAAAACGAGAATCCCGTCGACAGAGCCATCGTTGGTTATTCGGAGAGACTGGAATTGCAGTCCGGCAGTGTCCCAAATATTCTGACGTCTGAATTACCTAAAATGCGATCGGTGGGAAGCCTGTTCCTCCCCATGGGCTGGGCATTAAGGTCTTCACAAGTTAAAAGAACCAGATTCACCGCTAGTCAGAAAGATTACTTAACAAAGAAATTCGATCTTGGAGAAATCTCAGGACGAAAAGAGGATCCGGACTCTGTTGCAAGGGCTATGATGACAGCCAGAGACAGCGAGGGGAATCGTTTGTTCACTGGTGCTGAGTTTCTGACTTTCCAGCAGGTAGCAAGCTTTTTCAGTCGCCTGGCAGCTAAACGACGCTTACCAGATGTAACAAGTGGCATTGACGAGGAAGCGGACAACGCAGAAAGGGAGAGTGCACTTCAAGAGCTCACCAATGCAGTCACGCAGGAAGTATCGTTAGGAACATCCAATAGTTTATGACTGCTATAATATACGTGAACTCATCAGTTCCTCTCCGGAGCTCTCTTCTTTTGCCATTCCAATGCTGGAAGAAAATTGCAATTATTTTGTAATTGACACAAGTCATATAAGGAAGCCATACGTGGATCCCTTGGTTGCTTTTTCGAAGAACTGTTCCTGCCGGAAGTAGGAGACATCATCCCTGGGAGCAAGGACTAGACCAACAACCGTGAAACTCAACCCACATAATTATTACGCCGGGTCCGGGATTCGAACCCGACCGGGCTACATTAGTGGGAGGCTCCCTGCTCCCTCTGACTGAGCCAGCTAAGCCTCTTTTAATGATACATCTAAACAAAAAAAATGTTAGTCATGTATAAATACAATTTTTTAAGCACTTTCGGTTAATTTTACTAGGTAGCTTTAAGGTTTTCTTCGCTATGAAGTTATATCAGGAAAGTTTCCTATAAGAGGCCAAAGGAACAAGCAAAAGCGATCCTATGAATTTGCTCATCAGTATAAAGAACTGATAATACAACGGCTTAAATTACTTTATTTCAACTAACTCGCTTGGCGTCATAAACACGGCAACAGCCTATTGTTTACTTTTCGTTGATATTTTCGTTAAAATTCAGTTATTTCAGCGGCGCCTCAAAAACCGCTCGAAGAATAACCCAAGCTAATTTTGATATATAATTTACAACGACATGAAAGGGTTCTAAAGACGAAGTTTGAACAAATTTGGAGTTATGGCACACGACGAAAAATATCTCTGAATTTCATCCCTAAATTAAGAATTTTCCCCTTAGTAAACAAAGGCGTCTTTTAAACATTTGTATTTTTTTCTCGAAAGGCCTTCAAGTCAAGTTATAATCTGTTTTTGAAAGCTGAATACTTTGTCTTTCAAGAAAAAGTATCGAAACATATCGGTTCTTCTTTGCACGCGAACGCAAATCAAATTTAGATTCCCAATTTTCAGCCTTTGCATTCGGCCAATTTGGCAATATTATGGTGAAATTCGTTTTTCTCGATTTTCTCGAATTTAAAGCGTTCCGAGCGGAATAAAACTATATCACATTTCATATCTACCTAAAGGCTATGTGTGGACAAAAAAAGAGAAAAATCGATTTTTCGACTTCCGCCGCTGAATGCTTTATATTTACTGAAATTCGCTCTTAAGACTTTAACATTTTGAATTTATTCTTCACGAGCAACGGCATCTTACGAATATCAACCCAATATAATACCATGAACAAAACAAATACCGATATCCTACCTGATACTCGATGGGCTGATACTCCAGTTACATTCTCTTATTTACCGTGATAACCTACAATGAAAAAGATTGTACATCGGTTAACGTTCATTGTTAAGATTTAAACACGAAACAGTTCGTTTTTTTAGTGGACAGAATATTTATACACAACTGACCCTTCAGTCGACGTTGCTCAGTGTCTACCTGCATCAGTAATTTGGGGTTTTTTCCCTTTTTCTTTGCCCCGTGACCTGATAACAATAGGCTGGATGCTTCACGTGATTAACAATGTATTAAACCAATACAAACTGATCTGTTAATCATTCCTTATTTTATTTTCAATAATGGGAAGCTATAAAACCTACAGGGAACAAATGTTTAATTCCGAAAATGTTATAGAGTTATCAGAGGACCCATGCTGAAATTCCACGGGAGTTGGGTGAGGGGCGAAGGTTCACCTAATTCCAAGTACCGTAAAACCAGTGGCATTGTGTATTTACTCTTTTCAGTCTTCAACGCTTTGCTAAATTATGAAGAAAGTTTTCTTTTTCTTCCAGAATTATAAATTCTACATGATATCTCGACATACAGCTGTTTCGAGAAAGGTTGTCGGAAAATAGCGCACGCGACAATCCCGAAAGGTAATCTGGGATATGATCAACAAGGTACGTTCCTGACACTGTAGCCGTCGAACCTGCTTTTGTTGCTTTCTTTTAGCACTCGCAACCATACGCCCATCATGCGTCTCGTGCCATTTTCTCAGATATTTTCCATGAAATGCTGAAGTCAAGGAACCGTGAACTTAAAACTATCCACAATAATTATCTTTCGGGATTGTCGCGTGCGCTTTTTTCCGACAGCCTTTCTCGAAACAGCTGTATATAAGTTGCTTTACTGTCAGTTCAGTAAATTTGCGTCAGTATCCCAGGTATTTATGTAATGTATACAACCTCCTCTGACATGTTCACTGAAACGAAATCGTAGAACAATTTATAGCTTCTATAATCCCAGACAAGAGAACTGTGAAAGAGAACCGGGTAATAAACTGCATATATTTCTATATATATGGTGCGAATGATTCTTTCAAAGCCTTCTGCCTACCCTTAAAGGCCATGTCTTCGACGACTTGAAACATATTTAACGACTTCCGTCAGGAGCGCTTCTTCCGTTTTATGAAACATAGTGATGTGCTTCATAAAAATCGTATGAAAATCTGCACAGAGAGAGCCAATTTATTTACAACTTGAACCTTGTAGTTTGTAATCGAAGTCATGAAACTTTTAACAGTTTTATTATTTATGAACAACGACATCTAAACGAATATACAACTGACATTATATTGTTCATGGGCGCAATATTATGGGATAAATAAAACAAATACCTACCTGACACTCCAGTTACATTCTCTTCGGTATTTACCACGATAGCCTACAGGGACAAAGATTGCACATCGGTTAACGATCATCATTATAAGATTTAAACACGAAACAACTCGTTTTTGAGTGGACAGAGCATTTATGCACAACTGTTGCCTTCAGGAGGAGCGTACAGGAGAAGTTGAATTGCATCAGTAATTTGGGGTTTTTCCCTTTTTCTCAGAACACTCGGCTGACGCGTGATCTTATAACAATAGACTGGATGCTTCACGTGATTAACAATGTAACCAATACAACCCACCTGATCTGTTAATCCTTAATTCCTTGTTTCTTTTTCAGTGGGAAGCTATAAAACCTACAGGGACAAATGTTCAATTCCGAAAATGTATTTTGGTATAAATCAGAAGACTCAACGAATTCCCACAAGAGTGGAGTGGGGGAGTGGGGAGAGTTCAAGTATACTCCTATCGGCTTTGCTATTATTAAGTTATGTAGAAAGTTTTCTTCCAGAGTTATAAATTCTACGTGATATCTCGACACTGATATAAACTTGCTCATTTACTGTCAGTTCAGCAAATTACCATCAGTATCCTATGCATTTTTGAAATGTACACAACCTTCTCTGACCTGTTCACTGAAACTGAACGAAACCGAAACTGCAAACGCAACCTTTTCTCTTTCGTAGAAAAAATTACAATCTCTATAATCCCAGACAAGAAAACCGTGAAAGAGAACCAGTCGAACCATTTATTTTATGGTGTCACTGTGAATGATTCTTTCAAAGACTTCTGTCTACCCTGGCTGGCGTTAATGTATCCGACGACTTGATAAATATTCAATGACTTCCGTTTTATTAAATACAGTGCTTCATTGATTTACAACTACAAGTTGCACAGAGCGAGCCAATATCTTTGCAAAAACTACCAATGTAGTCTATAATCGAAGTCATGAAGACTTTAACAGTTTTGAATTTATTCTTTACGAGCAACGGCATCTTACGAATATCAACCCAATATAATACGATAAACAAAACAAATATCGATATCCTAACTGATACTGGGCTGATACTCCAGTTACATTCTGGGATCAGCTATTTACCGAGTTACGAGTTGAGTTGAGTTTGAGTTGAGTTTGAGTTGAGTTTGAGTTAAGATTGAGTTAAGTTTGAGTTACCGTTTTCTGTATATTTTTTATTAAAAAAGTGTTAAATTACAGCAAGGAGCCCAAAAATGTGACCTCCTTTAATTAATTCATATTCTTTCGTGCAGATTGTCCGATCAGAAGCCGAGGATAGCTTCCACAAAACAACTTTTAATTATACATCACAGTCGGCTTTCGCGATCTTTCGGTGAATTTTGAGGCGCTTGACATGTCAACCTTTGAATGTTTGGCTTTGAAATTAGTACGCTACACTAATTTCACAACTCCGAAATGCGAAATACTGATCGAAATATAAAACAAATAAAACAATGATCAACACTCGGTGCGATGTCTTTGCAACCCAAAAGCCCGACAGTAAAAAATGCTGGCCGTAGGAATTACGGAATTACAAGTACCTTATTCTCACTTATTTTCGCGAGTATTAATTTTCGCGGTTTTCGCGATGTAGCAAAAAACGCGAAAATAAAGACGATATTTTCGTAAAATTTTAAAGCCTTTGAGCCCTTTTATCTCTGAAATCGCGAAATTAAAGCCTCGCGAAAATTAGTAAGAATAAGGTACACAATGTACAGTACGGTTATTGTACCCAGATAATCGACAGAAAATTATTATAATTTTAGCTGTTGTGCGGATGTCGATTACCCGATTTCAAATACCGCCCAAACTTTTCGGAACGGCTAGCATGGGGGCTTGCTCGCAGGCTAGTCACAGATGGTCTTTTGCATGTCCTGGCCTTGTCTGCGTTCTTGGTCATTCCAATCATTTCCTTTTCCATTGAGCGTTTGTTGAAACAGCTATATCAGGAGGGGACATTGGGGTTTGCGGTATTGCGGTTTCAGACCATTTTTCATACGGTATTTCGGTGTAATTTCACTCTTAAAGTGCGATATTGCGGTTTCATCCAGCCCTCCGGTATACGGTTTTTTAGCGTTTTGGTCGACGGAACTCGGTAGAACTCGGTAGAAACTGAAATGTTCTTCACGGTATTTCGGTTTCTGGTCGTTACTATAATCGTTTCAGTAAGATGATAATGTCGATAATGTCGTGTGCGATGGGCCTATAAATGTCCGATAGCAAAAGTAACGTGAGTGTTAAAAACCGTTCACTGATGCCCGATAGACGAAAAAAGCTCCTGTATTACTGCTATGGCAGAAAACGAGCCAACTGTGATGTCCTTCAGTGATACCGGTATACAGCTGCAGTCATAACTAACTTGATACGAAATTCTTGGGAGCGTCCTACGAGAAATGTCGCCATCCGGAGAGCCTCACCTATGGCCAACTAATAGCACGACACAAGCGAACGACCGACATAGCTGGTTTTAATTTATCAACGAACTAATCAAGATTAAGAAAGGCAATGCGATCACCGAATTTTAAAACTAAAACGAGTATAACTTCAAGGAACTTACCTTCAGAGATCAGTGTAGATCGAGATGATAACAGAGTGCAAACTCAAGCAAACAAACTAATGCACTTCAGTGTTAACTCAGACGAGACTGCCTTACTAAAAATAGAGGGGTTTTGTACAATAGATTTAGAACGCTTTCAAATTACGGTCTGTTGATTTCTTTCAAACAAAACAATTGTTTCTGAATATTAATATCGCAGAAGCCAAGATCATCAGACTTAATCGAACTGCCTGCCACATCAACAATGAGTTCTCAAATTTACAAAATGTTGCACGCGATTTTGCACTCCCGAAACAAAAAGATAGATGTACATCCACCAACATTTTCACGATCAAACTTTGTTTAGGTTTCTATAGCAGGAACAAAAGGAGAAACTACTTACTTGAAAGAGATGTTATTACGAGGACAACTGCACGTAAACAATCTTCTGGGCTTCTAGAAACTTCCAGCTGTTAAATGGCTTGTTCAAGGGTTCAGCGATTTTCAAAGAAATATTCGTTGCGGGTCAGAACATTATTTTAAAAAAGAGGTTTCGGAGCCAGTCCACGTAGGGATCAAGCAATTATGGAAATGGTCAGAAACAGCCTTACCTCAAAAACTATTTCTGGTGAAATGTATTCATGAGCAAGCAATTTGTTAGCAAAAGTTAGCAAATGCTAATATTTGTGGTTAAACCGCCAACGGAAACTCAATTGAAATTTGTTTGTCAGTCAAGATAAAACGCACGAATAGAAAATATTTTAAGGATAATAAACAAAATATTAAACCTCCTTTTGGCTTCAAAATATATTCACTGATAATTGTCCGGCATTATCTGTTCCTTGAAGCTCACAGTTTTCGCAGTGGAAGATTTGAACTGGACTCCTAACAGCAACTGCATGTTTCTAACATGCTAATAAACTGGTTCCAGCGGTTGATCAATGGTTAGTCTGGCCGGCACAAGCTGGGCGCGTTTAGATCTATTTGTCGCATGCGCAGATGACTGTTGTAGCGTTTTCGAACGTATTTGTATGGACGGGAAAAACGCTAGTAAGAAAACGATGGTGTGGATGAGGAGCTTTTGATGCGTTTTCGATGAAAACGGAGCGTTTCGAAAACTTAGCGTTATGAAAACGGGTACGTATGAACGGGGCCTAACCTCCCCTGGGAACGAGGTTGCCTAACCTCGTCCCCAGAGCCCACGATTCTTTTGGATGCTTCTAAAGGATCGCGGGCTCGCGGGACGAGATTGGGCCTAAGTGTGGACGGGGCCGAAGTCTTTTGTGTTTATTTTAATAATAACACAGAAACTTGTTTAAAATTTTGGGCGGGATCGGGATTTCGACGAAAAGAAGGGCGGGATGGCGGGATTAACGAGAAAAAATAGGCGGGAAGGCGGGATCTGGGAACCCTATTGTGGACCCTCACTATACGCACACGCCAGTCTGAAATTAAAATTCTCACGAAAATCTCCTGATAGTATTCGATCTTTGTTTAGCCTAATGCCAAGCGATTCTGTAGTTGACGAATTCCCTAGCTTGGGCACAGTATAAAATCGCCATGTTCTCGATATAAAAAGTATTGTCCGACTCACGGGCACGGTTTGAAAATAAGTAATACCAGAGGTCTATAACTAGAGGTTTCCATCTAGCATTGCGCGCGGCCCATCAGATTAGGAGTTAGGCTATTTTTAGACATTTTTCGCGCGAAACCAGCAGCCAATCACGCACCATGCCTGACAAATATGGTCACTGAACGCGCTAGCTCGACAATTTTTGTTCAAGACGGTTGACAGTGAAATTTGAAAAGATGGCTAAAATTAAGTAAAAAACCTTGGCCCTTCTAAATCAAACAAAAGTTAATTCTACTAAATAATGCACGAAGTTTGGAACGAAATATTTAATGGGAAATTCCTGTAAATGTACAACTAATGCGACTGAAAGAGCACTAAAGGCAGCCTGAAATTAATTTACGGGAAGATCAGATCCGAAAACCGCGGACATATAAGCTTAATTAATTCGTCCAAAGAATGAAAGCCTGTTTACAACACAAGTTTAAGCCCGCCGCTTAGTCTATTCATTATTGTTACCTTGTATTTCGAAGAGGCTTGTCAATTCCAGCTGAATTAAGTTTTTACAATCAGCACAATAAATATCCACGGCAGTTCGTCAAGCGTTCGTGACGGTCAGATCACTTCACAGTGAAATTCTCTTCGAAGACCACTCTCTTTCTTTCCATCCATGTAGATATTGAGGGTTTCCTTTGTTCTTTTACTTCAATGAACTTGATTTTAAGCTCAGTTCGTTTCCACACAATTTAGTTTAAGCTTATTAAATTCTGTAGTCGCGCAAGTTTTGCCCGCCGTATAAGTCCGGGAGCATGTGTAATCCCGTGGGAATTGTTTGATGAAAGCAAGCCACTAGTCTAGATGTGTTAAGGGGACCCTAAATAACATGAAAAGTTTTGGTGGCAACTTTGCAACTTGCTCGGACGGGATTTATGGGGGGTGGAAATTGTGACGTGTAAATCCCAGCATGGAAACGAGGCTCAAACATAAAATTGCCTATAACTTTCCATGATTTGCGTAAAATCTTACCAAAATCACCCAAATTATGCTACTCAATGTTCCAAACATGAACACATGGTTTTTAGGGGTTAGTGTAGTCACGTGACCAAGCTATCATGAAAACGAGGCTGACACAAAAGCTGCATTGGAGAGCCCGTTAACATCTCCAGAACAACGCAAAAATTGACTTAATAAGTATTGCAGGTGGATGTCATGTGTGCAATCAAACATGTCTATATGGTAAGGGTTGTCACGTGACTAAGCTAGCATGAAAACGAGGCAGAGGCAAAATCTGCTCCAAAAGTCACACAAACATGAAAAATTGGTACACAATTATGCAGAATGATGTTCTTAATATCATACTAGAACCACAAAACTTAGCTGTAGCAGTTTGCTCTATTTTGAACAAATAAAGAAATCAGGACATTGGATTCCCATGGTGCACACGTCGGAGAGAGCCTGTGCTGTGTCTCCGTTATTTGTGGTCAGCAGTAATTATAATCACAATACCACTGTACCAGGAAGCCTTTTTCAAGCAAGATCCAGAGTCTTCAGCGTTTGTCACAAGAGCTTGGTGACGCATGCAAAGATGGCGCAAGAACCCGAGTGGAGAAAGCACACGTGAATATGGTCAACGCCATTAATTATCTCAATGTTCTTGAGAAGATGTCAACATTTGAAGCTGCAAACGCCAATGCCACCATGTTCAAAGTGATGCGCCACTACATGTGTATGGTTCATCAGAGCTGTCCGCTTCGGAGACTGGTCAGTAAACCTTACAACCTCAGAGATGTTCACCAAGTACTTCTTCGCTCATGACAGAATCGACTATGCAAGTATGATTCCAGTGTACCTTGCTGAGATGTCATTCTTGAAGGAATCAGATCCAGAGATCTATGAAGGGTCCATCCAAGGAAAATGGGTAGTGAACAAGAACGCCCAAGTGCCGTTCTGCGCAGAAGGAGCTGACAATATAATGCACTGGAACACATCAACCGCTCCATGAAGGTGTCTGAAGGATTAGTTGGCATTACAGCAAATCAAGGTGCTCGGACGAAGTTCTTCCTGATAGCCCCAGAGCTTGCAAGGCTAGCTGAACAAGCAAAGAACATGGCGGGTGTGTCTTCCAAGACTCAAGTTCGTCATCATAACCTTTCTACAGCTGTCTTAGCATGTGAAGAGAAAGGCATAGAACAGTTAACTTCCACTATAGAGAGGTTCACAAATCCATTCTCTGATGCACATAACGACCTGTTTAACCTCGTGACAAAGGTGGTTATGCCAGAAACGGCGAAGAAAGATATGTGTGAGCAAAGCGAGATTGGCAGGAGACTGTTCGATTCTTTTGTGAAGGAGCAAGTCCAGTCTGGGAAAGTAAACCTTTGGTCGCCCATGAAGAAGCAAAAACTCCTAACGTGGAAAACCAGTGCAAAGGTCGTGAAGGTGAATGCAGCAGACAAAGTCGTGGAACTTCAAGAGGACAGGTCCCTTTTCGCACGTATGATGATGGTGTGCAAGAGCAGGCCAGAAATCGATATCAAGGAGACTGTTGGCCAATACGAATTTTTGTTAGTCCCAAGATCGTTGTTTGCTGCTGATGGCACAATGCTTCACTGTTCATCCAAGAGTAATGTAATGAACATCCTAGAGAAGTTGAACGACAGGGGAAACAACAGGAGCGTAGTTAGTCCAAATGAAGATCAAGTGAAAGTCGTTATTGTAGATGGGATGGCAGAAGTGCAGTCACTTGACCAACCAGAGTGGATCAGAAATTGCACACAGCTAGCTGAAGACTTCAGCAACCTTATCCTGCAGACGTACAGTGAAGGTAATGAAGTGTCCCTCAAAGCGGCCACCAGGGTTAGATGGCAAGGAGGCCAAGCACCAGTGTATTATCGCATCACCGACACAGCGCACATAGCCAAAGTCCCAATGAAGAGACTCCTGTCACATGAAGGCCAAGATGGAGCTCACCGTCTATCTAGGCCAGAAGGTTAAAGAGTATGCTGAGCATAATGGAAAGCAACTAGTGGTGGCATGGGGAAGCGAGTGCCAAGCAACACACGATGACGTGGGACATCTACAGAGTAACCAAGAAGAAGCTGATACAAAGATGATCTTGCATGCCCATGCACGATGCTACTGCTGATGGCACAACCCAACTACAGCTTCACTCTCCCGACACAGACGTCTTCGTTCTCGCTCTAAGGCGTTACCCGGAATTGTGCGAGAACACCTTGTTTGTCACAGGAAGAGGGCAGCACCATCGTGTGATTGAGCTGAGGCCAATTGTTCAAACTCTTGGGCCGGAGAAGACAGCAGCATTTCCAACATTTCACGCCCCAAGCGGAGCTGACAACATCGGAAGTTTTTCTGGAAGAGGAAAGCTTTTCTGTTGGCCCGGAAGGTATTAGCAGAAGCTGATCAATCAATCACCACTGCCATCGCAAATTTTGGGCAAGCTACTCAGCCAGATGACGAGATCGCCGCAGCCATCGAGAAGTTCGTCTGCCAGCTATATCTGCCAAGAACAAACATCACCACACCTCTTCAGGAAGAAGCAAGCGCAATCAGACAGGTTGCCGCCAGACAGGTTGCCGCCACCCAGGCTGCGCTGATCAGGCGATCCAGCGAACGCATTACCAAATGATGGTCTGGAACAGCGATATAGTAACAAATCCAGAGCTACCATCACCACAACACTATGGATGGCGGATGAATCAAGATGAATGGCTACCGGTTATGACAAAGCTGCCACCAGCCCCTGAAGCCATACTAGTACTTCAACTAGTAAAGTGTGGATGTTCCAAGGAACGGTGTGGGTTATAGATATCAGCTCTGCACCTGCTCCGACACTGGGGAGACCTGTGATAATGATATTCAGGAGGAAGATGTACTGGACACAGATGAAGAGGACATTTCCGATAGTGATGATGACTAGTTTATAGTCCAAGTGGACAGTGTACATGCATGTATGTACATGAGTGAGCCACATGGAAGATCAGTAGCAGCTTTAATAAAATGATAACCACGCTAAAGCATTTTGTTAGGAAGATTATTGCAGATTTTGACACACTTGTAAATCTCCTGTCAAAAGTGATCCTAATGTGCCAAAAAAACGTGGTTACTTCTGATCCGCATTGCAATATAAGGCCGTTGATTTGTGCTACATTGTATCACTGCTCTGAAGCAGTGACAGGGAGATGTCCTGCCTGCATGTAGACGTCTCCTGTTTCCTTGCTTCACGCGGAAAAGTGACACTTTTCCGCGTGAAGCAAGAAAATCTGAGGAAATAGGAGATGTCTGCACGCAGGCTAGGAGATGTCAGGCTTGTTCAAATAAAACGTGTTTCTTTATAACTACGGAATCTATTTTAATTTTGATCGAATTGGTTACCTGCACAATGTTTATCATATTAACATCTCTAAAAACAATATTTAAAAAATGGTGAATTTTGGTAAAATAATTAAAAGCTTGCAATATAACGCGCTCTGATTGGTTTAAACAGTGGGCAAGCGTGTGCTTTATGAGAGTACAAAGCACGACAGCTCACAAATGCTTGCGCCATCTTCCGCGTTTGTTTTGAAAATAAAGGCAAATTTGTGAGGAAAAACAGATTTTTACCATAAAAAAATTAAACTCATCGCCAATAGATGAGCTTGGGAACTGCCTCGTTTTCATGCTAGCTTAGTCACGTGACAACCTTACCATATAGACATGTTTGATTGCACACATGACATCCACCTGCAATACTTATTAAGTCAATTTTTGCGTTGTTCTGGAGTTGTTAACAGGCTCTCCAGTGCAACTTTTGTGTCAGCCTCGTTTTCATGATAGCTTGGTCACGTGACTACACTAACCCCTAAAAACCATGTGTTCATGTTTGGAACATTGAGTAGCATAATTTGGGTGATTTTGGTAAGATTTTACGCAAATCATGGAAAGTTATAGGCAATTTTATGTTTGAGCCTCGTTTCCATGCTGGGATTTACACGTCACATTTTCCACCCCCCATAAATCCCGTCCGAGCAAGTTGCAAAGTTGCCACCAAAACTTTTCATGTTATTTAGGGTCCCCTTAACACATCTAGACTAGTGGTTTGCTTTCATCACAAAATTCCCACGGGACTTTATTTCATGACATTTGCTCCCGGACTACTTTGCTCCCGGACTATAATGTAAACAAGTGAAACCTTCGGCTGCGTATAGCTGTCCGTTCAACTTGTAAAATGAATATAATGTTCAGCTCCACAATTATTTCGAATATTCCCGTGTTAAGCTAAACCATCTGCACAATTTTCCAGAATATACGAAACTTTGGAGAGATTGAGCGAAGATTAATCCGCGGAGAAAACTTTTCATTCAACTTGCCAACTGGACAGCGCGCCAGTCCGCCAGAAGTTTTGCCGCCGAATTCATACAAATCATGCTTCATTTAGATTGAACTGAAAAATCACTCAGTCGATTTATAGTTTTACAAAAAGTATACCGAAGTTTGACCTAAATTTAGTGAAGTATTTAAACAATTATTACATTCTGCTGTGACGCTTTTCGCTTTTCCTTGGCCGGCAAAGTTTCTGCCTTTGAGTAGCGCTCGCATATCATTAAAAATGGTTCAACGTGATTGGCTGCTGGTTTCGCGCGAAAAATGTCTAAAAATAGCCTAACTCCTAATCTGATGGGCCAAGGCCCAATACCAGAGATGGAAACCTCTAGTTATAGACCTCTGGTAATACTGAAGACTGCAGACTCCATGCTGGCTTCATATTGATATAGTTCCGGGGAGGTGGGGGGTGGGGGGGAGTAGAACGGGGTATCCAAATTTGACCCAAAACATACCCGACTACCCCCCCCCCCCCCCCCCCGCCACCCGGGTATCGCTCTGACAGAGATTTGAACGATAATTTTGTTTACATTCGGTGAGAATCTTTGACTGCCGTGTATCTAGTTTTTTGAAAAACTGCGCCCGTGAGTCGAGAACATGGCGATTTTAATTTTAATTTTTTTTTAATTTTATGTTTATTATTACTTTTTTTTTTCGGTTCCGAGTTTGTTCCGGCAGGTTCCGGGTTGGTTCCTGTGATTCCGGCTTCGGTGCAATGTCTTCGCAACTTGGAAGTAAAAAAAAAATACACAATAACCTTAAAAGTGTATTAAAGCAAGCAATAAATGCATTTTTGATAGTCGTAGGAATTACGGTGTTTACACTTACAGTACGGTTTATAAATACATTATACCCGGCCGATCGACATAAAATATAACAATAGAGTTGATGTTCGCGGGCGTAAATATGTTTTTTGGCCCGACTCAGGCTCATTTTAGCCGTAAGCGATATCTTGAACACTGCCGGCGTCGGGTCGACGTTTATTTCATTGAAAAACTTGGCAGAAAACCGTCCGCAAAATTCGTCGAAACAATCTGTGCTCTAAAGTTCTCTTGAAAGGAAAAATTACAGAATTCCATCAACAGCAAATAAATAGTCATCTAGAAGTGTTGGAACTTAATCATGCACTTACTGAACTGGCCATTTGGCATAAAATATTTTGCCTGAACTGAGCGGGTTTCGATCGAAGAAGACAAACTTACATTCAATTCGCCGTCGTGTATGGATTCTTCCTCGAGTTTCTGTAAGTCCTCTTCAACTAGCTGTACTGAGAAGGCTGAAAATTTGCTTCTTCGTTAGCTTTTCCAGCCAGTCTGATAATATAAAGCTCAAAAACAATAACTTTGCAGCTGCAGATGGCAGCACTTCGAGTCAACGGCGCTTTGAATTCCAAGAAAACGGCGCGAACAGTTGAATGGTTTCCAGTTCTGATTGGCTGCTACGTTATTTTCTTGTTTCTGATTGGCTCAGTTCAGCGGGCTAAAATATATTTTAGCCCGCTGAATTCTCCATTTTATCCCGCAAAATACGCCACAATGCCCGATGAAGTTATTATAATTATAATTTTAGCGTAGCGTAGTTTCAAAGTCAAAAATCCAAGAAAAAGCAACAAGAAATCATCTTCACTGCAAGATCACAAAAGCATGTGAATGTATAATTAAAAGTTGTTTTGTGGAAGCTTCAGATCGGACAATCTGCACGAAAGAATGTGAATTATTGAAAGTAGTCACATTTTAGGCTACTTGCTGTAATTTAACACTTTTTAAATAAGAAATGTACAGAAAACGGTAACTCAAACTTAACTCAATCTTAACTCAATCTTAACTCAAACTCAACTCAAACCAAGAGACTATCATTATCCTATCTCTTACATTCTCATATTTACTGCGTTAACCTATACAAGGAAAAAGATTGTCCATCGGTTAGCGTTCATCAAAGATGCAAACACGAAACAGTTCGCTTTTGAGTGGACAGAACATTTATACACAACTGACCCGAAATTATAAAGTTGAGTTGCTCAGTGTCTACCTGAGCGGAAGTCAATTGCATTGATCAGTAATTTGGGTTTTTTTCCCTTTTTCTCAGAACACTCGAGATTGCCGCGTGACCTTATAACAATAGACTGGATGCTTCACGTGATAAACAACGTAACCAATACAATCTTCCTTATTTTCTTGGAAGCTATAAAACCAACAGGGAACAAATGTTTAATTCCGAAAATGTTTTAGGCCCAGTTCAGACGTCGTACTTCACATGAGCCGAATCGAATTCGAATTTAGGCCGACCCAAATTAATTTAGATCGACTGAATTGATTCAGACGCCGAGCTTAATTCAGCCGAACTTAAATTTAATAGGGGAAAATTGCTGTTATATTGAAAAATACATTATAATAATTTATGCATTTGTTTCGGCTCATGTGAAGTTCGGCGTCTGAATCAAAGCCGGTCCACAGCCGTTATTCCCGGCTGAGCCAGCCGGAAGAACGGCTGAGCCGATCCGAATTGATTCAGCCGTTTCGAATTGATTCAGACGCCGTACCTCACATGAGCCGAAACAAATGCATGAATTATTATAATGTATTTTTCAATATAACAGCAATTTTCCCCTATTAAATTAAGTTCGGCTGAATTAAGCTCGGTGTCTGAATCAATAGCGATGTTTCTCGTTACGTCACCTATTGTTATTAATGTGCCAACCAGAGAACTATTGGCTGTTGAAACAAAGAGTTCTTTTGTTTAATGGTTGGCAAATTTGAATAACAAAACAAATGTGACGTAATGTTGATCAACAGCAAGAGAAACTCTTGGTATGAGTTAGTATGCGGTTTTTTTTAGCTTTTTGGTCGACGGAACTCGGTAGAACTTGGTAGAAACTGAAATGTTCTTCACGGTATTTCGGTTTCTGGTCGTTTCTATAATCGTTTCAGTAAGATGATAATGTCGATGATGTCGTGTGCGATGGGCCTGTAAATGTCCGATAGCAAAAGTAACGTGACTGCTAAAGAGCGTTCATTGATGACAGAACAGACAGGAAAAAAACAGCTCCTGTGTTTTACTACTATGGCAGAAAACGAGCCAGCTGTGATGTCCTTCAGTCATACAGCTGCAGTCATAACTAACTTGGATACGAAATTCTTGGGAGCGTCCCACGAGAAATGTCGTCATCAGGAGAGTCCTCGCCTTTGGCCTACTGATAGCACGACACAAGCGAACGACCGACATAGCTGGTTTTAATTTATCAACGAACTAATCAAAACCTGAAAATACAAGATTAAGAAAGGCAATGCGATCACTGAATTTTAAAACTAAAACGAGTATAACTTACTTCAAGGAACTTTATACAGTGGAACCTCGATATAACGATGTGCCAAGGGACCGACCAAATTAGATCGTTATATCGGGAGATCGTAATAACGAATTCCCGATATAACGATTTTTCGGGAAAAGAGCCAAAATATCGTTATATCGGGGTATTGTTAATAATTGATTTGTCATGTACTGTACAAATCCCTATCGTAACAAGCTGTTGACAGACACGTTACAGTCCTTATGCAATGAGAACTAAATTATAAAGGAAAAGTATTGCCCGGGAGTATTGTCATATCTTTTCAAGTGTTAAGCCTCCTTTTTCATCGCGCGATGATTGATTTTATCGTTATATCGGGGTAAATTTTACGTTTGGGCTGCCAGATTGTGATCGTTATATTGGGAATATCGTTATATCGAGTATCGTTATATCGGGAGTTTTCTCCATACATTTACTGTAACATTTGCCGGGCCGTAAAATGTTGATCGTTATACCGGGAACATCGTTATATCGAGTATCGTTATATCGAGGTTCCACTGTCAGCTTTAGAGATCAGTGTAGATCGAGATGATTATGTAGTGCGAGCTCAAGCAAACAAACTAATGTACTTCAGTGTTAACTCAGACGAGACTGCCTTACTAAAAATTGAGGGGTTTTGTACAATAGATTTGGAACGCTTTCAAATTACGGTCTGTTAATTTTCTCTCAAACAAAACAATTGTTTCTGAATATTATCGCAGAAGCCAAGATCATCAGACTTAATCGAACTGTCTGCCACATCAACAATGAGTTCTCAAATTTACAAAATGTTGCACGCGATTTTGCACTCCCAAAATGAAAAGATAGATCCACCAACATTTCCACGATCAAACCAACCTTCGGTTGATTAGCTCCGGGTCTAGGATGTAAACCCCCATCTTCTCCATGTCATCTTAGGCCTCTCTACGTCTCTTTCCATCAGGTGTCCAAGTAAGTGTCACGCGTGGGTCCCGGTCTGGCGGCATCCGCAGAACGTGGCCAATCAATCTCCTTCGCCGCCGTTTAGCTTGCACACAACCTCGTTCCCAGGGTCTCTCAAAGCATCAGAAAAGCTTTTGGCGGGAAGAAGATAGATCCTAGAAACGAGGTTGACTTGCACACTGATCTTTTCCACTCCTGTTCTGCTCTGTATATCATTTGATACTCGCATATCTGTCCAAATTTGACAAAACGTACATGGTCGGAGCAAAGTTTTGTGTGCAACTTCAAGCCTATGGTGCGGTGTTGGCAAATTTTCAGGGGAGGGGAGGGGGGGGGGGGGGGGGGGACTGTTTTGGACAAATGCGCCAGTAGGCCAGTCCATGAACTGACCGCCTCAGGGAGCCCAGGCTCAGGGGGTGAATTGCTCCCTGGCTTGTGTGGCTTGCCCTGTTTCGCTGCCTAGCTAGCCCTGAGCTGCTTTGGTCTAGGGTTGGCTTAGCTAAGCATCCAGCAATGTTCTGTCATTTCCCCGCCAAGGGAGTGTAGGGAGACCAGAAACTGTTTGTTGCTGGCCAAGCTCTCGGGTATGTTTTGTTGAATGAAGACATAGATATATATCGGCCAGTAAATCTTCAAGATCTTCCGAAAACCAGGAAGACATTTAGTTTGTTTTCACCCCCTTTTGGGATAACTCGACTCTTGCTGCGTTCTCGTCCCCTTGGTCAGCACCAAGAATCGAGACCTCTGGCTAACCTCTGGCCGGTCCCAATTTATTGAGCATGCTCAGAGTACTCGTTTATTCTCAGCAATCAGATTTGACGGTTAGTCCGAGATTCGCAGATTTCCGGTTTTGGAATCGATTCTTGGTGCTGACCAAAAGGATCGTGGCCTCTATGGCCCGCGGTTATTTATTGGAGCGGAGGTTGGCGGAAGTTAATGGGAAGTGGAGCGAAGCCTGGGAACGAGAATGCTCTGGCATGCATAGCGGGCGACACTTCAACATGGCTTCCATCTTGGTTCTGAATGACGACTGCCTTCGTAAAATTGTCTCTTATTTAGATGATCCTAGCTCCTTTTACAGCATCGCTGGCACCTGCAAGAGATTTCTACACGTTACCAAGAGTACGAGGAATGTACTACATTCGAATCTTTTACGGTCAAAAGCAGAATATTACATCAAGTGTTACATAGTCGATATTCGCGAAATTTATACCCATACCGTGGATACTACAAGTACTGCAAATTAAGGAAACTTCTGCACGATTCTGCCAGCCTTACAGCAGCGAAAGGAATACTGACCTATGCTAAAGTGATGGATGTATGGCAGAAGAACGGACCAGTGGCCGCTAAACTGTTCACGTGGATTACAAATCGAGAAACCGGGGAGGATTCGGATAAAATACACAACACACATGCAGCTTCTTGCGTTACAGAATATCAATATGTAACGCTGCAGTTTACCAAGCTGTGACAAGAACATGGTGATTTATACGAAGCACTATCATGACTATATTGGTAATCGTGATGATGAACTAAGCATCCACGTAATCTGTGGCGATTTAGACGCAACAACAGGCTATCGATGGCGGTCAACTCCCGAAGGTAAAAAAAATGACCGGACGATGCAGTGGTGACAAGTTTTTTTTTGTGGGGGTGGGAGTTGATATGCATAAACACATACATGTACAGGGACACCCAACGAATCTATCTCACTTTATCTGTTTCCCCAGCGGAATTCTTGCTGGCTGTCAAATATTTCGGTCTATTTTTTCTCCTGGAAATTTTCACTGAATGACTATTTTTGCGTTGGCTGACTTGAGTAGATCAGAAAGAGACTGGATCGAGAAAAACCCCCGGACATATACAAATAAACAGCAAAATCATATTAACACAAGCTACAAATGGTTTTCCATCGATGTTTAATTAATTCCCAAGCCCCTTTTGGTTACTTATTATTATTTTAAATTGGTGGGAAACAGACATTTTTATCCAGCTGGATGGGAATTTCCCTATATGTGTCATGCTGGGAAAGAGGAACATATATATTTTTTTATTTTTTATAGAACACCTGAAATGCTTTTATATCATTTATTTTCATTTATCTGGGTAAAATAATGCATTTTACGAAAAATGTTCGTTGGGTGCCCCTGCACATACATGTAACACACAATGCCACTATTACACCACTAACTAAAACAGAACAAGAAATGGGTTATGTATGACCGTCTTACAAAGGAAACGTCATTTATACCCTAACTCGACGATAGTTCTAGAAATTAAAGACCACGTTTCAATACAAAGTGACTGAAACGCGAGAAAATATTGCTGAAAAGTAATTTACATCAGCCTGACGGAAGGAGGCTTTAGCACCCCCCCCCCCCCCCCCTCCACTTTTCTAAAAAAAAAATAGTAAGAATTTCCAGGAGTCATTTCACTAGTTAACGTTAGTTTACTGGAAGTTGGTGATAACATAGAAGCGCACATGGTAAATGTTGGAAAGAAAATATCTACAAAAATCTCTGATTGCTTTTCGAAAATGGACAACTCTCTCTGAATTTAAAGGCCCAGATAATAAATGTTGATTCTTGTATTAAAAACAGTCGCTTTTTAAGCGCTGAAAGTTTTTTTTTTGCACCACGCTTGTTAATTTTAGATGCATTTCCAGCCATTTCAGAGGACTTAAATTCACAATTTTTCCCAGGGGGCATGCCCCGGACCCCCCTGGCATGCTCACGCGTTCGCATTAGTCCCCCCACTCATGCCCTGGGAGGGAGGGAGGGGGGGGGGGGGTTTATAGGGAGGGGGGCTTATTACAAAATCTGACTTCCAAAGGGGGGCTTATTAGATGGGGGGGGGGCTTAATAGAGAGGGGGCTAAATAGAGCTTTTACGGTAGTCAAATACCGGGGGGAGGGGTACTTCCCTATATAAGCTATATAGGTCACGTTTATCACCCGTCATTTTGAACTACTCTTCACTACAATAAAGAACATATTTGCACATTAATACTCGTTTCACGGTTTGTGAACGTGTTCGCCGTACCGAAAATAATTACGAATACCAAGGGTACTGCTATTAGAACTATACGTACATCGTTGCATACATGTATCAATACTCAGGTTATGTTGTTGTTTGCGCGCAAATCTTATGTACAAAAAATAATTGACCATCTGGCCAAGATTTGAGAACACCCCCTCGAATTTGATTTGAGAACGCCCCCTCGAATAAGCCCCCCACCCACCTTATCCTAAATTTGAAATAATTCATATACAGCTGTATGTGAACTGCGGTGGAAATAACGAGAGAGAATGAGATGACTGAGATCTTCGCAGTTATATATCAACTTAAGCAGTTGAAAAGAAGGCCTGAAAAAATTCAGGCTCCAACAGGATTCGAAGCCATGACCTTTGCGATTCCGGTGCAAACGCTCTACCACTGAGCTATGAAGCCTAGCTCAGTGGTAGAGCGTTTGCACCGGAAAATTGAATCGCAATGGTCATGGGTTCGAATCCCGTTGGAGCCTGAATTTTTTTCAGGCCTTCTTTTCAACTGCTTAAGTTGATATATAACTGCAAAGATCTCATTCTCTCTTATTATTATATTGTAGGTTTTATCCGCTATTGCTTGGATTAACAACAACAACAACAACAACAACAACAACAAACTTTATTTTACCCCACAAGTTACTAAAAGTATTTACAATAATTGGACAGAAAAAAATAATAGGGGTACTGGCTACCCGAAATAACCTAGAAGTTAAAATGCCAGGCAGCCAGTTAATATAAATATATAATTTACATGTTAAGGTCGGGCACACAAACAAACAAAGACACACACGCACACACGCAAAAATAGGAATAAAACAGAGTTACGCTAACTACCAGTAGACTAATATAATAAATAATAGATAAGGATAATAATTATTGTGTTGCAAAACAGCATTTTTATCCAAGAGGAGCGATGTACAGAAAGCTAGTAATCTTTGATTAAGTGTTGTTTCATTTTCTTTTTAAATAAAGACAAGGAAGAAGATTTCATTTCTTCGTCAATGCATTCCATATTGATGGGCCTTGAAATCTTATATTAAATATTCCATAATAAATTGTGAGTTTGTGCACAACGGAGTTGTGACTGTTTGATACTCGCAGAAAAATGTTCTTGCTTTTGGAAGATAATAAGACTGTTGTGACTGGATTGGGAAGAGGAAAAGTGTCCGCTGCTGTGGAACCAATGAAACCTGTGATACAACTTCTACAGAAAGAGCTTGGCGATACAGTTCCCCCAATAACAGGTCATTTCTTTATCTGGTTGTGTTGCTTCTTTTCAGGCGAAGACAAATTACTCGAAGAACATAAACTTAGTTTCAAAGACACTGTCAGAAATGAGAAACCTACTCTTGTCTCTGTTCAGTCAGCTATAGATCTACTCCATCAGAATCTTCAAGCTGAAACCAAGTTTCAAAACCTGGTTTCTGAATGGAAGAACGAGAATGAACAAGAAACGAATTATTCCAAGATGATTGTAGAAACTATTCATCTCTTATCTTGTAGATCAGAAACAGAGCTTCTTGAAACACTAGAGAGAGATACTGACAGGTTTTATTACCTTTCATGTGACCACGAACTGAAAGAATTGCCCAGACAACTTTTGCTTGACTTAATTCTACGAACGTCATTAGAAGCAGGCAATTGCAACCCTGGCAGAACAATTTTTTTGTCTCAGTTTGTAGAGAGCAGCGTTTCATTCAGGTGTCTGGGGAGAAAAGTTATGAAACTATGGGGTGGTCTGCATGGTGACATTGAGGATTTTTGCCAGTGGGTCAGGCTAGAACTTAAGTTCACTCTACCAGATGGCCAAGTATTAAAGTTAGATACAGGCTACGTGGATTACGGAGTTGAACCACCCCTACCTACTGAACAGCTGAGTCCAGTTACTGAGCTTTTACAGGAATGCATCAATCAGAGTATGCAAGGCGAAAAGCGCATCCCAAGGATTGATAATGTGTTCACAGCTGTTTATTCTTACATGTCTTGGGGTTTTCCTTTGCTGGAGAAACTTTTTTACAAGAATTGGTTGAGATTAGCTATGACTGAAGCCCTGATTACATGAGACCGGTACGAACTCAGACCGGTACGACTTCAGATCGGTCCCCACAAATGCTTGTTTCTGTTACATGAAGCCGGTCTGAAAAATCATCTCATGCCGGTTTCACTCATTCCGGTTGCTGAACCGACACGAATGACTCAGAGGTACCAATTCTAAGACAAAACTAGTCCCTGTTTCCGGTATATTTTTACCAGCTTAATACCCTAAAAGGTACCGGAATAACTTAACGACAAAACCACGAATTTTAACCCCTAAAAGGTACTGCGATCACCCCCTTCACTTTTATATAGGGGTGCCCCCTAAAATTTCGTTTTGGGTACAAAAAATGGTCAGCTAGGATTTTCGGAAAGGAAAAATCAGCAAGGAAGAGCTGAGGTTTTCGGGAAATGACTAAAAAATCCCTAATAAATTTGTGAAGTCTTAAGTTCCCCTAGAATGACCGAACAGATATAAATTTTATA